>CM036548.1:18224368-18696868 GCA_020745685.1 Tautogolabrus adspersus | reverse complement strand
GTTGTCACCCTACATTCAATAGTCTTGCAGAATCATCCTACATAACACTTCCCAAGGCATGTTTGGACAAAGCTTGAGCAAATCCTAAGAGGTTTTGCGGATCTATAACAATGTCATACACAAGGGCTGCTTAAAATAGTATCAGGTTTTTACACCAAAGAGCAAATGTTGTTACAGTATTTGTCTTTTGAGGAAAAATTACTATTCTATTCATTGATTATAAATGCTGCATGAGAAAATCAACAGTCAACATTAACTCTGCAATTTAAATCATCAGGTTTTAGAAAATGAATCACATTATCTTATCAACAGTGACAGCCAAAGCTCCTTTTTTATAGACAGACAAATTCAACTGTAGGAAAAAAAAAAAAAGATCATTAGGTTATGTCAGTGTCAGACTTCTGAGAGAAACACACACTCTTGTTTAAATATGTAAAATAATTAAAATATATCGCACTGACCTTTTCCCTGACCCTTTTTTAAAGGCTGCTCTGCTGACAGGCTCTAATTAACATTAGCCTCCAGCAGCTGACTGGTGTCTTCTGGGAAGCAGAGAACAATCCTGGCCAGGCTGTAGTGCTGTAAAACACAGCCAAAGGCCATCAGTTCATCTGTTCACCCTCCCCCCCTATTTGTCTTATGTGCTTCCCTCCTCCTCTCACCACCCGTATTCTCCTGATATCCCTCTTCTCTACCACTCCAGAAGAAATGTAAGCAGAAAATATGCTAGAAAGTGCATCTATTAAAGAGTTTTTTCTCTATTCTAACTTACAATGTTTTTATCCAAATTATCAGTCAAATAGCTGACTGGCTGCTTGCAGCAAGCACATAAGGGAATGCAGGAAATAAGTTAGGTTAAAAAATATTCAAACAGGGTTTAATGGAATAAATAACATGCTGATGATTAAAGCTGGAACCCACTACATGATCACTATAACATATCATAACAGCTAATGTTTTTGCCCTTAAGCGCATGCTGCTAGCAGAGCAAAAACTGAATTGGAGAACATTCAGAAATTGTTTCTTTTCTTAAATCCCCTATGTGCATTTAGTCGGTGATGATTACTTTTTATGCAGATTTTTTTTCAAGGGCTTCTGTTAACCCTTATGCAAGTTGTAGCAACCATAAATTTGAATTTTGTAAATATTTGTTGAGCTCTTTAACTGCCATCTGAAGCCTTTTGAACTGACTGGAATTGATCTTACATATACATAATCTGTGATCACTCATGCTAAAGAGATTTTAAGAAATGTTGTCTAACAAAAATTATAATTAGATTTTTCAGTCAAGGTCAATACACAATACACATTTCCCCTCAGCTGCAATCTAAATGCATAACATATCCACTCACTGTCCAAAGTCAATTCAGATGCCGTGCAAATGTCCTGTGAAAACAATTCCCCATACCTCTTATCACTGATCTGCGTTGTCTACCCCCTTTGCACCTGCCATTTTCGCCTGAAAAATCAATCCGCTACATCAGGGGACTCATTTTAATCATCACTGCATTGACTTTCTTCACATATCATATAAATTGTCTGTACAACTGGTGATAGAGCTTGAGGCTATGGAGAACATGGCATGTCTTAACGAGCTTGTGTGCATCTTCTTTTTTTGCTTTAGCACCGTTGGCTGACATTTAGTGAAGACCCTTACATTGATGCTGCATGCCTCACATGTAGCTTTATTTCTCTTGTTAGGTAAGATATTTATAGTTCTTTGTTTGATCTTGGCTGCTCTGAGGAATGGTCATCACTGCAGCTGCCCTCTCACAATATACCTAACATAAGACGTTGTAAAGAGTCAGAGTTCAAAACCTGCAGAAATTCATTCATGAGCTGCACAATATCTGTTGTCTGTGCATCTAGGGACCTATCTTTAGCATTCACAGTTGGCCTTGTGCAATTATAGCACAGAAGGGGAGTTTGTCGTGTTTGCTGCTCAAAGTGAAGAAAAACTATGGTGGCTAACAAGGGTAACATGCCGAAAAGATTTTCATTTCAAGAAATATGCTTCAAATTCAGAATAATGTGAATTAAAAAAGGCAACAAATAATGCAATGCTGACACACATAAACAATGCAGAGTTAAGAACACAAATACACATTTTCCTAATGCAACAGATGTCCTGAGTTCAACACACAGTAGTGCTACAGGACTATAGGAGGTAATAATTGTAACCGGAGAGATAGACCAGGGACCAAACAGAAAAGAAGTACAATAATAATAACAGTTCATAAGGGATAGGTAGAAGTGCCTGCTTGTGTAGAGTGGTAGGAGTCAGCAAGAAAATGTTTAAATCAATGCTGGAATGACATTATCATTTCCAAATTTAAACTGGCCATTGTTGTCTGACCTTTGGGACGGAGTGTTCTCTGTTCAAGCATGAAGAATAGAAAAGGGTTTAAGGCCTGCAGGATTGGCTGTTGCCTGCTGCTATTCAATAAATATTTTTCTCACTTTAACTGCAACTCCATCCCAAAGATATATGATTTTTCTGTCATCATTACATGTAAGTTATCATGTTGCAGTCGGCATGCTGTTAGCATGTTTATATTTAACCATAGGGCCCCATGTGGTGCATGATACGTCAAATGGTGTGATACAGTACTTTGAATGGGGCAACAGCTTTTCTTTGTCACCTCATTTGTCACATCCTATGATTTTAACTGTTTTTACCTAAACAACACATGAGAATTAAGTTCTGATTTCACATTTTGTTGGTATTTTATTTGGGTATTTCTTGTCCTTGTTTGACTACTTTAGTCTATCACTGAATGAAAATAGATGTGTGAGATTATTAGAAATGTTTTGAATTGAAACTGTTTTGAATAAGCACTTAAATATGCAATTATAACAGGAGCTGACGTATTTTTTCTTCATCCAGCTCCTTTTTTTCAATTAAAAATCCATATGTATGGCTTTAATGGTTCTTAAGAAAACACCAGGTAATCCAATGGCAAAATTGATCAAATAAATACAGTGCAGAAATTATGATACAGTACTTTTGGCTGTTTCCAGAGAGATTAGTAGTAAATGCATTTTCCATGATGTGTGAGGGATCAGGAATTTAATTGTAGGTCTTTGGCTGAAACAATAATGGAAGGGATAATCATAAAATACTCTAAACCACATCCTTTTATCAATTAAACAGAGATATTTCCTTTTTAAGTGTATCTATATCTAGATCTATATCTATCTAGGAAAGCAGCCATGGTTGCCTAATAACCACCCTAGCTTGACTCAGCTTTGTCCTTGCAGCCACTGAGGTCTTCCATCCCTTTCGTTGCTGACCTTATTCCCAGCATGTGTGATGTGATCCAACATGACATTTAAGTATGTCCCTTGGACCACCGAATAGCTCTTAGTGTTCCAAGCCTTCAGAAGGGCCAGGCTCTTTGGTTTTGTACCGTATCCTAAAGGGAATTAACAAAATACACCTTTGCACTGAGGTGGCAGGAGCACAACTATAGAGCTGCTCCTAAGGCTGTCAGGTACATGGAGGAGTGTGAATGAGTGCCACTGAGGGGAAGAAATACATGTTATGGATTATTATTTTTAAAATCAGATCTACTATACCACTGCTCACTTGAGGAAGGATAAAACTGAAGAGCCACAAAGGACTGTGTGGTTACATAGATCAAAGTGTGTCATAAAGGTTGAAGTCCCCTGACCAACCTGGCTGTGGCCTCACCCAAAGGGGAAAGAACTGTCATAGAAATCAATAAACCACTTGCATATCAAATCTGACTTGATGAGATGTGTGAAGACAGCAAGAAAGGGGAATAAATTGGGTCTAAGAATAAATTGATGTTGGCTAAAGTGTTGGATTTCGTTGCTTGTGTGTATAGTTTTCTTCATTAGATGTTAGCCAAACATGGGCTGAGTGAACTGTAGTTTACTGTTATCCAACCACTATTATGTCAAAAAAAACCTATATTTAATATGGTAGTGCGGGATTCTAGCCAAGATCTTGGAGAGGACTGATGCCCTATAGGGGTAATCACTGCTACCTAACAACAGTGGGAACAAAAGATGAAGCATCAGGGCAAAAGGCTGTGAAACGTTAGACTGTGATGTTACTAGCTGGAGCACAGATCTTAAATCGAAGTTATGTGGGTGTTGGATGTGTTTTAGAAGTCCCCCATGGAAATCGTTGTGAGAAATGTTCTTTGCCAACGAAAAGAGAGACAAAAAAAGCATTTATATTTCTTTTCTCTTAGATACACTGTTCAAAGGTGAACCGCCAGCCTCCTCATCTCACCTTTAACTATTATAGGCAAATAGCATTCTTGCCATGACAATGCACAAAATACAACATTCTATTACACGCTTTTATAATGTTTGTTCAATATGAAACCAATCATTTAAATTTATATAGTAGAGTGCAAAGACTTGTTTGCTTTGCATGACACTTGACTTACTGCCAGAGCAGCCTCTGTTTTTAATTGAGGTTGCATCATTTAGTTTTTCAAATGTATGTTTTTGAAATATGTGCTTGTTCCTTTCTTGTTCTTGTTATCTAAATTTTAATTTGAACTTATTCAGAAGAATCAAAAGATGACTATGTAGAAATGTATTATTTTATAACTGTGCTTAAATCTGATGGACCTTGTTATTGAATGTAAATATCTCGATGTCTCATTATAATAAATGTCAGTCATTATAGATAACAATGCTGTTGACAACAGCTTGCATGGTCTGAATAATATTCTTTTATAGGAGATCATAGAGATTAACTGATTTTACTGGCTGTATATAAAAACATTTACTATATATATGTGCCTCACTGCATTTTACTGATGCAATTTAGCTCAAAAGCTTCACCAAAAAACCTCAATTAAAAAT
The DNA here is from genome assembly GCA_020745685.1 of Tautogolabrus adspersus. Lineage (NCBI taxonomy): Eukaryota > Metazoa > Chordata > Actinopteri > Labriformes > Labridae > Tautogolabrus > Tautogolabrus adspersus. Next base: position 18,692,020 of record CM036548.1, on the reverse strand, counting down.
AGTTTTAAAAATTAAACTACTTTTCAAAAATATATTTAGCCCTTTATGAACATTTATTTACTTCTCCTGCTGTAGTGAATTCATATTAAAGAAAATAAAGGTTGTTATGGGAGGCTGGTGACTTAGGTCTACAACGATGCTGTCAAATGCCACACATTTCATTTCTGCATATGTTACATCAAACTTGATGAAATTACCAGATAACTGCAGTTTAAATCTACAATGTGGACTTCATTAAGAAGATACCAGTCATTTTGATTAATTAATTAATTAAATCAATCAGTTGGAAAAATATCACCATTATTATGTGCATAAAAGCACGTAATAATATAGGAAATAAGGTATAGCAGGTTTGCTTTAATGAGAAAAGAGCCGTAATGGACACTGGCAAATTTGCTCTGTACAATTAAATGACTATGTTTCTCAAATGGATGAAGAGAACAAAGAAAACAAGACATAAGAGGAACTGAGATGCTGTGAGCAGAAAGCTGCCCGTTTTGCAGACGGACAGCTGCTGTAGCAGTTAACAGCAGCTTTCTGCAGACTGCCTTTGACAGCCAGGGATAAGTGGCCATTAAAATCCCATGATCACTTAATGCACCTGTCATTAGCTTTGGAGTATAGTAGTGTCTTGAGAAAAAAATGTGTCCCACATATTGCCAATTTATCTGGTCATGATTTTGTTACTCTCATGAAAGAATTCCACCAAATTAACTCCAGATCCAGTTTGGTGAACGTGTAATCATGTCAGTTATCATTGATGCTTTAAAAAGGCAGCAAGGGCGACAGTGCTGTACATCTTTTAAAAAGGTCAGTCTGCTTACGAAACAGCACTGTAGTTTGCTTGTTTTTATCTGTCTTTCCACAATTTTTAAAATCCTGGTCAGAGAATGTCTTTATACCTGTATTACTGTCTTACCCATATCATTTGATTAGAACATGCTTCTTTTTAATAGAATAGACGCCCCATTTTTTTTCAATCTTCACGTTTTGTCAGATGTTTTGGGAAAAAACAGACAGTGACTGTATTTTAGGAGATTTCCCAGGACAAGGACATATTGTCAAGTATGCATTTTTTTGTTGTTGTGTAAATGCTTGCAGACTCGAAATATGCTAACCAAACACTGTAAGTCAAATCATCTCTAGTAATAGTAACTACACTTAAGCACAGATTTGGAACTCTGTTCTCCTTAATCTGAACACTTTATATGCAAACCAGCACAGTATCAGTGGAGCTGTCCAAATCAGGGACTTCTGCTGTTGTTTTTTTCAGATTTACACAATAAGGACAACTATGTTTCCTCTCATTTTGCTCTTAAAAATAAACAAATGGACAATAGTTTCTGGACCTTAGCCAGCCAATGGAATGTTATCATTAATAAACTCATTAAAAGAATAGGGGGCAGAATATGTATGAATGGATTTTCTGGTAATTGTTTTTGTAGCCCGAGGCTTGAGATGTGTATTTGTTTTGTTCGTCTGTTTATTTCTTTCAGAATCATAGCTAAGAGTTGCCCATTTTCTGAATGCCATTTTTTTTCAATTAGGTCCTAAAGCCCAAAACAGACATCTTTCGCAAATAATTGCAACTTTTCTTCTTGTTTAGTCAGAAATTGATATGCAAATTGAGAAAATGTAAAAATAGAAAAGAACAATCAGAAGGACAAAGGGAATTGCACCACGTTAATGATTTTTTCTCTAAATGTATGCATTGCTTTACATGACAAATAGTATAGTTCATGGTCAAAGCACAACAAATAGGAAATAATCAAAAACACGAGATCTTCTAAAATGGCATATAAAGCTGAAATAAAAGAACTAAAGCACTGATAAAAACTTGGCGAACAACAAATCTGCCATGAAAATGCCCTCATGTAATAACATTTGAGAGCTGATCAAAAAGAAGATACTGACTCTGCTAATCTTAGTCCCTTAGAGAGTTCCAAAGCTGCAGGGCTCTAAATGAAAGCTGTTTCTTTTAGTAGCGAAGCAGGCTGTGGGAACAGATAGGAGGGTCCTACCTGGGAGCGCAATAGCTTAGTTGGTTTGAATAAATCTAAGATGTAGGAAGGAGCAAGACCATATAGCTCTTCTAATGAGTATAAGTTTAAAAACAAAATTATATTTACTTGTATAACCTTTGCAGCATTCCTCTATTGGGAAAAGCACCTTGGTACGTCAAAAGCAGAGCTCTAAAGCATCGGTCACACCCAAATCGGGGGTAGAATGTGTTAGAGGACAGATTCCAGTCTGCACTGGGGAGAATGTTAAAGGACCCCAGATTTAGACTTAGACTTATTCAGCAGAAGTAAGGTTTGAGATTTCCAGCATTTGATAGCATCTGATAGTCAAGTCATGGCATGAGAAAACATGTTTAAATTGCTGCCACTCACAAGAACATGAAGCAGTTGTATGCGTATTAAATTTAATTTTATACGATTATCTGACCCAAGGAGACCAAGGATGACCTCCGGGGTTAACCACACAAATTGTGGGGAGTAGTCGAAGAAGATTCTCTCACTAACAGAAGAGACTTGTCACAGAGGTAGAGCAAAACCAGGCAAGAACAATATCCCAGCTACACCAGGTGTTGAGCATGGAATCCTAATAGATATTGTTCAACTGTTTGATATTGTAGCAATAGCCTTAACCATTTGCAGTTGTCACCACTTCAATTGTATAGGAGCCCCCCTGAAAATGTGCATAAAATTAGCATATTAGGCCCAAGGCTTAAACCTAAATGGTAATTGTTGGGTCAAGGAGAATGCAGCATCAACAGATTTTTAAGATCTGAGGTCTTTGAACTATTCCTGCAAGTCATTAATTTGTTGTGTGCTTTTTAAAATAAAGCTTATACTGCAGTCATACTGCACAATAGTAGCTACCCTTGTGCATTTGAGATCAGATGATGCGATTTCTTCTTCATCTAGATTTCTCGAATAGACATGCTAGCTAAGATTTAAGCCCATATGGAATTTTTTTCTTTTTTTGGAACTGCTTTTAGGTTTGCCAAAAGTCTTCTCAGATAGCAGGCCAATAAGTTCCAGTTCTCATTTGATGGTTTCTTCCCTCGTTGCAGTTTCACCTATAAACAAATATGGAAATGGAGGATGTCAGCTCTCAGTTTCGCAGAATATTGGACAGAATCATTACTATCTTGTTGCAAAGCTGCGCAACACATTCAAGGTTTTGTATGTTCACCCCAGGAAAGCTTGCTTGCCTTTCCTCTCCCCCTTCACCCCAGCCAACCCACTCTTTAGCACCACCACCACCATCCAGCAATGAGTGATGTCAGACAGTCGGGGATGCTGGATAGTGAAGGAGAGCGCAACGGCAGCAGGCGGCAGAGATAAGACCCCCCATACCTCCACAGATTAAACAGCGGGATTAACCTCTCTACTCCACCACTGCGACCATGGTGTCTTTCACCTCCTTATCATCCTCCTCCCCCTTTTCTCCTCCAACATTTGCCACCATATATTTGTACAGTTGTCACGATGGGGAAATTGCTTTTTAACCCTTTGTGACTTTGCCCTGTCCTTGGCAATGGAAACATTACAAAAATGGAACAGGCGCTGTCAGAAAAAGACAGAACTGAAAATGTAAGGTTTCTGGTCTTGTCCCAATCCAGACTTGTCAAAACCAAGAAGAGAAGGAAACCCTATGAAATAACAGATTTATTTGTCATTTTGTCCGTTTTCTGCTCCTTTCCTTTGTGTTTGCCTGATTGGATGACTTCAAGATTCTGTTGCAACATTTGAGTTATTCATGTTCAAAGGAATAAAGGGAACCAGAGGCACAAAAAAATAGTCCAACAGATAATGTCCTTGGCTGTGCTACCCTGAAGACACACCACATAATTGATTTGCAGATATTTATTTATTTCATGCTCAAGTATTCAAAGCTCAAACCACAATGAAAAGAGTCCAGCAGTGAGCCAGTTCCACGGTTATTTGAGAGTGATCTAAAAATATATATGTTTAACAAACCTTCTTAAATACAAAGGGAATGGTATATATTTACATAAATTGCATGGGGAAGTGTTGCCCTGGTCAGTATCCATCTGGAAGTCAATGCATTTCAAATCTTTGCCCAAGGCTTATTTTTCTATTATTTTAAAACTACATTTGAATCACCAGAGTCTCTTTTATTCAAACACTCAAAGTATTTGTACTTCATGCTTTTCCAACCAATCTCTATTTTCAGTCTTTGGCCAACTTAGATTTCTTGAAGCCTTTAAAACATTTTTTGGCAATTTACTTCAAATATTTTAAATTGTGTAAACAACACATCATCTCATGCTAACATTTTGTCTTAGTATGAGAAGGCATTTGCTTAACATATGGGTAAAATACAACATATATAATGTTTGGTTGTAGCAGTACATCATGCAAAGATGCAAAAATGAAGATCCCCTGCTCTCCTAACCAGGGAATTAGCATAGCATCCCCTTGTGTTAGGAACCACGATAAGAGGGCTAGTGACCATGTGAGCTATGACATTCCATTGATCCAGAAAATTGCTGCAGAGCCAGCCTTGAAATTAGTTTAAATTGCTGAATCAAAAAATGTTATCCAGGATTCTGGCAAGGCCAGCGTAAACCTTATGCCTCTAATCCCTTGACTGATGTGAAAAGTTGTCAGGGATCGGGTCGCCCACTGCCACGATTGATGGGGGAGTTTGAATTCTGTGTGACAGAGAGAGATACATGCAAGCAACTGGGATTTGACTCTGATGGCACTTATGGCTACAAGGGTCGTGACTTGGTTTCAAATCTGCAGGCTTGGGGAATTTCCAGTGCGATCTACCACTGGCTTTGTGCTTTTCAATTCAATTACACGCCAACTCTTTACTCTGTGACAATGTAGGATATCAAGCCCTCTTAGATGTGAGTTGAGTCATACATCTAAGCTTTGACACACAGTTCAAGGATTGGACAGAATAATTTACCATCAGTCTTGTGCCTCATTTTATCCTCTCTCAAAATAGGGGTGGGAACATGCAGGAATATGTTAACTCTAAATGACCGTAATGTGGAGCAAGTTCTGGTAAGCGGATCATTGAAGCACACACACTGGTGGATTTTAGTAAAATGTGATTTTCACAAGAATAATAATTACTCCATCCAAAAGAATCGCTTGTACGTCAAATTTGAGTTATTTCACTCAAAAAATGAACGCAGGTTGTTCAATATGACACAAACAGGAGCATATAGAACTCATTGAAGCATCAATTGTCACATCACTATCCACACAGTTATTAAACAGGACATAGACACAACTTTCTAAACCCATGTGAGGCCAGGGATGGGCTTCAACATGCTCCGTCCAGGTGAATTTACTCACAGTGAACAGTTTAAATAATTGTATAATCCCAAAACACCTTTCGACTGCCATTGGAGCTCTGTTAATACACTGAATAGTAAATAAATGTACAGTATAAAACAACACTCCAACTTCCCCAAACTTCTAACAGACACCACTGCACTTTTCAATTACCATTTTAAGGCTCAATTGGATTGCTGTGGAATGTGGATAAAGATTCACATTCAAATAATGTATTCAATCCTCAACACAGAGTTTTGAGAATGTCAACAACCAAAGAAAACATGGGACAATTTATCTGCCAGTTTGATGGGACTATTTTTGCACAACCCCTGTTCCTAAGGTTTGTTTATCTCATTCTACAATGTCAGCAAATGTAAAATGTGTCTTTTTAGTTTCTCTCTCCCCCTCTGTGGAAAAAAAGTTAAACTCTAACTGTGAGAAGCTTTAAGTATCATACATAATCCCTCTTGCTTCTGACAGGAATGAGAAACTTGCCCTAAAGACCACTGAACAGATTTTTAAGTAAGTGTGTGAAAATCCAGCAGGATAAGAGAATGCCCCACTGGATACACCAGGATTAGTATATCCATTGATTTGTGTCATCATGAGGAACAGGCAGTATATTACAAGCACATTAGAAGACAGTATCTCTCCACATTAAAATGTGAGGGAGTGGGCAAGGGCACTTCAAACAGATCCTTTGCAGCTAGGCCTATGATTTGCTGAGTGTGTTTTTCCCAACAGGTATGTAGAAATATCTTCTCATTATAGCCCAAACATCAAAGTTATAAAGAAAAAAATCCATATCCACTAGCTAGGGCTGAAACTTTAGTAAAGCTCAAGATTGATTTAACCTAAAAAATGACATGTTGCGTGAAGGAATTGGCATTGGAGACTTACACTGGGGAGAGAATACCACAAGGACTGACTTTGTAGGCTCTGCAAGGTGTTGACTTCAGCCTGTATGTCTCACTAGCTGCTGAAAAAGAGCAAACACTATTCACCATGGCACTGTCAATGTCCTGCAAGGCTAAAAGTAAATTTTCCAGCTTTTTCCACAACTCATTGCCCTTTTGATGGACACTTTTATTTCAAACATTGGTGAATTGATGCACCACGAGAGCTAACTGTGAGTACAACCTTGCAAATATTCAAGCTTTAAGCAAAATATTACTAATCCAGCTATAATTGACATAAGCCTACTACTACCACTACTACTCCATGATAACAACAGAATCAATTCAAAACATACAAAATTATAGCAAAAGACTGACTTAAAAAAAAAATACAATCCTGAAGTGAAGAAAATTCACTCTTTAAAAACAGACCGAGGAGCGGTGGTATTAAGAAGATAGTAAGGCCTGCTTGGGCACTTTCATAACATGTACAAAAGGATTTTCTGCATCATTTTCCTCCATCTAGAGCTGTCAAATATTTTTTTTAGAATCACTATTAATTGCTTATTTGCAATAGTTAATCGCCATTGTTATGCTTTTATTTTTGTTATTTGTACTGTGGTAAGCTAAGACTTCTTTACTTCTTGTTTGGATAAAGTACTACTTTTATCTCAAAAAATAATAATAATGTACTATATGGTAGATTGAAAGGTACGACAATAACTTTACCACAGAAAAGGAAATTGCTACACATCAAAATGTAAATGAAAATTGCCAAAGGGTACGTAAAAAAAGAAAATTTGATGTCACAGGTGCATACACATTTTGACTTGTCAACTGAGCTGTCTGGGAGTTTTTTAAAGTGAAATGAACCATTCAGAGGCACAGCAGTGCCTTTTTCATCACTACAGCTGCAGGAAGACACTGTGGTGGCTTACAGTGTGCAGAGGAACATAACAGCATGGAATTAACGCAATGCGTTAATGTCTGAGCTTAATCGCATCGCAATTAACAGGTTAACACTGACAGCCCTACCTTCCTCATTTGCTCCTGTTCTGGACAGTGCATTGACATGATTGACATCATTCAGTTCCTGCCCTTTGAATTACAGACTGACAATGACTTTGTCAAGACAATGGATCAGAGTGGTCTCTAACCAGTTTCAACTAAACCTCATACTAAGTGTGTGCTTATCTAAATGAGCATCTGAATCCTTCAATGAGAAGAAATTGAACTCATCCCTAGGAAGGTAAAGAAACAGAAACCATGCACGGTTAACAATTTAATAAACAAAGTCAGGGTATGTGAGAGAAGATGTGAGAACAGAGATCAGAAATGTTTCTTATTTCTTGATTCCTGAAGATTCAGGCAGATGGAGCACCTGTCGTGAAAAGATTCCATCAGAGTGAGAAAGACAGGTCTCCTACAGTGAAAATGGTGACAATATGTGTTTAACTGGAGCAGGCTAGGAACCTTATTCAGTGGGAATAAGAGCAGCAGGCTTCCTTGACTACAGGAACAGCAAATGAATGTGTCATTAAACTGTGGGATACAGATTCTACATACGAAAAAGACGCTGACACACAATCCAAACTTGGAGAAATATGTCTGTAATGAAACCATATCCAACGAAACCAAATACTGCAGAAAACAGATACACGTGATCACAGCTTGATTGTTACTGCTGTTACACTACTGTTGAGGAATTTAAAGACAAGCAATTTGTAGGACCTCATTGTCTGTTTGTTTTGTTGTGTTTTTTCTAATAGTAGGATTTTTTTATTTCCATCAAGGAGGTCATGCTTTCATGGACATGTATTTGTTTGTTGGTAGGATGTCAGAGATAACAGAAAACTACAGGTCGTATGTATATAAAAGGTGTAGCATTGGTCAAGGAAAAACCCATTACATCCTAAAAAACCCCATCCAGAACCGAGTTGAAAACAATCAATTATATTGGAACAGTCTCACAAACAAGCAACATTTACCAAGTTTTAACACTTGTGTCTATGACAAAGTGAACAGTGTGCTGCATCTAAACATACAATAAAGCATACACTATGCTCTGCAAATGAAGTGGACCTGGTTTTCCCATCACAACAGTGCCCTAGTTGGTAGCTAGACTCTTCTTCTCTGTAGTCCCCCAGTGGTGGAATATGTTGCCAAAATCCATTCAATCCGCACAGTCCCCTTAAGGAAAGCTAAAGACACAGCTGTTTCATGAACACTCTGCACTTAATGATGTTGACAGTATTGATGCTAATGATGACTTTGTGACAATGATACTGATGATGATGATGATGATGTGGATATTGTTTATGTTGTTGATTATACAATTTAAATACAAATCAGCTTCTGTACACCCTGTGCATTGCCTCTGTGTACTGCCCTATCTGCACCTGTGACCTGCAGGACTTGAAGCTGTTTTTTTGGTGCTTCCTCACATTGTTTCACTCCTGCCTAGATCCTTGTTTGTGATGTATGTCCCTTTTGTACAAAAGCGACTTCTTAATCACACTGTAACATTATAACAAAGCATAAAAAACATAACTCCTAAAATAAATGCCAGAGTCATGTTAGAACTGCAGTTTTCTTTCTGAGGGGCCTTGCTGTCCATATACTGAGGAAAAGTCCATCCTACAGCAGCTATAGTTCAATTCCAACACAAACTGCATGTCAGCCCCTCTCTTTCTCCAGTGCTAGAAATGTCCTAATAATCAAAAACCCAAGAGGCATTGTCGTCTTTGGCATTATATATGTATTTACCCCTGACATGTTTGTATTTTCTTAATCTAAAAAAAGCTAAAGTAAAACAATTTTGTTTTCAGATATTAAAATGAAGCTAAAGATTAAATGTGATTCTATTTGGTTGTAGATGGGGAATGAAGTTTAAGGCAGTGGCACAACACTGCATTTCCCATTGGAGGGGAAAAATAAAAGAAGTACTAACAATTTTAAGTGCAAGAGAGGATCAAGCAAATAGGCAGAATATCTCATGTAAGGGCTACTCATTATGACAAAAAGAAAAAGCATACCTTTTAGTTTCATTCAGCAAAGCTGCTCCATCGTTAAATAGTTGCTGTGCAAGGACCTCCTGGGAAATTAAAAACATATTGTGCCACAATTTTCCTGTGACTCAGAACATCCCTTGGGAGAGCACTTTTAAAATTTCTAATAAAGGAGACTTGAAATTACAGAGAGGGGACCTGGCATTAATTAAACTGGGGATTTCAGTAGGGTCAACTTCTCATATTTATCCGTTCATATCCATGGTTTGTTCTTCTATAAAGACTGTATGGTGTATTGAGGTCGCAGCTCATGGGTAAAACAAACATGTGGATGTTCTAAAGTATGATACACAGATGATTTATGTTTTACAATAACACTACAATCATAAGTAAATATAAATGTGTTGAGGTCCAGGTCGGGGAAGATCTGCAAAAGTCTACTTTTTATTTTGTCTTATAGGGGCCATTCATTGTGAAAAAAGGGCTGTTTGGTTTTTAATTATAAGATTTGAATGTCATCACCTCATTTGTAAAATTAATCTTTTAAGTAGGGCTGGAGAGGAAATCTGTTTCAACAAGAATTTTCTTGCCATACAAAATTACCTGTTGGTAGTAAGGGTCTTCTATTATTACATTGACCATTCACTATCGACCTGCAGTTTCAGGTATCAAGGAACTGACTTTCCAATCTCTGATTGCAGAAAAATGTGTTTTAATTGTATGGCCTCAACAATGCTGATCAAAGATAAGGCCAGCTTTAGCTCAATATCAACAAATAACATGGTAGAGCCAAATAGGAATGATGGATGGCCCTTCCTAGCTTCTCTGGTTGTTTGTTTCATACCTCGCTGTGTTTAAAAATGACCCTTCAATACGATACCAAGGGTGGAAACGAGTGTTCTCAGCTGCGCTGAAAGAGGACATGCATGCTTGGGTAATCCTTCACCATGGCTTTTACAAGGGCCTTTCTTGGACCAAAGCAACACTTGAAACATCAATATTGGCTGTGTGCTATCCCCTTTGGGTAGGTTCAGTTGATGGCTTTCCATCCCTGTATGAAGGCTTACTGGCAAAGATGGAAGAGGCATGGGAATGCACTGACATTGATTTCTTCATCCCAATGCACATGCTGATGTATTGACTTTCATGCCAATCAGTTGGTGACGAACTTTAAGCCACTGTTTAGTGGACCTAAAGGAGCTTATTTCATTTCACTGCAAAACTGTCTTCTTTTTGGATTTCTTTAAGGGAGGAAATTACTCTGACTGCTTTCATGTTTGAAATCTTGCCTTAGTCAGTTTTGAAAAAGCTGTCTTGACTTACTGTTTGGGCAATGATGACAGACTATTTGATTTTTTTTGCTGAGGGGTCTCTAGGTGCTCTTCTTTGTTGCATATAATATTGTTCACTTGCAGTCAGTTCCTTACTGTATGATTAAAATGTCTATAGACTCTTTGAAGGGTAAAGACATACATAGAGAACTTCAGTTGGCTGGGCCATCATTATTTTGTCATAGGAAAGTATTGCATGTGACTTTGTAATAATTACTTAAACATGGATGGTGCAACTTCTTGCCAATGATAATTCAAGCAGAACACAGTTTCCGATAGAAGGATGTTGAGGCAACTGGTGTCTTTAGACTTACATTTTGTAGTGTGTTGCAGTGAGGTTAGAATAAACAAGCCTTCATTCTGACATCTGTCAAAGTGAATTATAGATCTCGACAAGACCTGCAGAAGTCTCAGTTCTTTTTGGTTCAGGGCTTTGTTGTGTGTAATAATAAGTCATGCATTTTAAGGGCCTGAAAGATACAACACATGCTCTAGTGAAAAAACAAAACAAGGAAAAACGTACTGCAGCTGCTGCCTACCTTCAGGTTATGCTGCATGCAATATGTTCTCTCTCTCTCTCTGTGTGTATGTGTGTGTGTGTGTGTGTGTGTGTGTGTGTGTGTGCGTGCGTGCGCGTGCGTGCGTGCGTGTGTGTGTTAAACTCAAAACAAACTTTAAGTTGATAACCACAAATCTGCTTTGCTCAAGTAGCATCGCTGTGCCTGACCTGTTGCAGGTTACAAAGAGAGCAACTGTTAGAAAAGTTAACTCATAGTTAGAGGACTGCGGGATGCTTCAGCTTTAGTGCTATGCTTCCATCGGACAGTAATCCAGACAGCTAACTGTTAGCTAAACTGTCTACCGGGTAAAGGGGCTAGCTACAGCAACTAATGCTTTTGTTTCTGTGGTGCGGATAAACATTTCTAAATCACCAACCCTTACAGCTATCACGGCAAATACAACTAAATTAATAGCGTCTGTCACTGCGTGCCACTGTTGCATCCAACAAAGTGCTCTGTGGATGGAAAGTATAGCAGCAACTTCAGTTACGAGAACATCAAATCGACTGAAGAGACAGCACACAATGTGTGCGAGTCTGTATAGCAGTCTGACAAAACACCTAACAAAAATGACAGGAGACAGCAGCAAAGAGATAGAGATTCTTAACACTGAGCTCCAGTAAAACCACTAAAAAACCAGAATAGCTTGTAATAACAGTCACATAAGTAATGAAGGTGAGAGCTATGAGTGCTTGATCATTTACTGCCCAGTTTATTTAACTGCAGATCAGTGAGCCACTCCACTGAAAAGTTTATTGTTTTTTGGCAGTGGGGAAAAAGTACTCAGACATTTTAATAAAATGTTCTCAATGATTAGAACCAAAATATTCTTAGTAACATAACTTAAGGTGGCCTACTCATTGTAAGTGGGGTTTTTCATAATTCTATATTTAATATGACTTAATTATAATTCTTGATGCATAACTGTCTACATTATTTGTTTCCACTTGTAAATGCTCAGCTGTTTTAACTACTTTATATACTGCTGGGGGCTTCTCTTCATAGAATGGTTATCCTACACTGCAAAGCTGCTAACCAAAGAACATTTTGAAAGAAGTACAATTCCCTCCACTGTAGTGGATCAAGTGTGAAGTGTAATAATATTGAATCTAGAAATACAGAAGTAAAATACAATATCCTCAAAATTATACTGTTACTTTAAATTCAGTGCTCTCTACAACTGTTTTTTTTAATGACCCTCTATCTAAGTCTAAGGGCGCACTCACATTAAGCAATCCGTACCGTGCCCAAGCACGCTTCACCCCTGAAGTCCAGTTTGTTTGACTAGTGTGAGTGCTCAGATCCGTGCTCAAACACTGTACACTTCCTTGGCCCTGGCACTCTTCGAAGAGGTGTGCTTTGACCGGTGTTGGGCTTGTTTCTCAAAAAATGTAATACGTTGCTCATTACTCATTACTCTTTTTAAACGTAATATCATTACTTTACTTATTACTCCTTGCCAACAGTAATTCGTTACACTACTCCCTATATTACTTTTCGTTACACCCCACTAGCCCAGCTTCCATGAAAGTGTATTCCTTGTCTAGATAGCTTGCAAATGTTGTATTGCCTCTGACTGGTACTTTCGTTTCATTAGTTCTTTTTCGCTGGTAGCCAGCTGTCCACCATTAAAATCCAATCAATCAATCAGATGTGGGGTAACATAACAACAAAAGTAAGGTTGTAATTTTTTGCGTGAGTAACTGTAATGTTATTACTGGAATTGTATTAGTAATTTGTTACACTACTCGTTACTAGGAAAAGTTTTATTATTGCTGTAACGAGCAACTATGCGTTACTGCACAACACTGGCTTCATCACGGTACAGTTCATGCACGCAGGTACACAACGTTGATAGCCTTCATTATGTAGAAATCCCAGAGTGTTCTGGCTGTATCTGACTAAAATGAGTAAAAATGAGCCAAAAGTCAGTAAAGTAGCTGTCTTGTTCTCTGTGTTTTTCTCCGATGTGCAGACGTGGACAGTGCTTCCCTTTTTTATTTTTCTCAAGTCCACCTGTCTTGTAAACTAGGCACGCTTCATAATTATGTAAAGCCATGCATGTGTTGTATTACAACCTTATGTACAAGAGGTAACTGTGCTCAGGCCCAGTTAGCCCTGGAGCAGTGTGAGTGCAGGCCAGCGGGGGAATGGGGAGGGGGGACAATCGTGCTTAAGCACGGTACGAGACAACTTTGTTAGTGTGAGTACACCCTAATTGGCTCGTGAAAATATTTTGGCTGGTAAAATATTTTGACTTACCTGCCATTGGCAGCCCTGGTTCGAACACTGCAAACGATATTGAAGGAAAAGAACAAATCATGCATATACCTACTTTATTTAATACCCAAAAATCAAGATTAACTGTCTCTTTTATTTATAAATCAAACAAATCTAATAAGTGTCTATTCTGTCAAAGTTTTGAAATTTAAATAGTCCAATTATTTCTTCAATTACACACATTTCAACATTTGATGGATATGTAAAGCGTCATTGTATAATTTCACTTCTATCTGCTAAAGTGCCAGTCACTTGAAATATAAATGCAAGCATTGTGTCTGTTATATGCACCAAAATTGTGCTCAGTTGAATTAATGAAACTCCCAGTCCCAATCTGGGCGGCGAGGGACAAGGTCAAAGTCTAGGCTACCCCCTCTGAAATTGATTTGACACAGATTCACCCACATGGAGCAAATGTGTGTTAAAAAATGCATGATGCTTGATATTTTTATATTAGAAATGTTCCTGTTATGTTCACCTGTGACACATAAAGGATATATATATATTATACATTTTAAGACAACAATACTTGTCTATTCAACTTGGATCAATTAAAATCATTATCATTATTATCTAAATGTTCCTTGCACTTGGGAAATTGATAAAAGCGGAAGATCTGTCACAGTTATAAAAGAAAACGAGTTTCTCAAACCAGACGCTGAAAGGCTCTAAAGCACACAAAAAAGATTTTGGGGTCCAAAATATATTGAGAATGTATTCAACTGAAAGCAATTGTGAAAGTTAGTGCGAGGGAGGTGTCAGGATAAAGGTCTTTGTCTTCCAAAATAAAGAGTGTATCATATTGTGAGCAGAGTGTGTAGTCAGTCACTTCTAAGATTTTGTGAAACAAACATGTTTAAATGACAAAAAAGAATGTGAGTAATACATTTTACATTTAGACATGAAATATGTAGAATAAAGGATCCTGTTTGACATTGTTTCAATCAGTGATTACTGTTAGTATAGCTTGTTCATATTCTGATTTTTGGCATTTAGAAGGAATTACAGATGACTGATACGAATCAGGTGCAGAGGTGATAATCCAAGGAAATCCAGCAGTCTTGGTGTTTAATCTGTTTCTGTAACTTTGCTCAGCTCTGCTTTCCGCAACAGTGCAGAAATTGCTCTCTTTTTCTCTTCGGCGGATCCTTTTCATCAAATTCAGAATGATTGTTCTAGAAATATCTTTAACATTACTTTATTTGTTGTTTTCTCATTTCTGGCAACAGACTGCCTACCGATAAGACTGGAAAGGAGCAATTGCTCGCAGCGCCTCTGATGCAGGATAGACGCACATGTACATTGAAGAAATCTTATAAATAATAACAGTGGCCTAATAATTTAATGAAGGGCAGCACATGCATTATAGTTAGACAATGTAAAACAATGTAAAACATCAATTATAAAGAAATAAAATAAAAATATATTTTCCTTTATTTTTTGTCAACAGGGGCAAAAAAGCCGAATGTGGTTGCTGACCCCCAGGTTAGATTATGGCAAAATAATTGTAGTTGTTTAATATGAAAAAAATGTGGGTTCAAATGTAACTTGTCAGTTGTTTTCACACAGAACAGGACATCTGTCTCCTCCAGTCCAGTGATGTTTGGGCTTACATCGGAATCCAGCCCTTCCGATGCCAACTATATCAGCCTTTCTAAAAATGTTATATTGCTACAAATTGGTTTTCATTTGAGTTTGTTGCAAGCCCTGTGTATGAAGATCATGAGGCCACTCTCTTTTTGCGTAGGACACTGTTACAAAGTGTTGGTTTTCATAACTTGGGAATTAGGATGACATTAAGATCTTACCAAACCTAGTCAAAACCCTAGGGTGGCACTACAGAAAAAAATAGCAGAAAAAAGGTTACAAAGATTTATCCTCTGGGAACCATGAATGCCAGTACTATTTCAAGCCAACGCTTGATTTGATTTTACAGAGTCAGCCTGAATTAAAGTGTTGGATCACTGACATCCCAGGCTTCAATATTTCTGCTTTAACATATAGCAGACACTTGTAGTATATGTATTCAACATCTGTTTGTTGAGGTCACATGACTGTCTTGTGAAAAAATCACCATGTGACTGCAGTGGTTGATTTGGTCTAGGTTTTAAGTTGGACATATTTTATTATTTTATTCTTACTGTGAGTAATGTAATTCAAAAATGGAACACATTTTGACCTCCAACACAGCTTAGCTGAACATACAATGGCACAGACTTACTCTGAGGCTTGGACTGTAAACAAACAACTTCAGCACGAGTAAACTCTGAGGAGATCAAATGCACTTTGACAGGCAGGGCTGTAGCCACAGGAAGCCTTCCAATTTTTGAGACTCTATCACAAGCAAGTGCTTTAACTGACAGTCAGAGCCCAGGCAACAGGCCTAGGATTGTCACGAGTGTGGGATATGCAGAGCCCAACATCAACTCTTTCTAATCTACACTGAGCTCCATTGCCTCTGATGCAGGAGATCAAAAGTGCCTGTTATGTTCATAGAAAATTAGAATTTAAAAGTGAGGCAGCTGTGTCATCAACTTCTAAAGGTTTCTGGAGCCAATGTGGTAACCTTGTTGGTAAGGTGTGAAATTGATCTTTAGAAATAAATGTTCTTTAAACCCCCAAATGGACATAAAATGCTAAGCATATTGTAGCATGTTAAAACAAAGGATTGATAACATTTTGTGGAAAATGATCCATTTAAAAAAAATAAAAACACTCTTTGTTATTCAAGTTTGGACCACAGGATGCAACCTGGAAGGAATCCTGTGGTCTCATGATCCATATTAGGAAGAACTGGAGTCCACATGCCAAACATCTGGGCATGTGGCATCCAGCCACTCAGCTAATAGCAGGCCAGATATCCAGCCTGTCTTTGATGTGCAGACAGGGATTACAGTGGTCCTCTGCACTAACTGTTAATAACCTAGGATTGAGGGAGCATCATATCATCTATAATCGTTATAGAACTCCATTAGAAAAAGAATATGAACAAACAAAGAACAGAGAAAACTGAAATAACTCATGTGAGATACCACTACAAGCTCTTAAGTCACCACGCTAAATATAGGAATACTTATCCGTATAAAATATAAATGCTTTGTGTGCAAGGATGTGCAGCTGACTGAAAAATGTTTACTTACTCATTTTTAATTCAGTTTCTGCATGACTGTATGTTTGTAGGATAAAGGATGAATAGGTATGTCGAGTTATTGTTAAAAATGTAAATGAGGACCAGACAGGGAGTTTATAATGCCAGAAATGTCACCACCTGAATTGCAATCAATGAAATTGATCATCATCTCTATCTGTCCCCTCAAAATACACTGTGACAAAATATGATAATTTTTCTCTGTACAAAAAATGTCTATTGTGACTTTGGTCAGAGTCAGTCAAGGACAGGATCAGTGGTCTGGAGTTTTCAATTCGATTTGCAAGTCCTTTGTTCCATTGCTGCATTATCTCCTTCTTTAACTCAGCCATTTGAGAGGACTGTGATGGGAGGCCAAATTAAACAGGGTGTGTATAGGTGTGCAGTTTGAACGTCTGTGTCTGCGAAACCTCCTTTGGCTTTGGTTAAAGCTACAGCAAAGTCTAATGGACTGTAAGATTTGCATTTGAGTCAAACCAGTTTCTACACATTATCAAAAACACTCATCATACTTGTTCACTTGGTTGATTTATGTTGCAAGAAAAACATGAATCTCCATGCTCATGAGTGCAACACTTTTGAGAGAAAAATAGTATTTGTTGTGCTCAATACAAGGGAAAGGTTTAGGTAAGTTAGTAAGTGAAAAAGTAACTGCCCTTATTGCACCATCTTGTGAATAAAACAAGTGTTACATGTCATCAGGAGTCCCAGGATATTATACATGTTACACTGGAGGAGAGGAAAATAAAAACAATTTGTTTTATCTCTTAAACCACCTGCATTTTGTAAGTATTTGCAATCACAAGCATTTGTATATGTTGATACATGTGCGCAGTTATGAAAATCTCGTCACAAAATGACAAGAGCTTGCAGCTGATATTTATTTTCATCGGTATCTCTCTCGTATCCCTGAAGGGACACCGTATTTCATATTGATGATTCATGTCAAAAGATAGTAGATCCTGCCTTTCCTCCCTGGTAGTTTCATCAACCTTAACATGTGGCTCCTATCCAACAGATATCATTTCCCCAGAGCTCCATGGAAAAGAAAAACAACCAAGCAGGTGTCTTGGTTGTGATTAATACTGACTAAAAGTTTGGCCAGGTAACTGTGACGGTGTTTCTTTAGTGGCAGTAGGGTGAAAGTGTTAGTGTTTTGGATTGGGTGGAAGAATCTGAGACGAGCAGGGAGTGGTGCAAGATTGAGAGCTTAGGAAATAAATTATTTTGTTAATGACAGCAGTACCTTAATTAAACCTGAATGTCTAAATGACTGCTAAAACAACAGAGACAGTTAGACAAATGCCTCAGGCAGGACTGTTTGCTGGTGCAGTGCCAAGGGCAGATTTCTCCCTGGCTGTATCAGTGTCTACTTTACTGAATGACTGATCAGAACTGTGGGCAAAAAGAGGTGAGACAGAAAAGTGAAGCATAGTTTGCTGATGTATAGCAGGAAGCATGCTCCTTGTAACTTGTGAGCCCCGTTAGCTCATGCATTCAGCATGACTGTACTATACTTCTCTCTTCTGAGCCATGACCTCAAGCTCTGAAGAGGAATAAATAGCCTCACATTTTTGGTAAACCACCAAAGGGCAAAACATAACGATAGAGTCGCTGTTGGGGTTTGATGTGGATGATCCTAAATGACTCAGATGAGCCATAGTTTACAGAAACACATGAACATGCAAAGGATAATACATACTTGTGTTGCCAGTGCATTTTTCAGCTATAATAAAGGGTTTGGGTTTGGAAAGGGTTAAAGATACCGTGTCAAGAAAATCCAGACCCTAATTGACTAATTAAAACAGATAAATTGATCATTCAAACTGTTGTTCCACATGGAGCACAATTAATAGGAGCTACTCTGTATGGCTTTTAAGGTCAAGAATTACTACCATTTTGGTTGGACCCAGGAGCATGCTCTAACTGCAGGAAATGATTTATCTCAATTACACATAAAGACTGATTAGGGATCTGTCTCACTCCAGTGATTCTAATGAATTATCCCCATTATGATAGTAGTTTCTAATCACACTTATAAAACAGCACCTTTATGGGCCCATGGCTGTGATATTAGTGCAGACTACACTCATAGGAAGCTTTCGCTTCACTGAGGATGCTGAATGTGGTGGACTGTTCTATTTGTGAGTTCCTGTATTGTGCCAAAGAGCCTGTCCATTTTCAACCTCTTTTTCAAGAGCATCTCTCACTGCTCCATTAGCTGAGAATGCTCGGATATGCAGGGAGTAGCAAGGGGGGATGAGCGGTGGGGGGGGTGTATGGGAATACTAACATTTGAAGAGAGAGAGGTTTGCTGAGTGCACTATTCTGACTTTGGTGCTCCACTTATCTCTGATGCTCTGTCGGAGAAAACCAGAAAGAGGGCAGCAAAGGCAGAGAAGAGATGAGTCAGAACTCCTACACTAATGACTAAAACAAGCCCTGCAGGTTTATATCAGAGTTTATCATTTAAATGTATGTTTTCACGTCATAAGGGAGAACAGAATAAAGAGGATGTAAACCTAAACATGTTGATGTAAGTTCACCACCTTTGACTGTGCACCTAATGCAGTATTTGAGAATGCACACAGTGGGTGAGTTTGAAATTTAATCAGAGAAGGTTATTTTCTGTTGTTATTATTTTGTCTGCTGGGAATATCCAGCCATCACTTGCAATTCTTATGAACATTTGAATATCATATTCATTAAACATGTTATTCTGCGCAACCACAGAGCTAGACTTACCATGATAACAGCCCACTGATTACACAATATTTACCTCACTTGTATGTCTCCATTAAATAAGCATTGAAATCGCAGCACTCAGTTGTGTAATGAAGGTTTGAACTGATTCATAATAACTGTAATGTTCTGAAAGGCATTCCAAAGATGCATTGCAGTGCTGCGTTTAGATGCTGACATTGAGATGGAGGTTAATGGTGCAAAACGTGTGTGCCTTACATTCCAGTCTACAGTGTTATGGCATCATGTCTGCGCCTCTTCTCATTTAACCAAACAAGAGATAGTAAGAGTTTATATCACCTCTTGTCAGTTTTTCAGACATATGTGCCAAGTTAAAACTGTACATTGCTGTCATTTTTTGTTTTCTAATGTTGACCTTCAAAAATGTTAAGAATCTTTGCAGCCTTGATATTAGCCTTGTGTTTTCTAGTGGATCACAGGAGCAGAATAGTATGTTCTGTTGTGTGGTCTTATTGCAATGTGTTAAATGTGTTTTCTGTATGATTTAAGAAAGTACACTGAGTTAATACATTGCATTAGGAACATGTATTTTTGTATGTTTAGTACCTAAGTAATGGGGGCATTTATTAAGCAACAACGATATTACCTCTTATACCTTGCTGGGAAAAAACGATGACACTGTCTCAGAAACATTTAACATTTATTTTAATGACAAAAAGTAATTTTAATGTTTGCAAGAAGAAGCATTTAAGCATTAAACCAATAAACTGCATATATCACCCCCTTCCATAATTTAGGTTAGTATTTAATATAATAACCTCTATCCTGTTTTTTTTCAGTTTGACCATCAGAATAAATTAGTGTTACTATGCTATGGAGTAAAATTGTGAACTAGGACAGTCTTATCTGCATTGGGAATGTAGTCAAACATGAAAAGTATTTAGCAAATTCTATATCTGGCCAAAAAGCAAGATTTAGCAAACATACCTTGAGTAGAAAGTAAAGTATTTTCCTTTTCTAATATGCATCATCAGTAGTTTTGTCTCATAATACTCAATTCCAACATACTTTTAATGTCTTACTTTTTGCTTAGGTGAAATTCTTTATAAAACCTAATAACAAATAAATCAGTTTAGATTTCCTTGCACTTCAATTAAGAAATGATAAAAACAAGTGGATTGACTGATTGATTGGTTTGGTAACTACAAGGTACTTTTTTCTAGTTTCAAGAACTATATATGCCACAAGTTCTAAGAAAAAAAATTGGACATAGCATGTAAATCATCAGTTCATGTCACATTATGATTTGAGCCTTTTTGCTTGTAGGTGGTAACGAAGCCATTAAATCAAGAAATGCTCTTTCTTAACCTTAAACCTGCATAGCCCCCTAATGGTTTTCAACTGCCAATCATTGCTCTGGCATATTCTACCACCTTCTTTAAATTAATTCAAATCCTCCTTCCTCATACTCAAAGAACTATCTGGTGACATGCAGCCCGCCTGAAAATGGATGTCCTCCGGAGTGCACTGAAGTGATTCCTGCTGGTTATTTAAAAGGAAAAGCGGCATGCTTCTGTCAGATCACGGTCATAAAGAGGGTGTTTGAGGGTTTACCCCACCTGGTATCATACATTACACTGTAAGAGGTTGGTCTCTAAATGCATAAAGCATGGAGAGACATTTTGGTGGAAAAAAAAACTATGTGAAAAAGACACATAATGAATAGGCATTTAAAACGGTAATGCTATAATTGTTTAGATATACGATATATCCATGTAATATCAACTCAGGCACCTTTACAAAATTGTTATTATAGCTAAAGGCTTAATCTTAATGCTTTTATACTTCTCCTGTCAATTCTATTTTTTTTACCTATAGTGTGTACAGACCTCAAAATGTTCAACAGTGCAAACATAGTACATACTCTATCTCTGGATTTGTAAAAGAGAAAAATAATCAAAATAAATAACAACAACCTTAAACGGAAAGCTTAAAACAAAGCTGGAATCAAACTCCAGTGCAGGCACAGTACATCTAATAAGTGTTATCTATTAAGTAGAATGTAGTACTAATAGAAATGCCTAATTAAAAAGGAAAGGGTAGCATAGCTCTTTTCCGCATGATAGCAAAAAAAATGTGTTTTTCTTACAACGAGGTTGATATCATACATCGTTTCACACTCAGGTAGCTCATGGTAAGTCTACCTTGGATGGTAATTACATTATAGCTGTTAATCAAATCTGCTATGGAGAAATTGAATGGGATGGTTACTTCTGGAACCACACTGTTGAGCTCTATTTGCCAATTTGACGCAGTTAAGCAGACTGTCTAAAGAGGGTGGCGCAAAGTTATTTTGGGTGTGTCTGACTATATTAAGCTAGTTACTGTACATGGCGCACTATCTGGGCATAAAGCCAGGCACAGAGTGCAGAAAGGTTGTATTATGTTGCTAGATTATAAATTGTTTTTGGCGCAACATGAATTCAACGAATCAGAGTCTCAGCTTTCTTTCCCTTTGAGAGCCAGGTGCGCTTGCAGGTTGGCTTGTTGGTATTTACACAGCAGATTTTATTCTTTATTCTTAAATAGACCAAACTCCAGCCAGCTCATTTAACTTGTCTCCTTGCATTGTGCCACTGAAAACACACAACATACACAGGACACGATGAAATATGTTGATAGATAATTGAAGTTATATTAAACTCAAGCATTCCCACAACATCAGTCACGATCAAAAAGACGCAGTGAACATTTCCACATAAGTCACAAAAGCGTTTACTCATTATTTATTAAAACACGTTGACACGATGGAACAGGATCCGTGTTAACTTATGTTCTGTGAGCTCAACACCAAATAAAGGCAGGCTGTTAACATTTATTTACTTATTTTCTCTGCTGGAATCATCGGCTGTGTTCTCTAATGTGTGCATAAAGAGCACTGGACAGTATGTATCAATATCTGTGTATAATATTGTTGGTGGCACTCTTAATTATGTAAAGGATTAATGATAAATCCAACTCTATAGCATGAGAGCGTGTGAGCTTTTGCATGTGTTTCTGTGAGTTAGACTGAATGTGCACTGAAGTGAGTGAGCATAGAGAAGAGCTTGGAAACAAACCGAAACGAAAGCTTTCAATTCCCAGCCTTCAATACCATTAACATCTTCATTTGAATTTATCAGCAGATGCAATGATATTTAACTGTGGTGTAGATGCGCTGTAGTGCATCTGTTGTGTGTGAAACAAGCTCAGAAGAAGTTTGTCGTGAACTCGCCGATGTATGCTCATCTTTCTAATGCATCGTAAATAGCAGGAACATACTGCGCTACAGAATTTAGACCAGGTTTTTGGTGATCTAGGGCGCAATCGATTTCTGCCTTTTCAAAACACGGAGTGTAAACCAGAATTTCCCTCAGGGATTAATAAAGTATATCAAAATCAAAAAAATTCTCTTAACATGGATATGCTGCTTCTATCAATACTTTGGGGTGATTTCTTCATGCACACACTAAGGAGATACCAGGAGAGGCAATGAGTCATGAATTATTCTGAGAAAAATTACACATTTAACACCCACATATAGCTGGAATGGAATTATCCTTGTGCTCAACTATGAGACTGGCAGTCGACTTGGGGTGTGTTCACACTTAAGTCGTTTGAAACGGACTCTGGCGCACTTTGTCAGATAGTTTGTTTGGTTTGAGGTGGTGTGAACGCTCAAAAGTAAAACAAACATAATAAAAATACACATAAATACACATTAAAAAAAAAAGCAATTTTTCTAAGTGTAAAATGAGAACTTTTTCATAATGTTTGACTAAAACCCAGAGGAGTTTAATCCAATGTAACCATGACTGATTATCCTCGGATGGTCGCAGTTTCCGAGTTGGGAAGTCATTCAACCAACTTCAGTGTGTTCACGTGTTTTCAGTTTGAAAAGTCGGAATGTTGTACCAAAAACAGACAGCGTGGATGCTACGAAGACGATGTGTGTAATTTCTCTGTTGGTAAGAAATACGTGAATTAGCCTATTAAACTGGTGCTATTAAACTGGAACTATTAAAAAGTATCTTAAAATTAACAAAACATATTTTGCCCCCCATGTTGATGACGAAAATGTCGGCAATTCGGGCACCTAATTCTTTCCCCAATTTCCGACTTGTTGTTCTGACATGAGCAGGCGTTTATGTACATTAGGCCTGTACAACTCGGAAACTCGTTTTTTAGATCAGTCCAGCACCACATGAATGCAGCTACAGCCCCAACTAGTGACACATGTTTATGGTACACACAATTTGACAGGCTATGGTGCGCTTGACAAAGTGCAGGCTGAACGCAAACCAAACCAAATGAAAAATGCAACAGTGATGCAACTTTACCCCTGAATCGCACAAGTTCACTGAACTTTATATGTAAAAGCGACCTTAGGCTCTGACGAACGAATCGTTGAGTACTCGGCTATATGGGGCCAGCCCTAGTATTGACTAGAGCCTCATACATCCTTACTTGAAGAAAAGTATCCCTTTTAAGTATTTGTTTCAGCTTTTCAGCAAATTTTCTCATTTGACGCAATGGAAATCATTTCTAATAATTTGAAGTGATAATTTGAAGTGTTTGTGAATTTGCAGCCTATTTCTCCAAATCAAAATATTTTGGGCCATTGCAGTATGTGAAGCCTTGTCAGCTAAAATAACTAACCCTAACCCTATACTGGGTGGGGCTTGGGGTTTACTGCCTGCTGCAACTGAATCTCTATGTGAGGCAGTAAACCAAAATAACACTCTTAAGTCATACAGTGTTTAAAAAAAGTATACAATGTGATCTAATAGTCTCCACATTTTCAGTCTGAATCGCATTTTGGTGCAAACACAATTTCATTACACAAGCAAGTTGCCATATTCACTGGATAGTAATATCCAGTGAATATGGCAACTTGGGAATGTCTGAGATTTTGCGTCCCAGGGCCAGTTGCAAGTTGCTGCAAGCTTTTCCAAGCTGTCAATCCAGACTGGAATCATAAAAATTCTAAACGGAGGAGCAGAGTATTAATATTTGAATACAGTACATCCATCAGATAATTCATAATATTAAGGACATATTAAGAAAATGATTTTACAAATTCAGGTTTGTAAGAAAGTCTAATAAAAAAACTCAAGTTATAATTCAGAACTTTAACATGCTTTTATCCATTCTCTTAACAATTTCAAGGTCTTAAAAATTGATTGATTTTGTATAGACCTCTGAATTACAACCTACTGAATGCATTAAATGTAAAAGTCATTAACTGTTGTTGTTAACAGCTTGACGTACTCAGAGGAGTACAAAACCTCTTTCATTTGTTTTGTAACTGCTGTGCTGCTGCACTGTTTCTGCTTGTCAACAGCAGTGCCAAGTCCCCACTTGGGAATTGCCCAAGTCAGCCTTGTTACCTTTGCTAAATTTGGTGCGAGATGTAACAAGAGAAAAATGCTCCATCAATCATGTTGCAGATGCAGAGAGGGAGAAGTGGGGGTTCAGAGTCAGAGAAATAAACCAGTGAAAGCTCTGCCAACAACCATTTCCTGCGTGAGATGATGGGAAAACTTTGCTGAACTCTCTTGGGACTTCATTTGTGAACACGCCTGCGTCCTCCAGAGCCCAAAGTTTTAGAGCGGAACCTAGGCACTTGGTCGGGGTGTTTTGAGCATTTCTAAAGTGAAATCCTCCTTTCCCTCTGTTGCCTGCTCCATCAGATAAAGTCTGCCTGCCAAGGCTTAAGTGTGTCAATGAACAGGGATGGGGTTGGTGGTGGGGGATCAATGATAAGTGCAGCTTGCCTCTTTAACTACTCCGCACAAGCCAAATAGAGATTAACCCATTTCAACCCTTATAACACATGTCAGTCAAAAGTCTCTTGAATACTCCTCTAACAAGCCCCCAACCCCAACTTTGCCTCCCATTTTTTTATGGAATGAGGCGATCACACTCACTTGGTAGATGCTGCAATGGACAGAAACAATGAGGGGCAGACATAGGAAAATGTACCTTCTTTTATAGTCCACATGACTTGACATATGAGCTGGAGAACTGTGAATCACCTCAGATATTTCAGACATATTTGTTTTTTTCTGCTTGTAAAGCACTAACATGATTTTCATAAAAGAGTTAAAAAAATCAACATCAAAGTCTCGCAAAATTAAGGATGCTGAGCACAGAATGCAGAACAAGCAGCAAAAGTACATGGACTAGGCAACTGACCAGTTCATATTTTATTCCTACCGATCAAGCTTTGAGGACAGATGCGCTTGCATCTTTAATGTAAAGAAGAACGTTAATTAATTCAAATTGGAACCACAACTGATGTTCCTGCTAGTTAAAAGGAAGTTTTTTTACTTTGTTACTTTGCTAAATGTTGCTAAGTGGATTAATGTTGGGTGTTTGTAGATAATATAAAAATGCATAAAGCCTAGATCTGCTCTTTTAGTAAAGTGTGTTGAGATAAAATAATATTTAAATTTCAAGCAATACAAACAAAGATTGAACTAACTCTGTGAAATGTTAACTGCACAATGTATTTCAGTCAATCAGTATGTTTACATGCACAGTTAACTTGAGCTATACGGTTACAGCTTGATTTGACCATTTTATTGGAATACTCTCCTCGTCCCGCTGTACAAGCACCGAGAGAGAATGGATTTATTGACAAGTATTTCAGACTCCACTACAGTAGGTGGCGATATGCCCCCTTTCAGATTTTTACTATTGGATCTTATTCTGGTTGACCTATTATGCCATATACCAAACAATCGACAAACAAGTTAATAAGTGGCATATACAGTACTGTGTTATGTTTATGCAATTATTTGTGTCTTTTAAGTTAAATCTATTTTTAACTGCTTCGAGGAAATCTTATGAATGTAGTAAATAAAGTTTTGGAAAAACAAGTTGAGAAAGGCGTCAAACAGATTGTATTTCTAAAGCTAAAAACATGTGCAACTTAACAACTCTGTACATTTTTTAAGTACAGACTAACACAATAAATCAGCTTTTTTTAACATCATGTAAACATACTGAATGATGATCTTCTTGACTTTGGGAATATGACGCTGAATGCTAGCTACTGAAAGGGACGCTAGCTAGCCAGGTATGCTAACCATTGCTGCTTAAATTAATAAATCCACCATTTAGCCCTTTCCTTACATATTTTCTGCTCTTGCAGTGTAAAAGGAAAACACAAAAATGTTCAAATGCTAACTACAGCCTTTTGCACACAGCTCCAACGTGAAGAAATCTAAAGCTTGATTGGTTAGCTGCTAAGACTGCTGAGTAATGATGGGATTATCACTGCCTGGAGAGGTCTAGTGACTGGTCAATGAAACATGCTTTTGTAATTTATAACTAATATATTTGTTAAAATACTTAGCATTTATTTTGGTGGTGAGTGATGGCATGCATCCTTCAGGTCTGACATCTTTATGTTAGGCCAACAATACCCTTTTTGTTTGCATTTAGGTCACATATTTGTCCTTTAAAACTTCACCACAGGAGATTACTGACTTGTAAGATGGATATTTACTGCAGTGCAGCAGTTTAGATGAAAAGCATACAGTGGGAAGCTGTGTCCCACAGGGACAGCTCCTCTGATAGGTGGTGACATGATATCTCTTTCAAAGCTGCCTCTCTCCTATTGTCATTTGTTTTCATTTGAAGGAAGATTAAAGAATATTTTATGCCTTTTGAAATTTCAGTGGGATTGTAGCTTTATTGCGAAGCATTGTGAAGGGATTGTGCTGTGTGTTGGGAATTCATACAGCTTATCAAAGTCCATAAGGGACTGAGCCAGCAGACTGCATCCAGAGATATGCGGGTAATATTCAGTAGCTCAGATTCAGCTTGTTTATTTGCTTTGTATCTCTTCCTCATTTCAGTGCACAACTAGTGGAATCTTTTCACAGCCAGAATGTGGATTGTTATGTTTGTGACAGTGTATATGATAGTAATCTGTTCTCTTCCAGGTTTACACCAGATATGGAAAATGTTACACTTTCAATGGTAACAAGAGCACATCCAGGAAAACCAAGCAGGGTGGAATGGGAAACGGCCTGGAGATCATGTTGGATATACAGCAGGATGAGTATTTGCCCATCTGGAGAGAGACAAGTAAGCCTTCAAACTATTAGTCCAATGCAATCCCAACATATGCTTCAGCATACCTTTACTGAGTCTTAAATAAAAATTATTATTATAACTGCGCCTTTATCTCTGACGCTCATAAAGCATGTTTGATTGCCTTTTTGCAATCTGTAACATTTGAAATGTGAAAGGAAATTCTTGAGTGAAAAAAACAACGAGATTTGTGCCTGCATTGTAGCTGAATTAAATCCCTACTGGCTTATAATTTGAAACACAACTGAAATTTCGTTTGTAGTTAGAGCAGTACAACCTCTAAAATGAGGCAGCCATCTGAAATTACCTTGTCCTCGTCTTTTGCAACGCTCCT
The DNA here is from genome assembly GCA_020745685.1 of Tautogolabrus adspersus. NCBI lineage: Eukaryota > Metazoa > Chordata > Actinopteri > Labriformes > Labridae > Tautogolabrus > Tautogolabrus adspersus. Next base: position 18,664,288 of record CM036548.1, on the reverse strand, counting down.
TGCACGTGCTGTTTCATCTTGAAGATGAGACTTCCCTGGAGGCTGGTATCCGAGTTCAGATACACAGTCAGGACGAGCCTCCCTACATCCACCAGCTGGGCTTTGGTGTCTCTCCGGGCTTCCAGACCTTTGTTTCATGTCAGGAGCAGAGGGTAGGTCTTCTTTATCACAGTACACCTTCCCTGCAACCCCCACCACCACCAGATAACTGTTGTCTCTGCTACCATTTGCCTCTGGTGGTTTACACAGGGGTCTAATAAATCTCTGTGTGCTTAGCTGACCTACCTGCCCCAGCCCTGGGGGAACTGCCGCTCCACCGGCAAAGAAAAGTTCCCAGGATACGACACATACAGCATCAGTGCCTGTCGTTTGCTCTGTGAGACCAACGAGGTGATGGAAGTGTGCAATTGCAGGATGGTGCACATGCCTGGTAAGAACAACTCATATTCACACCTGCACAGAGCCCAATTGTTGACAAAAAATATTTGTTTATATGAATTTAAAATTAAGCCCACTTAATAATTATTACATGCTTTTTCTTTAGTGTATTCGTGTTTTTAAAAAAGAGTTTGTTCTACAGACAGATAGCCTAATATGTTCATGGAATAAAATGACCCACTGTACAAAACAACTCGTAATTTTTTCCCTACTTGAATAATTTTAGCAGCTATAATTTCAACTGCCCCATGCCTAACCTTGATGCTTGATATCTGGAGTGGAATGCTCTTCAGTAGTGCAGGCAGCTCATGGGCCAGGCACTTTTGGGACTACATAAAAGTCTCAATGAGTATTAGATCCTCTTGTTTATACATATCATTATTGTTCCTGCTTTTTCTCATGTTAAGTCATCACTTGTAGGGGGTTTGCTGGCAGTTTTTAAGCTTCTTCCTTTCTATAATATAAAACTGATGGAGGGGGATTTGATAGATTGTTTGAATATGTTAAAAATGTAGAAAATGAAATAACAAATAAACACACAAGATCTAATGGCACTGAAATAAAGAAAGAAAATGACCTATGCAACACAGTTCATTTATTTTGTGTCATGTTACACAAAATGTTTTATTATTGTCATAAAGTGAGGGAAAAAATTGCTGAATGAAGTATGGAATTTTATAAATATGAGCAGAATTATCATCAAGCAGAAAAGACGATTGTTTTCTATCTTTGTTCAGCTATTGAATTTCTTGTAGTGGTGATTTTAACTGACAGTACGAAAGGAGTATGGACAGCTTGTATGTCATCATGGCTATCTGAAAAGAGCCTGAAAAGTGCCCATGTTAGAGGTTTCTACATTTGAAATCCAGACAGGAAACAACTGCAAATGCAAATGAAAATATTTCTCAGTGAACTACAGAATTGAAGACATTTAATTTGAGATAGAAACAACGTACTTATATACATATTTTACCCCTTACATCTGTAATTGAACTGATGCAGTCACAAGGCTATACAAATACCACTGTGGTCCCCAGGTAACGCATTTAAATATCAGTTAAACATCTTGAACATTCTTCACAGGCTATAATTAGAAAACCAACAAGGAGGTCTGGTCCTTAGAGAGAAATGTCTGACTTGTCATTTGATCAGGACAGCCTGTGAAACAAACAAGTTTCTAATCAGTTTTGTGCTCTGCAGGTTAAAGTGCCTACCTCACTGAAAGATTGTGATCGTATACATTTCAGGCTCATGATTTTGAAATTCTAACCAACTGATCACTTTAATTCTAGTTTCAAACACATGCACACCAATCTTATGGCAAGGGTATAGATTTTTTTTTAAACACAGCTTCAGCTTACAAATCAGCTGTCTAGAGAAAACAGATTGTTTTTGTAGAATAAGTCTTTATTGAGATCCTTTTTGAATGAACAAGAATAAAGGGCATTAAAGGACTTAAGTGTGAAATAATTTTCTAAATTAAAAATCAGAAAGAAAGAAAGAAAGAAAGAAAGAAAGAAAGAAAGAAAGAAAGAAAGAAAGAAAGAAAGAAAGAAAGAAAGGTGTTTAGAAAGCAGCAGAAAAACTTTCTGTGATTGTTAATGACATTATCACATAATCACGTCTATTATCAGATATAATACATTCATAAAAGTGTGAATAAAATATATTGTTGTAACTTTGCAGAAACAGCTTCAAATGGTTCCAAAGATCTTTTGGCTCATAAGCTCAACAAGGGAGAACGATGTTAATTTGTGATTTGAAATGTTTTTTTACAGCATCTATACCAACATTGAGGCATGCCAATGAAATGTTAAAGCTCGTGGTCTCAAACAATTTATGTTAGTTTTCTTCTGCAGTGTCCTATCTAGCCAAAGCAACACTGTTACAGTGTGCTGCTACAATTGTGTGCTGCTCAGCATTTTATTTATTGTAATAAATGCTTTTGGAAGAAGAGAATTGATGTTTGTAATCCATTTCATTCTAACACTCACGTTAGTTATGAAAAAAAATGTCAACAATCCTCTTTACATGCAAAAAAATCAGCCATGCCTGAACACATTCTAGGGGCGGCTGTGGCTCATGGTTTGAGTTGGTATTCTCTCGGTAAGAAGGTTGGGGGGTTCGATCCCCAGCTCCTGCAGCCACTATCCGATATGTCCTTAGGCAAGACGCTTAACCCCAAGTTGCTCCCGCTGCTTGGCGGCGGCGTGTGAATGTGAAAGATTAAATTAGTTAATACTGATGGATATTTTACATAGCAACCTCTGCCATTAGTTTGTGAATGGGTGTGGATGGGTAGGTGTGACCTGCGATGTAAAAGTTATTTTTGAGTCAGAAGACTAGAAAGCGCTATACAAGCTCAAATCCATTAAATTGTTTACATTTGTTCACAAAATGTTGCCTTTCATCTTTTGTGCTGTGTGTGGTTGTGTCTCCTTTTAAGTCACTGAATTATAGTTTTGTTCATGTTGCTCTTCTATTTCACAGCCACTAAGTACGTGGTGGTGACATGTGTAAGCATCAAAAGTATATTTTAGAAAAAGCAAAAAGATTTCAGATGGCTATTGTTCTAAATAGCCATGAGTCTTGAGCGTAAGTATAGAAGCCGGCTGATTACTTAAAGATGTTAAGTTGCTTGTATTTGTGGCTAGCAGACAAAGACAACACGGAGCTTTAGCTACCACAACACATAATCAAACACTGTCTCTTTTCTTCTGTCAATAAGGTTTATGGTAATTAATGTTATCTAAAAATTCAGCTTTTTATAATAATGACACAAGTGTGTGTCAAACTCTATCACAAGCAGTTGACCCACTCCTTGGATCATTAGATCATTTTTCACTCTGCATTAATTAACATTTCTTTGTGAAAACATTACAATTCAGGACCATTTCACAGACAATCACACCTCTGCCAATTTATTGTTCAGCTGATGAATACCTGTCATTAATGGCCTAGGAAATATGCCTGTTAGTGAGGATGTTACTCATTGATTGTTTTTTAAAGACTTTCTAAATATGCCTCACAGGTGAACACAGCATGCCCTATTTATCAGACGTCCAAGATGGCCCAGGCTCCATAGACAGACGTCATCCTTTGTGTGCCCACCTTCATTTTGGAGATAAATAATAAGCTGTGAAGTGTTGTTCACAGCTATGGCTCCTCATTGCAGCAGACACGGGTCACTGATCATTTTGTTTCTGATTGATCAGACTCATTTTCTGTTCTCCTCTCCAGGAACAGCAGATATCTGCCCTCCCAGTAAAATCACCTGCGTTGACAAAGCACTCGGTAAGAAACAATCCACCTTCATTTCTTTTCTCATTACATAGATTTCCCCCAAAGGGAAATGGAACACAATCAGTAAATATGATAAGGATTTTTTCTGTAATACAAATACCTGGAGGTAGACTTTGTATTTTGAAATGACTTTCCCCTCATTGTGATTTAGACACTTTAGAGCTAGATGGCTGTGCTGCCTCCATTGTTGAAATGTTAATATTAACCTGGCACTCCATTCCTGCATCTGCATCCCCTCCCCCCCCTTTACCCTGAGCTGACTCCAAACTCACTCTCCTACAGCAGACATGAACAAAGGTGCCTTGGATTCAAAGGCATTTTGATTGCAGTAAAAATGACTTTTTTTATGGTCAATGCAGACGCATAATTATCATCTCTCAGCCAAATAGGCCAGAAATTTAATTATATCTCTCTCAGATGAATTTAAACCCTATTTGAAATAGGGTTGAATAAAATCTTAGATATATCTTTTGAGAATGGCCTGTATTCTTGTCAGTCATATCCCTGTGAACAATAGTGTGAATAAATTCAGCCTCAAAGAGAGGTAAAAATTTAGACTATATTTATATTGTAAAGGTGTTTTGTTCCAAAATCAGAAAAACCCCTGCCATATCAAAGATGCATTACTCTGTCATCTTGCACACAAATAATCTAATTGTTACGTTTATAAAACATACAAGAAAATAATAATTACTTCTTTCAGTGCTCCCCTTCTCATTCTTTGTCTGTACTCAATGCATTTAGAAAAAAAAAGTAATTGGGAAAAGGCTTTCACAGTTACATACCTTATAATGTTTTATAGTTGGGATTGTGAATATGAATATGTAAATGTGTGAGCAGTTCATTTTTGCACATTAGTTTTGAGTAAGTGTAGGTATTTTTTTTTCCACAACATTTGGGAGCATTTTTAGTGTGAAACTGAATTTCTGCGAATACAGTTGCTACAGCTGGTTTCTATTAATTATTATGGAGAGACTTAAACATAGTTTGCTAATACACCCACATTTAGTAGAAATTATGTAATCAGTTTCTAATATGACCAATGCTAGAAAACGGACACGGCATGTTTTGTATCCACTAAATGATTTTGTAAACTGTAAATTAATTATTTAAAGTGTGAAATGAATTAGTTAATTACCCATACAAATGGAAGATTTACTAAGTACTAATATTCTGGACATTACATAGTTTACATTTCAAAAATCCCCATTACAAACTCTGCTGGAAAAATGTGTCCTGTAAGAATGGATAAACAGTTTACTTGTAGTCTCACATACAATGTGCTTGGATTTAGAATATATGCTGAGCTGTTTACAGGATCTGTATCTGAAATGAGCCAACCAAGCAATAGGGCTGGGTATTTCCAACAACCTCATGATACAATACATATCATGATAGACGTTGATTTTGAATAATGACCGTGTCCTACAAAGAATTCATTACAACAGCTGTTCTATATTGTTGAGAATAACTGCAGGGACATATATTTAATGATCCTACAACTTCAACAAACAAAATCAGGTCCTCAGACATCCCAGAAGTAAATTAAAATATTCTGTTTATAATCCCAGGCCTTTTAATATGTGCAAATACTATATTCTTTAGTGTTAAACTTAAAATAGCCCTCTCTGTTGTCTCTCTTGCTCTCTCTAGTGTAATATATTTGGTTTCGCTTGACTATGAGATACTTAAATTTTCAAGGAAGTCTTGTTGCTGTACATCTGCAAACTACTTAAGCACCACCGTTTCTGTAATAAAACGAGGAGTGGGGATTAAATAACATGACTCACACTCATTAGGCAGCTGCCCTGAGCCTTTTAACTTGAAAGCTTCATTCAGTGCTGGTTGGGACGGTACACGCTGACCCCGGGTAGCAAGCTTCGCTGTTGTTGTTAGCGACTTGTAATGTGTGTAGACGCAGCTTGGTCGTGTTGCTGCTGTGTTTTATCTTGTTTTTGCAAAGCTTGCATTGCATGACATCCTGGTGGCAAAAATCTTTGTTTCAGTTTTGGCTTGTTTTGATAGAGTTTCTCATCCATGCTTGTTTCTTTTGATGTGGAATGTGCCTTGCATCACGTAGTTCACTTCTACTGTCACCTATTGCTTTTATTGTGAACTGCACCATATAGGCCAAGTTTACATAATGTTATATAATGTTACAAAAGAGCAGGTAAAAGACCTTCCTCTTTGTTATATAATGTTACAAAAGAGCAGATAAAATACCTTCCTCATTATATTATGTTATAAAAGGGCAGATAAAAGACCTTCCTCTTTGTTATACAATGTTACAAAAGAGCAGGTAAAAGACCTTCCTCTTTGTTATACAATGTTACAAAAGAGCAGGTAAAAGACCTTCCTCTTTGTTATACAATGTTACAAAAGAGCAGGTAAAAGACCTTCCTCTTTGTTATACAATGTTACAAAAGAGCAGGTAAAAGACCTTCCTCTTTGTTATACAATGTTACAAAAGAGCAGGTAAAAGACCTTCCTCTTTGTTATACAATGTTACAAAAGAGCAGGTAAAAGACCTTCCTCTTTGTTATACAATGTTACAAAAGAGCAGGTAAAAGACCTTCCTCTTTGTTATATAATGTTACAAAAGAGCAGATAAAATACCTTCCTCATTATATTATGTTATAAAAGGGCAGATAAAAGACCTTCCTCTTTGTTATATTATGTTACAAAAGAGCAGGTAAAAGACCTTCCTCTTTGTTATACAATGTTACAAAAGAGCAGGTAAAAGACCTTCCTCTTTGTTATATTATGTTATAAAAGAGCAGGTAAAAGACCTTCCTCTTTGTTATATTATGTTACAAAAGAGCAGGTAAAAGACCTTCCTCTTTGTTATATTATGTTATAAAAGAGCAGGTAAAAGACCTTCCTCTTTGTTATATTATGTTACAAAAGAGCAGGTAAAAGACCTTCCTCTTTGTTATATTATGTTATAAAAGAGCAGGTAAAAGACCTTACTCTTTGTATTATTATTTCAGGCCGCAGCAGGTGTCTCCCAGCATCTAACCACACTCAAAGATAGTGACTAACCCTGAGCAAATTGGAGCATTAAGCAGCTTAACAGGCAGACAGTTCTCTTAAACTGAACTCAGAGAGGAGTAAATATTGAACTTTCATCCACCTTGTGGCCAGAAACACATCTTCAAATAAATACTTACTGTATGCTGTAATTTATCTGCTGAATCTTTCAATGCATTATGAGTAGTTTAAAAGTGAGCAAAAACAAGCTAATTCAGTAACAATGGTATGTGTACAGCTTATTCTGCTGCCCGTTAGTTGAAAAAAAAAAAATACATTCATATTCTTCCCACATTCCTACATTGCCCTTTGTTGCAGATGTCGGTTGATTCACTGTCGTATCTGGTGTATTTCTATAACAAGCACTGAAATCGACCCTATCTATCAGTTAAACCACTGTTTCGGTTGTGTTGCAGCACAGTTACAGAAGAACAGCGGGGATGCCTGCCCATGTGAGACACCCTGTAATCTCACCCGCTACGGTAAAGAGCTCTCCATGGTCAAAATCCCGAGCAAGGGCTCTGCTCGCTATCTCTCCAGGAAATACGACAAGTCAGAGGACTACATCAGGTATGACAGGGACCTTAATCAGGACCACGTATGAGCAATGAGATGGCTTAAGAATTAAAAGGGCCATAAACTTTGACCTCCAGTCTGCAATAATAACTGACACCAATAAATATAAACAAAAGTCAATTATATTTTCACGAAGACAACAATTTGTATTTAGGTTATAAATCAATCTGTTTGGTATTAGAATGATGGCAAGTTTATTGTCAGGCACAATGAGGTCCAATTTACATACTAATAATGTGTGTTTTTTTTATTGAATGAGATTAACAACAATTAAATGCTTTTATTTTATAAGGTTTGATGACCCAAAAAGGGCTGCATTTCAAAATGTGCAAATACAAGATTTCTTTATATTGAGTTAAATGTGAATGATGTTGTTATTATAATATTCTGTTTTTTTGTTTTTTTTTATATCCAGCACCATTTTAGGGGAAAATATGATCTTACCTAAAATAATTTAAAATAAGCCAATTGTAATAAAAAATTGACATTTACTGAAGCACTTTTAACTTTTGTAACGCCACCAAAATTTTAGCTTTTTAGAAATGATATCTCATATCCACCCTCAGGAGAGAGAAACACATCTTAGAATAGAAAAGTCCTTATAACACAGAGAGCAAAAACATTCTCAAAGTAATCATGATTGTGAAAAAGTGCCATACAATTTGAACGTCTTTCCATATTACTTGATAATGTGCCTTCATGGTAACAGCAATATTGCTTGGGTAGGTACTTGTAAAAACATACAAATCATTAGATGGATTAGATACTGAAGAACTCTGATTTCATTGTAAAGTTAACGGAAAGCTCACACAGACTTTTTAGTCTATTTTTTGATTTTCCAGAAAGTTTTCAAGTCAACAACTGCTTAAATTCACTTTGTTCATCATGTCCTTATGCCTTATGATAACGGAGGCGCATTACTCACTATACAAAACCAGACTGAAAACTGTTCACTTTTAAGAGCTTCAATGGCCCATCAGAAGTTGCAAAACACTATTGAACAATGAAACATCTAGAAACCACTAGTTCAGCTTTAACTTTTTTATCATGTCCAACGATATGTTTAGATTTTGTTTAAATTACTTAATGCACTAAAAATGTAATAATATTGCAACCTCTCTCATTACCTCATAGTGAGTGCCTGATGAGTGAGTGATGTGGAAAATGTAAACACCACCATTCCAGAAAGCTCACGATGCCTCCCAACACTTAATATTACCAGACTTTCTAAATCCAGAGAGATCAGAGACGTGTCACTGACTGAGCAAGCTGTCAGTGCTCGTTGTGCTCCTTTCAGTTAAACCCTGAAACACCTCATTATCTCACAATCGCTGCTTAGATTTGTGTAAAGCCCTATAGGCCTGACATTCCTATCATGACAATTTAAAGTGAGCACAAATTGCCTAGGATGAATATTTTCAAAATATGTTAGATTTTTAATGAATTATAAAAAATAGCTCAAGTATTTTCACTGTTTCACATACACACTCACTCTGCTTGTTTTTCCAGAGACAACTTCTTAGTCTTGGATATCTTCTTTGAAGCTCTAAACTATGAAACTATTGAGCAAAAGAAAGCCTACGATGTTGCAGGTTTATTAGGTAAGATTTCTGTCACTTTTTTCTCTCTACCTGAATATCCAAATAGACTGGCTGTTGTAGCATAAAAAGTCTTTCATTTCCTATCATTAACAGGATGGGTCTAGGTGTTATGTGCGTAGTGCCTCTCTTTAAGTGTTCCTTCTTTCCAGGTGACATTGGTGGACAGATGGGCTTATTCATCGGAGCAAGTATCCTGACGGTTTTAGAAATACTGGATTATATCTATGAGGTAGAGTGTCCTTGCAAGTCTAAATTCATCAAACAATCTCAAAATGGGGTCAGAGCTTGCTTAAGCAATTAGCAATACAGATATAATGCAGGGTTCTCGTAAGAATTGTGCTACAACAACAAAAAACTGTAAATACGCATTAGTGTCTCCAGTTTTTTATTTCAGTATTCCCTACCATTGACAATTTTCCTGATAAGGACAGTGTAAATGTTATCACTTATGATGCATGTCAGGAGTGTTTTTGATTTCCAGGCTGGGGAAATTATGCAGAACATGCAAGTAACGATGATCATTAAAAGAGCGCCTATGTCAGCCCTTTAAGATTTCTAGCCAGAAGCCTGCTGACTGCCAAACATGTATGAACAAAGTATAATCAGAGGGAGGAAATTTAATGCAGAAATCTCTTTGAGTGAACTCTTCACTCTGCTGTGTCTCTCTGCTCCTTTGCTCACCTCTGCTCTTTTGTCCCCCCTGCTGCTGTGGGTGAAACCAGGTGATCAAGCATCGGCTTCAACGCATGCTGAAGCCACAGAAGGAGGAGAGGAACAAGCAGCAGACCAGCACTGTTGCAACAGTGGGTTTAGGTGAACTGAAAGTAAAGGTACAGCACATCATGTATAGTTACAAATTCAAGTGTAACATTTTCAGATGCAGTACTGTAACTGTAACTCTATGAAACTAAAAGATAATAATATAGGGAGTGGCAGAGCAAAATTCTTTAAATTATAAAGATATATAATTCCGAATTAGTCTTAGCCAGAAAAGGAAGCACACCCACCCCTTAGTGCTTAGAATTGCTTTTGCCAAACTATATTTTTAAGATGTTCATACTGTTTCTGAACAATAGACTTATTGTGTCCCTTTTGTAAAACTTTGCCTCAGTTCCATTCAACTAAAACTTGTCACAATTTACTTTCCACATGATCTTTGAGGCATGGTCTTGAAGTTGACTTGTGTGTTGTGCCTTCCACAGGATCCCAATGACATGACAAGGAGTCACCCACAGGGGGCCTATGCCAACACAATTCTCCCCAACCACCACCACCCACCACCTCACCCTCACCAACGCCATGCCGGGCCCCATGGGGTGTTTGAGGACTTTGCTTGTTAGAGTCAGCCATTTCTTCTGGTCCTGGTGACAACAAAAGATAAGAGCTGTCTGTTTTGAGATCAATGACAGACCGTTCGCATTTTTGTTTGTCATTTGCTGTCACCAGTGAAAAGCTACAGCCAAAGTTGAACACCAAACTTGTGCTGCCAACAAAGCACTTGTCATACAGTATGTAGGCACAAATTGGACACCACTTTTACCTTTTTTCCCTCTCTGGATGGGACTCCTATCAACTGTGTCCAGCTGCAGGTGAGAGGTCATGTGACTGCAGGAAAAGCTTGTTGGTACATGATCACAAAAAAAGAACACAATGAGTAATGCATGTCACTTTGATCCAGTTTATATTCCAAAAAGGGAAAATATGATTTACTTATTTGGCTAGTAGCCTTATTAATTGTTTTTTTTGTCTGTATACCCTCATTTATCTCTCCTCCTCCTATTCTTTCTACTCAACTGAAAACAAAGTGTACCATCAAGCCATTACACAATATAAATTATGTATAATTTTATGAAATACTACTATATAAATATATATGTTCTAAATATTGTACTCAAGATGAGAAGTTTTCAGTGAGAAAATATTAGTCGTGTTACAATCATGCAGAATATGGGGGAATTATTTAGGCTGAACTGCTTGATCTTAGAAGATTTAGCAGCATCTTTCCACATCATACACTTTGTCTGGTTTGTGGTTAAGGTGTTAGAGAGTAGCATTTTACTTGTACATAAAGTCCAACTTTAAAATGATTAGCTCAAAAGTTATGTTTCAATGGTTGTTGTTTATACTTAGTTAACATATAAGTAATAGATTATTAATTTTATTATGTATATGTTTTAGAAAATACTTTTTAGGACAATTACTATCGGAATTGTAGCAATTATTATACACTTACTATCTGCAGATATGTTAGACTGCAAAGCATCAATACATTTGTGCAGGTGACAGAAATGGACTGAATGATCTGCCTTTTGAAGGAGATAGAAAAAACATGCATAAGGATGGAATATGTTTTAGATATGAATGGTTGTACTTTAAACATTTTTTTATTTCATTTAGTTTCCATACCATCCACTCTTTGATTGGCTTCATGGCTTTAAGCATAAGCAATAAGAAACGGAATTTTAGTTTTTGCAAAGTCATCTTCTTCAGCTTGTGCACTAGTACTGTAAAAGTGTAGCAGCAATTTACAGCAGACACCTCTGTGTGTATGTGTGCGTGCATGCGTGTGTGTGTGTGCGTGCGTGTGTGTGTTTATCTGTTGTGAGTTTGTTTGTTTGTGTGTGTGTGTGTGTGTGTGTGTGTTTATCTGTTGTGAGTTTGTTTGTTTGTTTATGTGCGTGTGTGTGTGTGTGTGTGTGTGTGTGTGTGTGTGTGTGTGTGTGTGCATGTTTGTCTGTTGTGTGTTTGTTCACATGTGCACTCTAACATCTTGCACACAGGACTGAGTACATAAGATTGATGTGAAAAAATGGAAGTTTGAATATTTAAATAGTTAGCAAGACAACCACAAGTTTGATTGCAGTAGCAAATTGGCAATTACTAAATAGAATATCCTACAATTAAAATTATTTTATATTATATTGTCAAGTTAAAATAGCTATATTCAGTCCCAAGCTTGTCCAGAGGAGTTTAAATAGAAATGTCTGCAGAGGCTCAAGTATTCTGATTAGTTAACTTAATTCTAATGGTTGGAACAGAGCAACAAAAGTTACAAATAGCACAAGATAAAAAAAAATGGTGACATTTATTCACTCTTTATTGTGTCATTTTCATGGAAGGTCAGTCTGCTCACTTGCCCTTTTGCATGCAGGAAATGAATAATGTGTTACCTTTGGCTTCACCTGATCTCTAATGGACTTTTGAGGCGGGGGTAAACAGCTTTATTCTTCATAAATTAAGACATTTTGGATCTACACTGTTGAAAAATTACGTATTATTTTACTGCGTGATTTCTACAGCAGGAGGGTTAAGGGGAACTCACAATAAACCAAAATGAAGTGCTGATAGTGATTTCCATACAGTATAGATCCAGGAGCAGAAACAAGCTAGTTGGTGCTCAAAAATAAGGTCCAGCTTTTTCAATACCTCAATCAAGTATTAATTTGCACATGCAATCATATAACCCACACAGGCAATCATAACACAAGTCTTATTTAATTGTGTCATTTCCTTCAATTTAAGTATTGACTTAACAATGAATAGTTCCAAAAATGACATAGAAATAGTAAAAGTATTATTAATTTTGATTGAAGAGACCTCACCTCCTCATTTAGGATCTCACTTTGGATCTCTCTATAAGCTCTTCCGGAGCATCTTATTGCTGGCCTGGTGTATCCAGCATCTCTCCATCTGATATGTCGTTTTAATACTTTCTCAACGTTATTTCATCTTTTTTACTTTATCCCCTGAACTGTCTGTGTGTCATTGCAGGATAATGACACCTCTTGTTTTTTTATTGGTTCCCTCAGCCAGACCTCTCTGCTGGTCAAACAACCATTTTTTCATTGTTCCACTTATTTCAGTAGTAAAATTGCTTATTTTGTTGTGATTGTTTGTTGTCGTCTTTGTTGTGATGTGACCCACAGTAATGAGAAGTTAAGTTACTGCCATTCAACCAATCAAAATCAATTCCAATAAAAAAGAAATTAGTTACTCAGATCCAAGTAAAACAAGGTAACCCATGACAGTTCATATATTCCTGTAAGTCGAACCAATCTCTCTTTTAAGTTATTTACAGAGGCTTCATTAAATCCATCATTAGCTACTACTGTGTTAAAGTGGCAAGGAAGAACTTTCAAGATGCAGAAATCTTGAGCAGAACCAGACATGAGGTATGTAAGGGGGAGACAAACACAGGGACAGGTAGAGAAATATAGATGAAAATGAGTCAGACCTAAAGAGTTGGACAGACAGGTGGCAGAATCAGTAAGGACTTGAACAACTATGATAATAATAGAGGACCAACAAACAATAGCAAAAACATCTGTAACAATGAAAGATTAATGACAAATTTGTACAAAATAAAATATGTAAAAATAATTCTGATAGAAGTTTCATGACTACACATGATTTGGATCAGAAGAAAGAATCTATTTGGCTTCTTAATATAGGTCTCTAATTCCAAATGGTTAGAACTTCATAACAGGCCTTTACTTAGATGTCACCTTCTTTACAGGCACTCTTGCATAATCTTTTGCACATTCTAGCTTTGCCTTATATTCATTGTTATTTATAATCATGCAAGGAGTCATTCAGAGATACAGGCTCAGAAATGATACAATACCTGAGATGGTTATCAACACAGACCTGCAAGATTTTTCACAAGTTGCATTATCTGTGCATCGTAGCTTTAGACTTTATGTGGTCCAATAATCCATTGATATGTTTCACGAAATAAGGGTACAAAAAGCACCCCACCTATTTCAGATACAGCTGTGACACAAGGTACATCAGCTAAATCAAAAAGATGTTACAAATATTTCCATCCTTGCGGAGGTGCCTATCATCATTCTCTCTATCACCTTATCTACTGTGATGCAGCAGCAGTTGGGTTCAGTATATTTTAAAATGTGTGAGATCATATTCCGATTTGTTGCTAATTTAAATAAAGGCGGTCTGACCCAAACTTGCAGAAAACAAGTCTGTTGAAAGCCTTGTGTTTTGACAGGCCTTTAACTTTCCCCTAATTCCCAAACTTGTCTGGTAAATTTATGAAATGCTTTGCATTACAAATTATCATGTTTACAAACTTCTACATAATTTTTCAGTTAATTTTATGGATGTATTCTGTTGCTGCATTATGGCTCTACACCACTGTAGCTCACAATGCGATTCCCCTGTCCTCTATCCGTCAAATCCCCTCCTCCTGTCAAGTAATCATGGGCTATACATGGCTGTTTAATATTCATAATCATGTGTCACTTTGACATTTTCAAAAGGTTCCCAATCACAGTCTCTGATGGCATCCTGTACAGGCTATGCATAACAATCTTCTTCTCTGTCATCAATAATTGTAGCTATCCTCAGCCAAGTCACACAGGGGCTGGTGTGTTGACATGAATACAGGCTGCTTTCTTACTGTAGAGTTTGGTTTGAATGGTGGAGGCTGGAGTCAATGTTTTATTTTTTTTATTCTGTGATGCTGTGTTTAGCTGCACAATGAAACATAACACAATTAATTCTGGGGGTTTTAAAGCATTCAAAATCACAGGAAAAAAAAATTAAGAGTTTATTTTACAACAGCAGTTTGTCTGTGTTGTGTGCCACTGAGCTGTGCGGTGGGGGTCAGGTCTGTGGCAGATGGGACAACTTCCCAGCCTGACAACATGTAGCTCACATACTTGACATTCCTCAAGCTACCTCCCTGGTTCTACCAAGAAATACAGCTTGTTCTGCTTATTATTATAAATGTTATCTTACAAAAAAACTGTCTTTGTTTTGGGTGGTGATACATACAGCTGACATCGAGTCACAAGTACACATTTTATTCCTTATGACAAGAAATGACAATGGACCATCCAGGGGATGTCAAAGACCCCTTACATTTTGTACATATTGTGTTTTTATTTCCTCTGTTGGAATACATTTTATAAATGTTACATTTGGTAAATAAAATAACTATTACATTTTAGATTGGTTAAATCTGTGCCTCCTAAATCAGAGCCAAACTGACTTTGTAACGCCAGATTTTTTATTTTAATTTTAAAACAGTCAAAATGTTACTTATCTTTCAACTGATAAATGAGCCATCAATAACATTACTTGATGTAACTTACATGGTTACCATAGGAGAGAGGACATCTCGAAAATAGCATATTGAAAAGGTATATACATGATGATGTATTTCGGATAAGTAACTAAGATGCATAAACATTATTGATAGTGGCGATTTAATTCAATAAACTTCATTTCTCCCCGGGCGGCAATTCAAAGGTAATTCAAGATTTGTGTTATTCTGATTTAATAATGCCTTAAAAAATCAAATCCTACAAGTCTTCAGATGTCTTGAAAAACTTCTCAGCATGTGTGGAGAAAGTCCTGGGATTTAACTGAAAACAAAGTACAAAATAATGACTTACAATTAACTCTCAGCTGCTCTGTTATTATGTGGCTTTACAGCATGCCTCAGGGCAGTGCATATGGACCCTTGAAATAACGAAAGCTCTAATTAAGGTTGTAATGTTTTCCCTGTTTCTAGCCAACCCAGGCATGAGGAATACCTGACATGAAAAGGAATGTTAACTGTTCTGAATACATGCGAGGAACAAGAGTGAGATAAACGTATCAGATTGCATTAAAAATGTTATTCCGTGATGCCGCTTAAATAAGCCTTTGGTTGCCAGCACTGATGTAGGACCTGTGCTGCAGATTGTAACTGTGCACTTTTGCTGACACCCAAAGGAGAAACTGGTTTTTGCAACTTCCATAAAAAAAATACAATAATCTTGTTTATAGAAAGCTTTAAGATTTTTCTTTTTTTTAATATAATCTTTATTTAAAAATTACAAACATTCACAGTTCATTGGGAATTACAGCACACAATTAATTTTGAATCATTCTTAAGATATATTGCTTTGGTGTTGTTAGTACACATCTGCATAACTCGTTCTATTTAAATTCCTTGTAAAGTAAAGCATTTAAAATTGTCATTGTTTTCAAACATCATTTATAACACAAAGTAACATACAGCAGGTTTTATTTTTGTCTCCCAAAAAACAACACCCAACTATAAACATACATATATATATATATATATATATATATATATATATATATATATATATATATATATATATATAGTCTATGTATTGATTGCTGTGTAAATTAAGCAAAAAAAAGGCTTGATAACAGAGTCTATACAATATTCAAACACGTATAGAGAATGTCATGAAAGCCTCTATTAGGACAGATTCTGAATAATTCACAAGAGAAATCACAGATAAATAAATTATGGACAAATTCCTTTAGACCACTCATCAATGTTGGCTGTGTTGATAACACAAGTTGTTAATCCATAACACTAACTTTGTACTTTAGCTTTTCATGTCCACACTGGGCACAGAGAGCATAGATAAGCACAATGGCTTCTTATTGTAATCTTAACCATCCATCTTTCACAGTGCTTTTTGGAAGACTGTTTTAAATTCTGCACATTATTAATCATACTCTTGTAAAAAAAAAATCGAGTTGGACATTCGTGCAACAGCTGGAGTACTGTCACGGTGAAGACTGCTCTCGTCAACAAAGAAGTGTGTTATGGAATGATTGCAAAAAGGTAGCACTACTTGATCTCTATGGTTTGTTATCACATGGCAGAAAATACTGCAAACACTTGCCTGGACCACCACTGCGGATGAAATGTTTCCAACATATACTTGAGTTAAATAAAGGACTTGCCTTTATTTAATCTTTTTTTAAAGCAAATTTAATGATGAAAGTGTCTAGTGTCTGTAAATGACATTAAAGGTCTTGTAAAAAAATAAATACAGTGTTTAAAGTTTACATTGAACAGAAAGCACCATTCTTAATTCAATGCAATGTCATGATCAGAATTGGAAAATAAACAATATCTTTGAAATTAAGATCCCCCCCCCCACATACACACACACTTCAGACATCTATCCTGTCCTGTAATCTGTGATATTGCACATTATAATGTACTTATAACTTTCTGGTGCTAAGTACCACTCATTAAACTCCCATCGGTCTGCACTGCTTCTGGTAGAAAGCAACCATTTCTAAAAGTGAACTCAGGAAATGGAGTACAATGATGCTATTGATTAACTTACAATATCTTTTACAATACATTCCCAAAAAACTTTGGAATATTTGAAAATATCGTCTTGTTTAAAATTGTCTGCTATACTTTGACATGTTTCTCATATTTATATTTTTAATCATTTCTATAATAATAAAGTTATAATTTGAAACTAAAAAGACTTCCCATTTTTCTTGCATATAAATCTTCACGTGACATTGTTTCATGGAGAGAAAAAAAACACTGGAATACATGTTTTCATCCATGATCTCTGAAGACAGAAGATTTGTTATAAAAACGTCTTCCATTATTTGAGGCACTATACAGTCTTTGGATAGGCGATCAGAGAATTGCCAAGTCACCTTTTAAAATTCAAGGTACAATCACAACCTGTTCAATTTCCTCAGCAGAGTAACATACTTTCTCTCTACTGAAAAAAATCATCTGTACATCAAATGAAGGAACTGCAAAACCATGTAACAAAAAGATAATTTCAGTCAGCATATGCTGTATCGTGTGAAGGCACATATACAATAATGCGCTTTTGTACATAGTCAAATCAGTAAATATAAAAAAACAATGTTTCAATTATCTTAAATATAGGCACAGACTACCTGCTGTGCATTATACTATATATATTACACATTTTGTCAAATATCTTGGATATTAACATTAAAATAAAATGACAATCTAAATGATGTACTGCATGTGTAAATTGTGCTTTGATCCCACTGAAGAGCAACAAACTAGGGTTGCTTTTTGCCATTTTCTAACAAATATTTGTTCAACATTAAACAAAACTAAAAGCAACTGTACCAACTGCATTATTTTAAAATGAACCCTTTGCATGCTTCCTCCACAACATAAAATAGTCAAAGTTCAGACATTTCTTCCAGGAGTTAATGGACCAAACACCATTATTGTAAATGTTTGAATTAAACTGAACAAACGGAGAGGAGGAGGGTTTACAAATGAGTTTCCTTGTTGTTCAGTGAGGGTGGATGTGTAATGGAGGATACCTAAAATCAAATCAGGGCTACTAGTGTGAGTGCCTGCCACCTAGTGGTTAAAAAAGTGATAAACACAGCTTTCAGAAAAATAATAGTAACAAAACCATTTGGTTATAGCTACTCATCTGTATAGATGAGTATTGTAAACATTTAAGAAAGGTTATATTAAGAACATACTGCATTCATTTTTTTTCTAGTAAAAAAAAAACCCTTAAACAAATGAACCCCCTGATGCATACCAAAAGCTGGAGAATGTCAGGCACAGTCACATTCCTTGACAGTAGAAGTGCTGCCTTTTTATAGCCTATTACTTCTTTATTGTACTTCCATGTTTATTGTTTGTACCAAAACACCAAGAAAAATTCCTTGTATGTGTTAACGTACTTGGCAATAAACCTGATTATAAGTAATCACATCCTCAGACATGGGGCTGTGTAAAGGGAAAAGTAAAGGGTTAAATTCTGTGTGGTGCAACATGTGTTGCTCCTGTTCACCCCAAATTCTTGATTGCATTAACATGCTTTGCCAAACACAAAGATTTAAACATCCATTTAAAACATGCAGGAACACAATTTCACTGGTGGTTTCAAGTGCTATTTCCTTGTTCTTGCTCAAACAGAAGCATGGCGAGCTGGGATCGGGAACCAAGACCTTCCATGTTGCTCTGCATACATCTATGATAGATGTCTTCACTCAGCCGTGGGTTGCATGCTTGGTACCTATACTGCTGGTGCAATGCTGGCTCCACTGCTCTAAATACATGTAGACTGGAATACTTTACAAACATGTCATAGACATCCAAAGTGTCCAGAATCTCCTCGTTCTCTTGGACGTCTGCCACCATGCGTGTGCGCGTTGCCATGTAGTCTGAGTTGTAAAAACACGCTTCTTCAAATGACCTTCGGTCGAAATGGCCTGCTTCCTTAACCAGATCAAATGTGACAGGACGTTGTTGGTTGTGATAGGCCACATCAGGGTTGAAGTCCTGGAAGTGGATTGGAAAGAACACCTGCCAGTTGTTAATGGAATTCATTCGGCAGCGGTTCAGAAATTCTGAATTGATGTTTGTGTTGGCATTAGCTAAAAAGAACAGCGTGTCAACTGGGTGCTTCTTTGAGATGATGTCCATATACTTGATCTGGGATGGTGTCTCTGTCTTGACACTTATCCACGGGATTTTAACGGCAGGGTATTTGTGTTCGTATGCATTTATTTGAGTCTTCACACTGGCAAATATATCATTTTGGTTAACTTGCTGTGCCTCCACCGGGTCATAGATAAACAAGAAAGTAAGGATAGCATTTTCACTAGTTTCAAAAGCGTTTGAGGCAAAGACCTCCAGGAAATGGTTGACATAAGTCCTGTCCTGCAGAGTAAGAGGTATAATGATGTGGACCCTTGTAGCCTCAGTTACATAGGGCATGGGGATGATTTCAATCCGGCTCAAAGGTCGCACCAAATGAACCCGCTTGGTGATGGAACGGCTATGACCTTTTTGGTTAACCACCTCAAGCTGAAGGTCCAAGGTGTACTCCATGCCCCTGATAGGGTCAAAGCGCCTGTACCCATTAATGAGTTGCTGCTTCTTCAGGTGTAAGACAGGCTTGTACTTCTTGTTCAACTCTCCCATGGCCGTGGCAATGACATCATCAACATCCATGCGATCAATGCCACGCAGTTCACATTTTGGAGAGCCATCAATGCATGAATAAATCTCCTCCTCTGTAAAATATTCCCACTTCAAAACTTCGAACCGAGATTTTGGCTCAAAGGGTGGATTGATCCCCACAGGCCACTGGGCGCTTCGATTACCCTCAAAAGCAACTACACTCACATTCTTTATTTCTTCCTGTGGAAACACAAGACATGTTCTGATCAAGACATTTGCCAACCCATAATTTACAGAACTTCAATTGTGAGCAACACTGTTGAATGTCCAAAAAGGGTAAGCTAAGAAAAATAAGGATTTCAACTTTGACTCTAACCATTGGTTGTTTGTGACCCTTGGAAATCAGCTTACCTGCAGCTTAGCAATCTCATCGTAAGTCTTCTGCAGTTCAATCTCGGTGAAGTATCTGTGCAGCCGGTACATCTGTTCAGGGTCAGACACTGGATGGACAGCCAGAGCTCTCTTGAACTGTTCACTCTGCTCTTTACTGGGATCCGAGTTTTTTCCTAATTCATAATGGTGATACTGCAGCCCCTGAGAAGAAAGATAGGTCGTTTCAAGAGAAGCTTAGTTGTTATACTCAGCTGCTTCATGAAAACAATCATTACATAGTCTCTTATTATCTATTATATTGCGCTAATCTTAACTGCAAAGGCTAGGTTTATCCATAATTGCACTATGAACCCTAAGATTTATTTTGTAAGATCAGAACAATGTTTATCAAAACTCTGTTTTTTCCCCTCTCACAGCCTTGCTCATCATCAGGAAATTAATTTGTGCTGGGAATATGAGGTTCAATAAATACTTGTATAATTGATTGCATACCTTTTTATATTTAACCAATATGCTTACTGCTGGATTAAGTTCAAAAAGTACATGTTAAGAATTCAAGTAGAACCCATTAACATGAATGGCTGACACTTGTACCTTGAATCCCACTTTCAGACACAGTCTTTTAATCTGAAAACAGAGTGGGCACCTAAGGAGCTTGAGTGATTAAGAAAAGTGAATCCAATCTCATCAAGCTATTAAAAGAAAAGGAATTGAGACACTGCTTAACTGACCAGCAAGGCCACTCTGTTGCAAATATTTGCAGGCAGCTTAACGCCTGTTGTGGTACACTAAGTGAAGCAATAGCTGTGCCTATTTGTCACCAATGTTCCCTTTAACAGATACATTGAAGGCTGATGGTTATTTTGTTCCCTCCCTTATAAAGGGGGCTCTGCTGAAGCTCCTCTGGCCGAAGATAAGTCAGTATTGCAACTCACTGTAACAAAATGGTTTCTGTGTCATTTCCATGGAGGAGAAGATGGAAGCAAAAAACAGTGCAATAATGTAACAACAAACCAAAGGCCACCACATATAAAAGCAGCAATGACATGTTGAAAAAAAAAAAAAACTTTAGCATTGGACAAACAAATTGTGCTGAATGCAACAAACAATTGCCTGGAAGGGCACTGGGACAGATCATGGCTCCACAGAGCTTGTTTGACCTTAAATGCTAATGACATTACAGGAGCAGAGCATGTTGACCCACATGGGATTTTCACACCATTGAACCCAAGCAGGGCTGAACTCAGCGGACATTTGCTTGCCTGTCTTAAGTATTCAAAGATGCTGCCGTAGCTTTGAAAAAACTGAAATACTACAGGATATTAGCAATCTACTCTGATACAATCACCACCTCTATGTTAGAATTGTAATTGCAGTTTTATACAAATCATTTAGTTTTTAATGCTGTCAATTAATGATTTTTGTCATAACTGACGTATTTTTTTGTTGTCAAGAAGGAGAACCACTCCTGTAACCTGCGTCACAAATGGTCTGATGGCATATTCTTGATTTTTGTTCATTGTGGCTCATCATTCATTTTAAAGCTCCTGTGCTCCTCGCAGTTTGTCTCTACCACCTGTGGACAAAGTGGTACCTCTTATGTCTTTACTGTTTTTTTCCTGTAACGTATAAGCAGTGTTTTCTGATGAAAAATAAAGTCTGTTTCTGCAGCATGCATTTAATCACTTCATATGACAGCTGTTGGTCACATAGAGACATCGGTATAAGTTTCATAAACTCCACACAGGAGCTTATCAATAATGCTAGTGGGTTTGATTAACCCAATGATAGTGAATAACAATATAATCAAGGGCACATTTGAGGGAAAAACTCAACTTACCCCATATTCACTGACACAGTTGGTGTCTGTATAATCAATGATGCATCTTCCGAGCCACTCATCAGGCCTTGCACTAAGGATGTCATTTCTACAGTTTTCCAGGAAGGGCTGAAGTCGGAGGAGCAAGGTACGTGAAAGGAGGTATCCAAATCCTCCGTAGCAATACTTTCCCTCCATCTTCCCGCCAATGAACTCCTCAGGACTGCCCATGTAAAGCTCTCGGTCCATACTTAGGTGATCTACGAGGGCTTTAATCCTGTCAGCTCCTGTGTAGGCATCATCTTGGATAAAGTAAAACCAGTCATATTCGTTGATGTAATGGTCTAAAATGTATCTGATGTTCTGAAACATGTTCCATATCAGTCTCTCATCTCCATGAGCGACAACAAACATGCCATGAGGAACTTTGCGGTTGCGCATGCCAGTGAAGAAGATCACAGTGTCCAGGTGGTGACTAATGGTGCGATTAACAGCTACCCCCAGGGTGTTCATGGTGTTTTTGGATGTCAGGACTCCGACAAACAGACGCTCTCGCATCCCCAACTCCGTGCTTATGTATTTAGCTCTGAAAAAGACAACAAGGAAAAACTGATACTGCTTCAGGGAAAAAAAAACAACCAAAACACTAGAAGACAAGCTTTGCAACATGGAACAAATTCTGCATCTCACACTGAAAGAAAAACATAATATTTTTGAATCAATATTGTAATGGTTCGTTTATCACAAACCTTGCAATTAAGGGCAATAATAATGATATACAAAGGAGCTTACAGTGAAGCAAATAAATTAACAATCCAAACTCAATAGAAATTATTGTCCACCAAATTTTCATAGACATTTTGGTGAAAAACTTGATGGATATTATTTCACAAACAACAAAACATTTGAAGACATCACCTGGGGTTCTTGATTGTGATAAGCTTTTTCACTACTTTTTTTTACATTATAAACATAATAGACAATCAATGAATCGAGAAAACGGCGAGTGTTGGTAATAAATCTAACAAATAGTTTCAGCTCTTCCCTCTAATCACCAGATCACAGAATTTCGGAGGCATAAATCCTTCAAATTATATCCTTGACTCAACAACTGTTTTCCCCACAGGGAAAACTCTCTTTCACAGTACTGCATGTTACCGCTTTGATTTTGAAGTCTACAATGCAAGCAAGGTCTTTCTTTTTTTTTTAAATGCCGGGAATGTGTGCCTATTTACGAAGACGGAATCATTTGTTATGGACACATGGCCTTAAATATGTAGTTTATCTGGCAGAGAAATCCAGCAGTTTGAAAGCAGCGGAGAAAGTGGGGCTGCGTGCTTCGCATTTTATCGCACTCACTGTGACAGTTTGATTAACCCAAATTAGATGGGGATGTAGAGGGAAAAATAAGACACAATCGGTTAAAAAGTGATTCACTTGTGTTTAATTCGTGCAATTCGTCGTTTCATTGCTAAGCAAACTCCCACGCCAACCAGTTACACATGCAGTCTTCATCATTGTTAGTCTATGTTGTATTATCTTCACATAGCCTAATAAGGATGAGCTACACTGCGGCACGTTGACCTGTACAATTGGATGTTGTATTTTTATTATATAGACCATATCAGCGTACCTGAAAACTTTCTTCGGAGCACTTTGTTGGACTTGTTTATATGGGACTATCCTTGGTTCAAAATCCTCGTCAGACTCATCGTTGACAGTCGATATGGAGTTGGGCTTTCGAGCTCCCTTAAGCAGCCCATCTTGAACCGAAGTTATATCCTCCGCCTGCTTAACGTCCGAGTAACACGCTTCTTCAGTCCAGCTTACACTCAGTAAACTCAAGGTGAAGCCTAAAGAAATACCGATTACCACCGGGCCGACCGACCGCAGGACAGAAATGAACGCCGAGAATCTCATATTGTGCTCCTCTGTCAAGTCCAGCGACACCCGTAAACAATCCAAACGGGCCTCTACTTACGAACACTTTAACTATACATTTAGTCTCGCGCGAGGAAGACGTACCAGATGTTCAACTTCAGGATAAAAGATGTAGATTCTTCCTTAAAAGTACGGATTCAGGATTCTTACGTGTCAGTATCAGCTACCTGGCTCCTCCCCGGCCAGACCAAAGCAATAGAGGCGGGTCGAGTTTCTATGGTTTCTAGACTGTGTGAATGAACGCAGATTGCGCTTGGTTGAGGGATATTCACAAAACCCTACTGAGTGACTGAGAGTAGCATACTCTTTCCTACGGACTTTTATAAAATGTTGCAAATTATATTTCAACCGCAATGTCCATACTGTGTGTAAATCCAAATTTTCTATTTCTATTTTGTATTGTGTTGTTATTGTAGTATTGTATTAAATATTTTAAATTAAACTGGGAGTGCCACTTACATGTAAGTTATTCGGTTTCTAAGATTTTTTGGGACTCTTCTAGTAAAATTTGAAAATATGTGCGGCATTATGAATATTGTAGTATATTTAAACTATAGTTCTCGTTCAAAAAACACAATCCAAGATTATCTAACGCTGATTTGAGACTTGAAGTCATGTGGATAACCTTTAAAATTAGTGTCATTTTGAATTTTGAGACTTGTGGGCTAAATTAGGAGAAATGTTTTCTTTGTAAATTATATAGTAAGTATGAATATAACGAAATCTTGAGCAAATCTGTACAAGCGTTTACTGAAACGGACTTTGCTTTGCAGATATTAACAATTGTGAAACGGTTCTTTACATAACGTAAGGTTGCGGTGAAAGTCAGGACAGGAACTGATATCTACCACGTTTTTCGTAAGCCTATGAATGCACCAGTTTAGCTGCCCATGTAGCTGCCTGTAGAAAAACGGTAGATATCACAAGCAGCAGCGCAGCTTCTGCCATTTGATGCTGGAGTTTTTCCCTCACATGCTAAGTTCTAGCTTGTCAGAGCCCGTAAAAGTATTTCATGCTGCTGTAGGACAGAATACATCTGTTTGGTGTTTTTTAACGCAGTTATTGTAAAAGCAGCAATGGAGTGTCGTGTGTTGTCCATTCAGAGTCATGTTGTCAGGGGATACGTTGGGAACAAGTCGGCAACATTCCCATTACAGGTAAGAAATGTATCTTACGTTGAATGGGTTCTTAAAATGTCTCAGTGTAGGCAATGAGAAAGACTAAGGTAGCATGAAAAGAGAAATACATTGATTTAAATGTGTGTTTATGATGGAAATTTACTTTTGGAAGTATGACAATAGAATTTAATTGTGACATCAGATATGCTAAGTTACTGTTTTAACAGGAACCGCTCTTGTTCTCCTGAAACTACATAGGCCATTTTCCTTTAAAAAATAAATAATTTACCCAAACAAGCTAGCTTTTAGCCTACCTAAGGATTTTAAATTAAAATCCAAAAAATCCAAAGTCACTTTTCGATCGGAAATTTCACACGGAAATGGTGTCCAGCTTCCAGTTATTCAAACTCTTTGAAAAACTGAATAGCTACAGGTGGCTAGCAGTGCAAACCACACTGATTATATTGTTTCTTAAAGTTATATTGGATTTGTTTTACTGTGTGTAATGGGCGTTATGTGAAGTAGTGTTCACATAGTACACCAGTTTCAATACAGAAGGCAATATGCTAGTAAAGGACTATACAATGGTTTCTGTATTAGTAGACTCAACTTCGAGAAATAATATATTTGACCTTAGACTTAAAATTCACTAATACACTCTGAAGTTGTCCAGATTTTTGTATTTCAGTAGTTTCTTTTTTATATCAATCATCAACAATGTGTAACAACTAGCTAACAACTAGCTGAAATTACATATATGTCATTGTTATTTGTTTAAACCAGACACTACTGTTTATTACTCTCTTTGTTTAAAGGTGCTGGGATTTGAAGTTGATTCAATCAACTCTGTGCAGTTCTCCAATCACACAGGTGAGTCTTAGTGCTTTAAATTAGTCTTAGTGCTTTAAATCCCCTTGTGTGACAAAACAGTGTTTTTATTTCAGTTGCACAAAGTAGATTGAGTTATGTTCCACTTTCTTTTTAACAACTTCTCTTTTACTCTTTTCTATCAAATATCGCGATATTAATTAATTGTTATTGTTATAGCACGAGGGCCAGGGAGGCCTTTGTCCTGAACTAGAGAAGTGGATCATGTGACGTCAGTAGATAGTCCTGAGTTGTGTAGACTTTGACCACTAGAAGTCATTTTGATTGCATCTTTTGCTCTTCCAGCAAAAAACACTGGTACACACAACAATCTATATCTTGCCAAACAAGATATAATAGGTTTCAAATCATAAAAAAATACTTTGAAAATTATTAATCAGAAAAGATATACTTCTCATACACTCAACTAGTAAACATGTCTAAGGAAGAGAGACTTCTCTTTTACTCACCTGCATGATACCCCCAAATGTCAGAGGGGTTATGTTGCCTAGTATGAAGACAAGTAGATATTTTTATTTAAGAGATGCAAAATTCACATTAAAGCCTGCACACCAAGGCTTCAATAAATGTAAAAGCTAAATGATCACATCCATAATTTATCTTGGATGTGGAATTGACATAACTGTTAAAATAATTGCAATATCTTTTTTGCAGCCTTTCTTTTTATTCAGTATCTTAAATATAACTAATTAAGATCACTTTAAATGGATACACTTTTAGACAGTCAATTTCTAGCCTTAGATCTTCATTTCTAATCAACATTCATTTGACATATAAGTTGATGAAAGCTAGACATAGTTCAGTATAGTCATATTGTGGAATGGAGTACACAAATATTGCTTCAATAAGAGGAAGAAAAACATCTTTCTGCTTGTTGGCTTGAACCCCTGCAGAAAGGATAAGATGAAAATCAGAGGTTTCTGTGCCAAAGAATACAAATCATTTTCTTCCACCATTGGGGTAGGAGACTCTACTCAGAAATTGCTTAAATCAGCTACATTTTCTCCATCTTCAGAGGAAAGTGATCAGTGTTAAGCATGTAGTAACTATGTACAGTGTAATCTTGCATATAGTTCAGTAACTGTGTAAACAACACAAATACTTTTTTTCTCTTTTATGTAAGGCATTGATATTCACTTTCTCCTATAACCGCAGAACATAATCCTTTTCTGCAAGCTTTCTTTAAAGTCTCAATGCAGGACGTCCTCTCACTGACTTGGGGTCAGGTTTGGGTTTTGCCTGAACTCTGAGCCTCAGTTTAAAGAATATTTTAAAAAAAAACGTGTTTCAGTGTGTCCTATCATTTGTAGTCTTGCCAGTTTTGAGGGTCTATTTAAGGTCAATGGTAAAAGGGGGGACAGAGAAAGGGGGAAATTGGCAGCCAGGATAGACTTCCCATTCATTTACTGATTAGGCCCCATTTGGCCCTCAACACAACACAGAGGAGGGGGGGCCACAACAGAGGAAGATGGGGGATGGGTTGACAAATAATGAATAAGGAAAACAAAATGCTGTGACAGTAATTTACATTCGCTGAAAGAGAGAAGAGGTACAACACTTGCACTATCGTATATATTATATTATATACAATATGTTTGAGTTACCATTCTCCCTCTTGATTCCTAGGCTACGCCCACTGGAAAGGGCAAGTATTGACTGCAGAGGAGCTTAATGTGTTGTATGAGGGCATAAAACTCAATAAGGTGAACCACTATGATTACATCCTCACAGGTAAGTCTCATCCAACAGAAACTCAAAGTTTCCACAAAGAAGTGCAATGTTTTGAGAGAAGGGACATGTATTACCCCCAATTAAATGTACATGTTGATACAAGAGTGTTAACTGCATGTCTTTCATTGTTATGTTGGGCTACCATCCTGGATTGATAAACTTGGTGGCGTTATTAAAGTACTAAAATAGCTATATTTTTAAAACTTTTAAAACGTTCATTCCCAAGGTTACAGCAGAGACATGTCATTCCTGGAAATGGTAGTTGACATTATTCAGGAGCTGAAGAAGGCCAATCCCTCCCTGGTATATGGTCAGTGTACATTTATCACATTTCAAATCGGATTACATATAGGTTAGGTGATAGATCAATAAGTTTGAGGACACAAGAAAATAACATGCATCTGTAAAAATATTCATTTACTCTTGAATTATGCCATGGATTCTCAAGTTACAGCTTCTCAGTTATGAAACTTGATGCTTTCCCTTGAAGTGAAACTAAACTGTATATAGGTTTTATTAGGTTTTTGGATCAGAAAAATAAACTGATGACATCTTGAGTTTGAAGTGATTGTGAGGGTCACTTTTCACACATTTGTGACATGTTGCAGACCTAGAATTTGCTTGATAAATGAATCCGCAAATAAAGTAATATTGAAACTAAACATTACTTACACACTTGTAATCTGTAATATCAAACTGTATTTGTAAATATACTGTACGTCCAATTCTTACTTTTCCACAGTTTGTGATCCTGTAATGGGAGACCATGGCGCCATGGTAAGCATTTTATATTATTGTAAATGCTATACCAAAGAGTACGGTCTATACAAATACAGATTTGATTGAAGATTTACTGTGAAATCCCATTGTTTTTAAACATAGAAAACTGTTGACTGTTTCAGTACGTTCCAGAGTACCTGTTGCCAGTATACAGAGACAAAGTAGTGCCTCTAGCTGACATCCTCACCCCAAACCAGTTTGAAGCAGAGTAAGTGAACTAAAATAATCACAACCAAAATCTGATAATAATCCCGATAATGTGTTTAAATATCCAGTTGAATAAATATCTGTACATTATAGAGGTCTGGAAAGACGTTTGATTGATCTTTATCTCATTGGTTCATCTATCTATCACTCAGGTTATTAACTGGTAGGAAAATCAACACAGAGGGAGATGCTATTGAGGTGAGTATCCATCCAATTCTGTCTGTGCAGCACTTAATTTCCCATATGTCACCAATACAGTAGGTAGAATGCTTGAGGATCCCTTCTGCTCTCCAGGTGATGGACTTGCTTCATACCATGGGTCCAGAGACTGTTGTCCTGACTAGTACAGACCTGCCATCAAAATATGGGGACCAGTTTCTCGTTGCCCTTGGGAGCCAGAAAATAGGTAAACCTCAAAATAGCATAATAAGCAAACCAACAATATGAGTGTTATTGTCGAGAATTTTAATCATATCGTTTGCAGTTTCTACAGTTTTAGAAGTGTATTGTATACATAGACAAGTTCTTTTGTTTGTGACTTCGCCTATGCCAAATCCATCAGCATGTATGCAATGTTTCACCGGTCCAGGGAGAAGAGGATCAAGTCCCAACTTGTATTTATGCCAGTGGTGTACACATGAATTGCACCCAGAAACATTGCAGGTGTAGTTTCACCCAAAATATAGGCTTTGTTTGGGCTTTTAGTCAAAGTAACATGGTCATAATCTGTCTATTTTTAAGGTGAAACAGTAAGGTGAAACAGCAATCTATATTGGAAGTAATTGTGAACCTGGCACTGCACCATTCACAGATTTAGGACCGGAAACAAACTCCAAACAAAAGAGACAACAACAAACTAACACAACAGGCAAATAGGCAGGAACCCCTGCAGCTCATTGTAACACACAAGAACCATCACAAATGGAACTGTGCCCTCTGCTGGGGAAACGTAATATGTTCCCTGCACTCACTCTGGAATGACTTATTGCTACATCTACAGAATTTTCCCATTTACATACAGGAAATAATTTTTAAGATTGATCATTATAGAAACCAACATGCTTTTTAGTGGAAAATCTCCAAAGTATGTGGTATAAAGGCAGGTACAGCACCACTGTAGGCATGCAGGCTGCAGCAATTAGACAGACAGACAGACAGACAGACAGACAGACAGACAGACAGACAGACTTAATTGTTCCCAGTTTCAGATTTATTCCACTGCTTGACAACTTTTTTAACATAACAGCACAACAAATCACAGCACCACATATAACGACAAACAGGGAATATCAGGGTCAAACGTCTCTTAAAACAAGCCTTGTACTTGTTTATGACCCTATATCTATGACCAGATGGTAGCGGTGTGAAAAATGAGTTCATGAGTTCTCTCTGTAGTGAAAGCAGATGGGACCAACACCAGTCAGAAAATCTGCATGGACATCCCCAAGGTCGATGCTGTATTTGTGGGGACAGGAGACTTGTTTGCTGCCCTGTTGCTTGCCTGGACTCACCATCACCCTAAAGACCTAAAGGTCAGTTACAGGAATGGCTTCCTGATCAAAAAGCTAATGGGTGTCATTTTTATATTGCTTAATGATTTAATCACTACATCCCACTGCTTTTTACAGGCTGCCTGTGAAAAGGCTGTTTCAGTCATGCACCATGTCATTAAGAGGACCATTACTTATGCCAATGGTAGGGTTTGTGTTTATTTCTTATACTCCTTTAGTCATGTGGTCTCCCTCTTCTTTATCTTGGAGTTGCTTAACCAACATATAACAATCCTGTTTGCTTTCTTCTGCTCTTAACATTATATTTACACAATCAATGTTAAAACATGAACCATTTTTGTGTTATGTAAAAACCTCTTGCGTTTTCTCAAAAGACAATTGTCAAGATGGAGTTAAAGTAAATTACTGATAAAAAGACACCCACTGTGCTCTCATAACTGCCACAAGATGATTGAGACAAGACTTACCTTTTGAATGTCGAGTTAACCAACAAGCCAGAATCCAAAAAGTTTGTTGTTTTTAATTCAACTGCTCTTCTCTCTTTTCAGAGATTGCTGGTCCTGGGAAAAGGCCCAGTCCTGCACAGCTAGAGCTGAGGATGGTTCAGAGCAAAGCCGACATTGAGAATCCTGCTATTGTAGTAGAAGCTAAGGTTTTACAGAAGTCTTCTCACTGAACAGAGAAACATTCTCATGACCATTAACATTGTGCTGTTACAAATCAGCTTAAAATGTAGGTGGTTCACCTGTTTCATGAAGGATTTTCCATGAAGGACTTTCACAATGTCGCTGCCTTACAGAATGTCTAAAGGAAGATGACTATCTTCTCATGAAAGGGGGCCAGCAGTGTAGGTTTTATGTACATTCTACTTAACACACTGAAAATACTGCCATATGTGTCTGTACTATGGCCTATGTAGACATGTCCTCTTCAAAGAAAAACACCATAGCCAACTAAGTGGAGATAGTGCAAGTGTACTTGAATAACCCCTTTACATGGGAAACTATTTCTTGATATAAATTTACTAATCTCAATTCTGTTAAATAGAAAATTGTGTTAGTGATGCATGCATTCAAGTAAGAGTTAGTCACATGTACTTAAAGTGTGATGCTCAGTCATTATAAGCACATAATTATTGTATCTATGATTTAATCAAAACAATTGTGTTTTAGGTGGTCCTAGGTAACAATAATTCAAATGTTAACAGCTTTAGCTGAGTACAAACTATTTTTTTAAATGTCAAAATCACAAGAATTGTATTGCATTGGATGTTTTCTAAAATTAATGTAAATATACATGGGTGTTTCTCAAATACTTTAAGTCAAGTGTTAACACCTATTATATGCAGATTGGATGTGTTTGAGGTGCAGGGATGTTTTTTGTAATTTCCACAAACCATCAAACAGCTTATGCAATTTACACAAATCAGCCAAAACATTATGAGCACCTGCCTAGTTTTTTAAAGACCCCCCTCTCATAAGGTCAGGGCCTTTCTGACAAGGCATGGCCTCCACTAGACATGTAAAGGTGTGTTGTGGTATCTTGCACTAAGACTTTAGCAGCAGATCCTTTAAGTCTTGTAAGTTGTATGGTGGGGCCTCCATGGATCAGACTTGGATGTAAAGTACATCCCACAGCTGCTCAATTGCATTAAGATCTGGGGAATTTGTAGGCCAAGTCAACACCTTATACTCGTCATGTTCCTCAGGCGTCCTTCTACAATTGCTCCGTGGTTGCTTACATCCTTACCTTTGTCGATTTTTCTTTTGCTCCAAACAGATAAACTTTAAAGACAGAGTGTTCACTTGCTGCCAAACATATCCCACTCACTGACAGATGCCATTGTTAAAAGAGATAATCAATGTTAGAGGTCATAATGTAATGGCTGATCAGTGTATATGTAGTCCCTATATTTTCATTACCACATTTGTTTTCAATTTGTATAGCTATCAACGCATTGTAACTTTAATGTTAATCTGTTAATCATGACAACAGCTTTAGTTTAAAGCTGTTTTTTTAATCAATTTTCGTATAATGATTTTCACTAGCAGTGTATAACATGATATATCCATGTCTTAAACATCTCAAATTGAGGTATTTGCACAGATAATCAATAATATATTTACTAGTAATCATTGTTTTCATTTGTTTCTTTAGTCATATCTCAGCAAAGGAGTTGTAATGAGAAACCTAACTGTATAATAGCCTTAACAGGGTTGCAAAGAAAAAACACTGGTTGTGAATGTTTTTGTGTACCAATGTAATAATTGATCCACATACATAATGTTAGAGAGACAAGTGCCAAACCTTAAGCTGCCGCTCTGATATAGAGCAATATAGAAAACAGAATTAATAAATGAGTGATCTTTTACTGAAACCTTTTTGTTTTGTTTCTTTTTATGGCAGGTTTGTAAGATGAGTATCCAAAAAATGTATCATTTTATTTGATATGAACTTTTTGTTGTTGAACCATGAAATCTTAATTAAGCAGTACGCTAGAGCTTCCATTGTAGTTTATCAAATCATTTCATAAATAGGGCTCATTTTAAAAGATGCAAAATAATAAATTATTAACTAATTTAAAGCACACAATTGCACTTGAAGCATGGATCCAGCTAGGTGAGAGAGTGCTTAAATAAAATCCCCCCAAAAAGTCGAACTAGTCAGATGCCAAGCACAATATACTATGTGATTAGGGCCAGGTGACTGCCCTGCTAGCCCAACACTAATCCATAGCATGAATAGCCAGCATTAACCCAAATAACCAGACAGACCAATATGTCTTCCCAACTGTAACCTGACAGTAATAACAATGGGTGGACCTATACTTTTTGCTGAGAAAGAATTGATGTTTTACATTATAACTATATGATAGTTTCAGCAATTAAGCATACCAAATTTGCCATACAAAAAGCAATGGGGCTCGTGTGCCACAAGTCTCTAAATCTGCATAATGCTTTATGCTGCAACTTGTGCTGTAGTTATCTTTAAATACCAGCAGAGGGCTAAAAGGGCACTTAAACATGTACACCTATTCATGTAATGAAATTGCCAACTCAACATTACACTGCTGTTTAGAACTTTTATTTTCATCATCCACTCATGCGGAAATTCACATTATTCTTCAGAGCAGAGCAAGGGGTTGAATCATTTTTTTTAAAGAAAATAAAAAAAATAGAAACATCAAGAAAAATACCTCTTCTATGGTTTTGTCAATAAGTGTTAAAAAAAAAAGAAAGAAGAGATCCGGACCAAATGTCTGTTTAAAAAAAAGTTTAAGCCACTGGACCAATAAAAAGGATTGAACAAATACATTCCAGATATTGGACATTAAAAATAAAGTCATATTTCCCAAAATTGTTAATTTTTTAAGAATAATTTGAGTTTAAATGCTTTTGCGTAACATAGAAAAACTACAAAAGCCTATGGTGACAGTTTATATATATTCTCAAATGTACCAATTTTCAGATAATGTATTTAAACAATGTTGTTGGGACGTTTTATATAGCTACTGGATATGCAGTTTCTCTTTCTGAAGGAAAGTTAATATAACAAAATAAATGTGATATTGCAGAGAATTTATCAAAAGGTCAAGCTAAATCTGCTCTTTTATGTGACTGGTATCTTATTTACACCAAAATATAAATACAATATCCTATCCTATATCAGTAAGAATAGTTTGCCTACTTGTAACTACCTCCTTTTACCTGCACATACAGTCTGTGGAGCGGCAGTGCGTTTGCACAGCACAAGGAGGCAAAGATCCGTTATTTAAGAAGAAAGTAAGTTATTAGTATTTCTCTCAGAATAAATGAGGGGCCGGACCGGATGTTGGGCACACAACCTTCAGATGGGCTTTGAGGAAATGTGGGTCTTTAACCGACAAACAATAGCTATCTTGCAAATCGCATTAGCGTAGGTCATTTTTTACTGCGTTTCAGGAAACGGACGAAGTAAGAAGGGCTTCTTAACAAAGTTTTCACACCCCACCGAAGGCCAAACCGCGGCGACGAAGTATATCTGCCGACCCCCCAACTCCCAAGTGAATCATTTTCAGGTAAGCCCAGAGTACAGTTAACTGACGGACTGCTAACGTTAGCTGACTGACTAGCATAGCACAGTGGTAGCAAGCGACGCAGGTCGGTTGGCCGTTAGATGGACATATACGAATGTGGGAAAATGTGCCTTAATAGCACTGGGTCATTTAAAATAGAGGAATCAACCCCACTCCGAATTTAATTAAAAGCCCAGCTATGCCGGTTTAAAGGACTTAGCATGCTAGCGCATACTGTTAGCAGCAGTTCTCTCTGCCCTTGTGTTTGAGTTGAGTTACCCACCAACCTTAGGTTCAGGCTCCACTTCGCTAGCTGTAAGTTATTTGTCATGTCTGTTAGCAGCAGTATGATACATTGGCTATTTATTTAGGTTATCTTATGTATGGAATAGTCTGTGTGTAACTGTGAGATTAACGTGTAGCTTTCTTAATTTATAATAAATAAGATTCGAAGTCAGTGTTTGTCAAACGATTAGCCCAGTCACTGGTTGGACGCAAGGTGCATGCTGGCTAGTTGGTCACGTAGCTATTCTAGACTTACCATGCTGCCCTTGTGCAATGTCACTTCATATTTATTCAGGGACCGAAAAGCTGTAAAACTATATCTGTTAACAAATGCTGAAGTAGCGTAAAGGACGTCTATAGTAAATGATATGTTTGGGTTCATTCAAAAAACCCATTTGCAGTGCAAGCCGTCAGTGCTTAGCTGTACGTCATAACGAGCCATCTGGCTTCAAGTTGACCTGCGTACGATCGTACCATACATCTGTCGTTAGGTTACTGGAGTTCATTCTAGTCAGCGGCTCTTTACTGTTATTTCATCATCAGGGTTGAACCTTATATTAAGTACTCGCCTGGTAGGTAAAGCTAAACGTGAACATTTCAGACAATTGAAATCTGTCATTTTCTTCTGAGAGTTTCTATATAACTGTGTAGTCTTTTGTTAATTGGTGATCATGATGATTTTCTTATACCTAGAGAACAAGTTTGAATAAAACATTTGGTCAGTTTTTAAATATAATCCATATAAACCCCCACCAATGAACTGACTGAGAAAACGTTTAAACTTAAGGGCTAACAAAGCAATATTTGTGCAGCTGCATGCAAAATGCAAACACATTTAATATGATTACTTCCTTTTTACATGATTTCTACCTCATGAGACATTTTTTACACTAGTATGAATTTTAGAAATTGTACTTATATTTTCATCCAAGTTTTTGTTAGTAGAGTGACATTAGTTTATCGAGAAAAAAGCAGGGTCTTATTTTGTGATCATTTTTGTGAATTTGATCAAAATCCTGTCCACTGTATCTGAAAGGAGATTCAGTCAGACATGTTATATATATAATGCTCCAGTTAATTCAATGAGCGGCCCATTCAAAGTCCAGCAACATGAGAGTGAGGGCAACTGAATTCTCTATCAGTCTATTCAGTTAAAGTATAGCTCTTTAGGACTTTGAGACGTCTATGCAAGATATCTGCTTTTATGTGAGCAGTGCAGGCTTAGACTGGAATCCCTCACTAGCAATATTTTGTAAAAGAAAAAATCTTTGAATTTGAAAACTAATTTGAGAAAACATAAATGCATAAAACTCTTGAAACTAAGTTGCATCTTTTTAGTATGTGGAAGTGATGCCACCGACTAAGATA
Source organism: Tautogolabrus adspersus (assembly GCA_020745685.1). Taxonomy (NCBI): domain Eukaryota; kingdom Metazoa; phylum Chordata; class Actinopteri; order Labriformes; family Labridae; genus Tautogolabrus; species Tautogolabrus adspersus. The sequence goes on along the minus strand of CM036548.1, from coordinate 18,628,528 downwards.
AGACAAAACTTTATTGATCCCCCATTGGGGGAAATGTTGTTACAACAGCTCAAAAAACAGGAAATGGGTTTTTGTCCGTTATTTCAGGGCCTGATTGTATAATGATGAAAGGTTTCTGTGTCCATTGTTGGCACTTTTTGCGCTGGCAGTGCCCACCAGTTTCAGCGCGCTTCTCACCAGTGCTCATTTTCGCTAGGTTACGAAAATTAACTTCTACTTCAATCGCTTGTGACAGTTAGGTCAGTTTTAATCAGTGGCAGCTGGTCAATAGAGGGCGCTAGGGCGCCACCCAGCCACTCCCCACAAGGACAATGACAGACCTTCACTGAATTTTTTTTTTTTAAATTGTATTTCAATATAGGCTATACATACATGTAATTTTAAAAGTCCAAAGTTAATATTATGTAGTTATTGAGTAAAATGTATAATCTGCAACAATTATTCAGGCCTCCATTCATAGCTTTCAGTCATTTATTTTAGACCAGGATGATTTTACATCGGTCTGCGGAACACATGCAGTCCGAAGCGTGAGGGGTACTCCGAATGTATCGTGGATCATCTGTGATCTGTTGCACCACTTAAAGCTGCTATTAAGTGTTCAGCAGTGCAGTGGTGCTATGTTAAAGACCGAACATAATAATGCTTCGAAACATAAATGACCTTCCTAGTCCTACTATCACAATATATTATATCTCTATTTTATATTTGGCTTCAACGCCCACTGGCAAGGCCTCAGGACTGTACTCTTACCTTTGACCTATTTGCTTCAGCAAACACTTGTGTGTATTTTTACAGCCTCTGCCGGCTTGTCTAAACAACATTTGACATGAGCTGTATGTAGGAACCCACAGGCTTTTGTTCGTGTTTTCCCTTGCCCGTTTGGCAATGACTTTCTGACTGAGAAATACTGTCCTCATATAAAAGGTATTGTCCAGGAGACAGGTCAAACAAGGGTGGAGGATAACATTTGTTATGAATTGGCGCTATACAAAGATTGATTGACTGATTGGGAATGAACACCATTGATTTTCTGGTATAGGATTTATTCACCTCTAACTATCTTTGCTCATAGATATACAAAGCACAGCTTGGTAATACACAAGAAGAGGTTGTTTAAGGAAAACTTCAACTCACTTTGAGGTCATCACTTCTGCCTAATGCTTGGTGTAGCCAATAGCAAAGTAAAGCAAGAATTTCTATATTTTGATTGGTTCCTTTAGCGTAACAGATGCTATTCTGTAAAACCTGGTAGTAGAGAGCACCGCCTACTTCTTTATTAACGTTAATGTAATGTGACATATCCAGGGTGCCCATAGCCTGCTAATCAGCACTAATCTGATCCATTGGATTAGAGAATGGGAATGCATGTAAGACGCTGCTTCCAGAATGTGTGCCTCCCTCCTTCCAGAAGTGAGCCATCTTCTGGTCTTTCTAGCATTCTTTGGCCGGCTCAATTAAGAATCCACAAGAAGACTTTGGACTTTTTGATTTTTCTTAATGCACATTCTCTCACCTGAGATCCAGTCTTTTGGGAATTTTTCTTTTGGTGACGGGAATTTTTTTTGGGCTTTAGTAAAGCCTTGCAGTGATTAGGCACTTCTTCCAACTGGAACTGAGATCTGGTTGTGTTCTTGCTGTCATCATCATATTCTCCGTCATTCCTTCTGTAGGATTATCATGGATATGAATCAGGACGCCCTGTGACTGTCCACTGCTCTCTGCAGCCCTTTTTCATCATATAACTTTTTTTTGGCTTGAAATTGGTTAGATACCAGTAGCCAAAATGCTGAACCAAAGCGCTGTTATGATCTTCACTGGGATATGCGGGGCATTGGTAGTCATGGCAATGGCCTACTATGTCTACTGGTAAGTTAAATGGAGGAGATGTGGTTAAGCTGGCATGGGCCAACAAAGATTATTCAGACTTGTGAAAGACATAGAAGTCAACATGTGACAAAAACATGTTTGAAAGACAGATACAAGTTTTAGACTCAAAATAGCTTGACAAAGGTGTGTTACATGCCAAGATGTGGCTGAGATGTGCCAATTTCCTTAAAAGTAATTAACTTGTGTAGCTATGTGAGTACTTCTGATATCAGAGACTTCTTGCAAGAAGAGGTTACTTGTTAAATGATCTGTTAATTTGGTTTATTATGATCAGAGAATAAAGAATAGTTTAGTAGAAGTTCAGGTATTCCAGATGATGAAAAATAATTCAGAATGAGTACATGTAGTTCAGGTAATGAAGAGCAGAAGCAGCTCTCTGGTCTTAAGCAGCTTTAACCCAGTCAGCGTCTAATCTTTCGTGTCAGGTGGTCCCTTTTAACCACATGGAGGTGGACCTCCAATGGCTGTTTGCATTGTCCCACCCAATTTCATCTCTCTTAACTACTTTTATTATATGTATATGAGGCTTTACAAAATAACACATGAAGTCTGGTCAAACCACTACACTGGGGAACATTTTTTTTGTTAGGTTGAATAATGTGATGGTCAGCAGCTTTAAAACCAGACCATAAAGCTGTTGAAAGGTAATTAACTCCACAGATTTTCAATTGAAATATTGTGTGGTCAGCCTTTTTTTTCCCCATTAAATCACTTGCTTTATTTAAGAGCAACATTATTCTACAAAACAGAAAGTAAGACAGGGCTCTTAAATGAACAGTTAACTTAGTATTGCTTTTTCAATAACATATGTTCTTGCCTTTTTATGTATTTTTTTTGCTAATTATTGTTTTTTATTGATGCTTATCTCAGCTTTTTCTATAATTTTTCCTTTATTGCTGTAATAATATAAATTCTACAAAGCCTATTGTGGGACATATAGAGGATTATCTTATCTTGTCTTATTACTAGGCCTATATAAATATACTTTAAGTTCATAAGACTGGCTAATGTAAATTATTTACTATGTTGAAGAGATGCCCTACACCTACTCACCCTACTCACTGCAATTCAATTAAAATAGCAAGAGCAGGAAACAAACTTAACTTCAACATAACAAACACATTTTTTACTTTTATTTTTTGTTAATAATCAACTTTAATAAAAAAAAATGTTTACAAGAGTAAATAACAGATTAGATTTGTTTGTGTATGCACACAAACTTCATGCCACCCCTGCTGTAGTCAGGGCTGGGCCACCTCAGTCAAAAAGTCTGGATTCGCCCCTGCTTGTTGAACTAACACTCTTACAAGCAAGTCATGTTACTTTGGCAAGAAGCAGGAGGACAGGGGGCCCTGTCAATGGAGACAGAGAGGGAAACAAGTGAAGGACAAGGACTCAACTTTAATCAGGTCAGACAACTTCTCACGGATTACAATCCTGTGTGTCTGTCAATTGAAATACTAAAAGTCAGCAGGTAGTAGTCCGGATTTAAACAAAGACATTTGCCCCGAGGCTATTTTGAAATCAATGTACTTGATTTACTTGAGGAATAATTTCAGCCCTAATTGCAACATTATGTTTATTATTGCACATGGTCCCTTTACCAAAAATAAAATAAAAGAACATTTAATACATATTTAGCTCAGTATTGGATTATATTTTGAATTTGAGTCCAAAAAAGCCAGCATGCCCAGTGTTCTGCTGGAAGATCTCCTGGGCCGTGATAGCCATGACCTATATAATGTTGCATTGTCAATCCAACACAAGAGTAGACTCAATCATATTAAATGTCAGAAAAGGACATTGTACAGCAGCTAGTATTAAGGGTACTCAGGGGTTGATGTCAAGTTGAATTTGTGGCTATTCAAGAGCACTGGCCCCACCATTGTAAGATTTCTGAATCTTGTAACAAGAGTAACTGGGTTGTTTCTCTCTGCTGAGATGCTGTTCAGATTCCCCCATCTATTGGTTATCCCTTTTCCTGCACTGGCCAGAAAGGCTTTTGCTGGGCTTGTCTCAAAACAAGTTTATCTGTATGACATACTCCTGTCCACTAAGGTAAACAGTAGCACATTTAAAATGCAGTAGCCTTGCACCAGCTCTTTGAGTAGAACCAATTGATCTTGCTTCAAGTCAAGGTAGTGTTTGCCCCTTGGAGTCACCTCAGGATCGGATAAAGTGGCAGTGACTGGCCAGTGCTGTTCAAGGAGTCTCTTTACCATGTAGTATGTACTGCTCCCACTTGTACTGACATCCTGGATCAACTTGTGTTGTGCTGTTTTCATTTGCTGTTGTTTCACCTTTAGTTTTGTATTGGCCAGCTCGCTTCTCAACCAAGTGTTCTACCAAGTTTGTAGCTGCTCCTACAGCTCTGCTGATATTGGGCTCTTTGAGGGCACTGTTGACTATGAGCTGTGTGACCTGTGCAGCGAAGAGAGGCCCAACCATTCCCCCTTTTAAGCATTCGCATTGCTTCCATAGTTGACCCATTGTCATGAACTACAGCTTTTGTCTTGGTAGGTTAAGCGGGGTACTCACTACAAGATAACCGGGCCGATTTTGGGCCCAAAATCCCCATTAAGACCAGAGTCAGCAAAGGCCCGACTATATGATGGATCCAAACATTTATCTTGCCAGATTCTCCTGTGGTGTGAGGTTTGTTAAGAGTGATTTTAACCTACCCGATCTGCTCGGAAGACGATTGGGGCCACCCAGATTTGAAATCGTAAATATTAAACCTTTTCAATATTTACGATCAGAAATCCCCCATAACTTCATAACACACAATCTTGATTATCTTGTCTTCATGATCCTGGGAAACCAAAATTGTAATTGAAATTGAAACTTGATTAATTGCCCAGCCCTAGTTCAGTACTAGAGCAGTTGCCATTGTTTTTGTCTGAACATGAGGTGGGTGGAGGTGACTTCATGTGAGGTTGTGACTGTTGCCCCAATGTTCAGTGGTTGGCTTGTTAATATTGTGGTAATTAATTTTTGCAACCGCCCTAGTTGCTGTGATCTTTTGGCCTTCAGATGGCACAGCATTTAAAAAAAAGACAAGTCAAGATTCTGAAGTAGACATCACTGCATGGGCTCCGAAACACTTCCAAAAACTTTTGTCTGCGAACACAGTTCATTGCTGTATTCACAAATGCTAGCTGAAACTCTACCATGCAAAGAGGAAACCATTGAGAAATCCACAAGTAAAATGTGCAGTAATAATAATTTCCAGTCCCACTCTCCCAGTAGAGACAAAGGTCATCTCTTGGACATATTGTGGAGACAATCGTGGATGTTTGGACTTGCAATCAGAGGATAGATGACACACAGGCACCACGTGTCAGTATTACAACACTTCAATGTGTCCTTACAGAGATTGAGAAATAGTTTTATGTTCATTTGCCTGAGAGCCTGTCCTGAAGTTCTTTGGAAGCACATGTAAGATTCAATTTCCTTCACGCTGAGGCTGCTTGTATTGTGTTTAAATGTTATAGAGGTATTGCAATGGGTAATACTTCAACTTAAATCAACAATGTGTTTTAATGTAGTCTTTATTTTCTAGACTGAGATTGTTTGTAAGGAATATAATTACGATTTCCAATATGATTACTGTAAATATATGGATTGCTTAAATTAAACCTGGATCATTCATAGTAAGAGTAGCTTTGACTTCTTTGTAGGGATTGATAAAACACCAGGGTTTACTTTATCATGGCTTGGTTTTGTAGTTTCACTTGAAAACTTCCATCAAACAAATGAGCCGGTTCAGACTTGTTCGCACCTTAATGCTGATGCAAATCTCAGAGTCACAGAGGTACTGTTTGTCCTTTTTGTTGTCTAAAATCAAACAAATGATGGCCCCTCTTTTGCTGGATGCTGACACCGTTTTGGCTGTGAATGAATGGGTGCATGACAGAATGTTGTAGTTAGCAAGCTGAGTTAACTTAGTGTATGTTAATGGGAGAAAATGACAGTGAATAGAAGTGTACTGAAAGATGTATCTATGCTTTACTTTAAAAGTCCTCGTTTTTAATAACCACATTAGGCGCTGCTTTAGATTTGTGTTTAGTTAACTAAAGCTTCAGACATTTCAGTCTTGACTATTAAAATGTCATTTTGGAGAAAGCGATTTCAAGATATTGTAAAGTGCTACTCGTGCATTTTTGGGATACAATTATATCCTTTAAGCCATAAAGTCTAATGGTGAAAACGTTAACAGAAAAAGAGAGAGGATGTAAAACAGGTTAGGATGTAAAACAAAGCAACCGTAGACCCAGTAAACAATGGCTTGCATGTTCATAGACTGCCACACAGATTTGTAAGAGAACAATTGGGATTTAAAATGTTTCTCAAAGGTCAAGACAAGACAATTAAGAATGACAATGAGCAAGAATACATAAGGTCTAAGCCAGTATATGTGAGTCAGATGATACATGTCTTACAAAAAGACATGTTATTGGTGTGTTGCCTGATTCCCAGGATGTGAACTGTGTTTATAACCCTGCCAAATGCCACCTATTTGAGGTGGAGTTCTGCTAGATACTGTTGTGATTTTTAAAACGACTGTCACCTCATGAAACAGCATCAGCATTTGAGCTAGCAACCTTCATGATTTAAATGGCATTTCTTTTAGATATGAATTAGGCAGGTTTGCCTGTTGACTTTCTGTGATTTTTCTGCATTAAGCATTTTCATGACAACAAGGCCTCCCAAGCAGCAAATCTAACACCAACACAAGTTCTCTCCCAAAACTGTTATGGGAGGGAACCTTTGCTGAATCAAGGTTTTTGCGCAAGCCCAAAACATTGTTAATAGTTTAAAAATAAGCATGTAACTTAAGTGTTTTAGTTTTCTTATGATGAAACTCTGAAGGCTTCAGCAGTAGTACATGCGGAAAACCTGTGGCTGTACAACTTTGTTGCTTCCATGCCTTACCATGGCAACATTTAACATGTATGAGCAAGTTACATGTGGCAGGTTTAAGCAGACAATTGACAATTCCCCCCCCATCTGTTAATTTGCTATATCTGCTTTATCTTGTTTAGCCTCTTTATACAAACAAGGAAACGGCCAAACTGTCACCTCAACAAGGGGCAATAATGTGTTCCTTTCTAACCCGAATACAATGTTTTTGACTTTTTTGATAACAAACTGAGCACCCTGAGAAAAATAGCACAAAGCATGGACTGAAACTTTAACTCTTTATTGGCAGTCAGTCTATCATGGTGGGCAACACCATTGGCCAAAGTCTACAATGTGTTACAAAATGCAGACCATAAACTCTGAGACGAACTCTGTAAACCGGAGAATGGAGAAATCTGCTCAGCTGAAAGACTTTTTGAACTCAGAGCTAAATCCTGTTCTTTACCCTGTTTTTTTTTTTTTTAGTCCAACCAACAAAATATGAAACGTAAACTGTAAACATTTAGAGCTGAGGTCTGTTTTTTTTATTATTAGATTTGTTATATTAACCCTGAAACTGACCAATGCTGAATTTTTGTGAACCCTGCCTGTCAGTGTTTTGTGTCATGTTAACCGTCATGTCCACACCTACATTAAGATTTTTCTAACATTGTGTCTTTAGCAACACATTTGAACTTAAACATGCAATGCTTGCATGATTTCAACTCTTCTGTGAAGACTCCGTACTGCAGCTGCCTCTTATCTTTTACCTTATTTTTTCATTTGTCATTCTCAACCTCTTCTCCTGACTTCCACAGGTCAGTGATATTGGCTGACGGACCGTGTAAACGGGGCTTGTAAAAGGATCCAGCGAGGTATGTTTTTTTGTTTTTTATCTGAGAGCATGTTTATTTGTAGATTAACAAAGTTAAATCTGCCTCATTTTTTCTCTACACAATGCTGTTAATCTTGTAATTGTTTCCGGTCTGCCCCCTGCTTAGGTTGGTCTTAGTGTATAGGAAGGAGCCTAAGAAGCTCTCCGGGCTCCTCAGCCATGGCTCCACTAACCTACCTAAAGAGCCTCTTCATCTTGCAGTTGCTAATGGGCTTTGTGTTTGTGGTGAGCGGTCTCATCATAAACTTCATTCAGCTCTGCACCTGTATTCTCTGGCCAATCAACAAGCAGCTCTATCGCAGAATCAATTGCCGGCTCTCTTACTCCCTCTGGAGTCGTGAGTATATTCTATGTTGATATATATTTCTATGAGTTATATTCTTCCTCATTGAATACCAAGTTCCTATTACAAAAAATGTAAATATTAAACGGCACCAGGTAAAGTGTCATTTCTACTCTAATGCACAATTCCACACTATAAAGGATTAAACTGCCTTTGCAGTTCACATAATCTTTTGTTGTCTCTGTGCAGAGCTGGTGATGCTGCTGGAATGGTGGTCGGGCACAGATTGCACCCTCTACGCTGAGCAGTCTACAGTGGACAAGTTTGGCAAAGAACATGTCATTGTCATCCTCAACCACAACTTTGAGATCGACTTCCTGTGTGGCTGGACCATGTGTGAACGATTTGGTATCTTAGGGGTCAGTAATATCCTAAAATATGACTCAAAGATACTCAACCCCATATTTTGAAATAATCACATTAATGCTTGTTGACCTCAATCCTGCTCTACTAACACGGTTGGACTTCAACCCTGATTGTGTGAAATCCAGCTACTGCCATTAAAAACTCATGCATTTGCTTCCTCTTTAGAGTTCAAAAGTGCTAGCCAAACAGGAGCTTCTGAAAGTTCCTCTGATTGGCTGGACCTGGTACTTCTTAGAAATCGTGTTTTGTTCAAGAAAGTGGGAGGAGGACCGAAAGACTGTCTTTAAAGGACTGACCAGGCTCAAAGACTATCCTGAATGTATGTGGGTAGGTACATATGTTGTTGATCTCATGGCATGAGTAATATGTTTACAATGAGCTGTGTTTTGAGGTTTGGCAGTTAGCCTGGATTTATTTTTATTATAATGCAAATCTGTTTGCACAAATACCATACATGGGTTTTTAATCACCTTTGACCTAGTTGCACAATCAAGTTGGCTAAATATACAATCAGAATTGACCTGTTGCTTACAAAAAGTAGTACATCATTCAATCAAAGTGAAGCTGTGATTGATTCTGTTCAAGGTTGCAAACGGTAAACAAAGGTTAGATAAGGATGAAATGATGGATCATAAGTAGAATTATGGTTCTTATGATTTTGATCAGTTTACTTACTGAGCAAAGTGCTGAGATCCTAGAGAAAAATAGAGATATGTAATAAGACGAGCAAGCAGTGAGACATCAGACCAAATTATTTGCAAATAAAATCAGGTGTGTGGAACAATAGTTCAGTTAAGTTTTTTTTTATTTAATTGTAAACTGTGTCAGCAAGAAAAGTCAGTGAAAGGTTTAAGAGAATAGCAGATATCACAACCTGCCATTCTTTGTAGTTTGGATAATTAACAAGTTTGTCCCAGATATCAGCTGTTAAGTAGCTTGATAAAATGTTCCTTATTACTACTTATAGAACCAAATGCAACATAAAATAAAAGTTGATAATGCCTCGAAATAACTCTTAAAACAAGTGTAAGTTCCTGAGATTTCACATGGAAAAGTATAAGGATACAGATTCGACCCTTCGACCATTGTTGGTTGAACTTGGGAGATACGTACTGTATGTGCACCAGATGTCATGAATATGTCTCCACAGGAGGGTTCTTGTTTATTTCTTCTATGAAACTCCAGGAACTGGATGCCCACTGTGCGTGAATAGTCTTAAGGAGACGTTCACCATGCTTTGGGAGGCAAAATGGGTGTCATGTTTAAATAAGCAAACATATTTACCATTATCATATATTTCTTCATGACTTTTTGTTTTCAATTTCAGTTTAGTTTGAATTATTTCAGGGTTTTTTAAAGATTTATTTTTGGGCCTTTTATGCCTATTATTGGAGAGATGTGACGGTGGATAGAGTCTGAAATGGGGGAGGGAGAGAGTGGGGAATGACATGCGGGGAAAGGACTCACAAGTCGGATTTGAACCGTCTCAAGACATCAGCCTCTGTACATGGGGTGCGCGAACTAACCACTCAGCCACCGGCTGCCTTTTTAATTTGTTTTTAATGCTGGTTTGTTAGTTTGGTTTTTCTTTTGTGAAAATGCTCAGTTTTAGTGTCAGTTTTTGTACTTTGTAATGTGGGATACATGTCAGGGACGAGACCAATAAGGGCCAGAGAATGTAAACGGCATATGGTTTAAGAAAATATATTCAAATACCCCTAACTTTTACATTAGGTTATTTAAATTGATATTTGAATACAATTCAAGAACTTAAATACCTTTTATGGGAAGTCGTGACTTATAAATAAAATGATAAAATAGGCTTGGGTGAAATCTCTGTTCCCAAGACAAACCATAAAGGACGTATCTGTCGGTGTGCTTGTTTCAAAGATAAAAACTAAGGACATTTTGTCTACAATTTTATTTTATTTTGTTTTGTAAACACGCAATACAGTTTCAGTTATCGTTTTTTTGTAAAGAGCGTTTCATCTTAGTTTCAATCAAATAAAACATTTTAATTTGAGTTCTTTCGTTAGTTTTAGTTAACTTTAATAATCTTTCTGGGGACAACAGGTCCTGCTGTTTGTCGTCCACCTTTAGTAAAGGTTTAAAGCACCTTGTGTCAGTTTTCCCACGTGACACAACCTGGTGAGATTAGACAGATCAGTTAAGGCAGTTGATCTTATTACCCCTAAGTTTAGCACCATGCCACTGCTAATGACAAAGCTTCAGTGTGTTTGGATAACATACTGAACAATCTTTGTTAAGTTGTCAACCACCTTACTATTGACTTAATGCAGTGACTTTATTTGAACATTGTGTTACAATTATTGTATGTGGAATTTAACCAAGCACAGAAAAGGGGAGTAGACAGGGCAAGAGAAAGGTCACCTTAAGTCTGTGTTTTTTTATGAAAGGTTTTTCTGTGTATTAAAACAGCTCCTCTACCTCCACAGTTTCTGTTGTATTGTGAGGGGACCCGCTTTACAGAGACAAAGCACCAAATCAGCATGCAGGTTGCAGAGAGTAAAGGCCTGCCCCAGCTCAAATACCACCTGCTGCCCCGAACTAAAGGATTCACCACCACACTAAAGTGTCTTAAGGGCACAGGTATGGCTTCAAACACACACACACACAATTAAATCTCAAAATACATTTGAGCCTTTAATCATACATCTGCATTTATCTGTCTCAGTTTCTGCTGTGTATGATGTGACTCTCAACTTCCAAGACAACCAAACTCCCACTCTTTTGGGAATTGTCAATGGCAAGAAGTACAAAGCTGACATGAGTGTAAGGTGAGCACAATGATATCTGCCATTCACTTAATAAAATGATGAAATATTAGTCAGCTCTACTCAGTCTCTCCTGGTGGAAGATGTAATCAGGCCTCCTATCAGCTGCATGTTTGTTGGAACATGAGTAGACTGGAGTCACATAAATGTGCCAGTGGGATAAGATTCTGATATCCTTCATCACAAAGACATTACCTATGGTTCAATGAATGTATGGTAAGGGGGCCCCCTGGTGGTATGAAACCTCAATGATATGCTGTGATTTATTGAATTATTGCATTTTCTTGTTATACTTCTAAACTGTGATGACACCTTTTCTGTTGGACTTGGTATATCTAGCTATCAAGCTAATATTTTAGTTTATTGTTTGAGAATGTCTTCTCGTTTATTTTGAGTGTCTTGAGATTTGTTCCCAGTTTAAGATGGCTGACACATATCTTATTGTATCATACCATTTTTACATTTATTTATCCCCATGTAATTTTAAACTCTTCCCCAACCAGGCGGTTCCCTGTGGAGGATATACCAGATGATGAGAAAGAGTGCGCAAATTGGCTGCACAAGCTCTACCAGGAGAAGGTAAACTGATTGGTGACTATATATATTTATATATATATATAATTACTCCCAAATATTTCCCATTTGAAAAATAAATAATGTATTTTTGTACTGTCTTAAGGTAAGAGTTATTTACCTGCTGTTTGAATTCAGCCATGCTTTTATTTTGAAATAAAATAAGGACCCTCTGTTAGATGGAAGGTTACGACATTAACTTAACCACGCAAAAAGAAACTCGTTACAGATCAAAAACTGTGTGAAAACAGCTAAAAGGAACTATAAAAAAGTGAAATGTTTGATGTCATAAGGTGGATAAATTACGTTTGATGATTGCATGTTAACTTATTTTATCTTGGAGGTGGTTGTGGCTGAGAAGTAAAGAAGGTTTTGTTCTAATCAGAAGAGTGGTGTTTCAGTCACCGACTCCTGCACTCTGCATATTTAAGTATCCTTGGGCAAAATACCAAACCCCTTGAATTTACTAAATGGTGATGAGTCTTGCTCAGCAATGTCGTTAGTGCATGGGCTCCTGGTTTACCATTCAGGAGGAGGAGAAGGACACCAGTAATGGTCAACTGTTTTGGATATCTGCTTTCTCTAATCGTTCTCTCCTCCAGCAAGAGTCTGGACATTTTCAGGAGGGCATTTATTTGAGTAAGGTTTATGTTGTTTCAAGGCAAATGGTATACATGTTCACTTCATACACTGCAAACTATTTCTTCTGCTTGTTCTGCTCAGGATGCCTTGCAGGAAACGTACCACAAGGAAGGCAAGTTCCCTGGACCCACAATTATCCCACGTCGCAGACTTTGGACGCTATTGAACTTCCTCTTTTGGGCCACCCTGCTCCTTTCACCTCTCATCAACTTTGCTTGTGGAGTTGTAGTTAGTGGCTCCCCCCTCCTCATTATTGGCTTTATCATCTTCCTCTTCATTGGTAAGTAACAGATGCACCAGTGGCCATTGGAATAAAAATGTCGTCTTTCTCCTAGGGATCACCAGGATGCAGTGGTTATTTGACTTTATCAGGAAAACAAATGCATATGAAACTCCTGAAGTTGTTGCAGGAACAGTTTGGTTTTACATTTGAATTCTTATGCTTGTTTTCTTTGTTTTCTCTGCAGCCTCCATAGCTATCCGTCGACTCATAGGGGTCACAGAGGTGAAGAAAACAGGTTCCAGTTACGGCAACCCGGGGGCCAAGAAACAAAACTGATGTGCTTCATCCTCTGTCTTTGTATGATCATCCTGCGGTGTCTAATTCCTGCCCAACTCTATTCTCCCCCTCTATTGAGTCAGTAGGCAGGCCGGGGAGTACACCCAGCTGTGAAAACATAATACAGGCCAGACTTAGGAATCATAATGGCCCCAAGAGTGAGAGAGCGCATATAAGGTCATGGTTTTAAGCTCTCTGGTGCAACACAGAATATTAAAAGGGGAAAATACCATCTTCCCCGGTTTCTTTCTTAATCTTGCTAGTGACTCCCTGTCTCCATCCAAATCTCATTAATTCCTGGTAAAAATCCATAGTTAGACTTCTAACCTGTTCAAGGACACATGGACAGCAAGCAGTCCATTTTCTGCTCTGAGCTACCTACCTCCACTTCCTGTCACAGTCATAAACCATTCAGAGACTGGTGACATGCTCATTTATTTTGCCTGTAGGACACAAGCTGATCCATATTTCAAACCATAACCTCCATCCAGGGGCAGTGCATTTTAAAACCTTTAGTATGCTGGACATATCCTTCTCTTTTTTCCATAGTGGGACTTGCAATTGGAAACGGTGACTTAGGGCCATTTGGAATCCTCAGTGTAAAAGGGCGGGTTTACCCAAAATTGCAAAACAGTTTCCAGCTAATGCCTTGATGACTGGCCTGGCAGATAGTTGGGGTTATATTATCATGGGATCTGGAAGGCACCAATGACACTCCAATACATGGTAGGGGGAAAAAGTTGTCCAAGGTGCTGAAATCCTTTTCACAGAACATTCGAAAAACTGAACAACAGTGTGTTTTTCCAGAAACAATGTCTCAAGATAATTTCACTTTTCACCAGTAACTATATGGTGATTATAAAGCAACAGTTTAGGCTGACCATACTGACACAATTGGGTTATGTGAGTTGTAAGCACACGAGTGGTGGCAAGTACTTTTTGAATTAAATTCTAGCACCACCTTTAAACTTCAATTGTAATGTTTTAATGTGTTTTTTGTTTAGTTTTTTTGCAATCTTGGTGAACTGACCCCTTGACATTTTGGTTTGGAGAGCCAGGATTCTGTTAAGCTAATGTCAATGCTCAGAATGTTAACTCTGCCCTCATCAAGGGCAGATGGTAGTTATTACCGTCTGTTACAGGTTTCATTTGTAGCCTGCAGCACTGACACCCACAAACTCATCATGGCACCTTTAAATTATTTTTCCAATTTATCTACTTTGATTTTCACTTGCTTTTCCGAAATACAGATTTTCATACATGCAAACGTGACATAGAATTCCAATCCATACCCTGAAGCAGTTTAACCTTCCGCCCAACCTCTTCTAAAATTTGAAATGCAGCAGTCATTACTTAGGATAAGACTGTGCTGCTCCTGTAATTCAATAGCAGTTGAACGAGATTCCAGACTAGTCATCAATTTTCTTTATGTAGCCTCCAAACAGTTACCATATGCTGTCTAGATTTTGACTGTAGAAGTGGATGTTTCAACCTTTGCCTTAAATCAAGCTTGCTCAGGCAAGGGATTGTTTAGTTGCCACCCCTTTAAAAACAGCACCCACTTCTTACCCCCAGTTTTACTTTTTAATATTCACTTCCCTCCTCCCATTACAGCGCAAAATGAAGCATTAAAAATGTATTTGGGTTGATAAAAACAATATTTTTAAAACAACAATCATTTTTTTAAATGGGTTGTTCTAATTGCACATTGTCATTCTTTAGAGAAAGCGGTTTACACAATATTTGCACAAAGCAATGTGTCGCTATATGTCTTAGCCATATTTTGGTGCAACCAACTCCAAGACATTCACAATTTTATTTTTTTTCACGAGTTTTTGTTTTTTTGTTTTTTCATACTGCAGCAAAACATTCTCCTGCTTCTGCAGTACATCATTAAATAACTTCCAATGTGACAAACCACATTTCCTGGTCCCAAATGCAAACAATGGTAGCAAGATATGGAGTGGGTATTTTGTCTGTCTCTTCTTCCCCTCCACATTACTTGCCATATATTGTATTCAAAGAATTTGTTTCATTTGTTAAATATTTTTGTAGATCATCACTCCTCTTCAGCAATATTTAGTGTACATCCTCCTACAGTTATCTCAAGACAGATTTCATGCAAGCCTTAATAGACTGCTGCTTAATTTTGTGTGAAAATGTAGAAGCTCACTGAGCCCATGAGGTAGTGAAGGAGTGAAAATGTTTTCTGCTTTTAGCAAGCAATTTGCTGGGATTAGTTGCCAATTATCTTGTTTTAAAGTTTAACATTGAGAATTGGACAGAAATAAATAAAAAAAAGAGGTAGTCTGCTCTTATCTATAAAGAGCTCTATTTGTAATTAATTTTCAAATTTTTAGACAATAAAACACTGAGTTGCTTTACCTCAAAATGTGTTTTTAAAGACTAATCACCTGTTAGTTTTTTCTTTGAAACCAACATCCAGCAGCAGATGTGTATGCAGTCCAACTCATCTTGTCAATAAAAATCATATTCCAAAACAGGGAGAATTCTGAGGAGGTAAAACAAGTATTTGGACATTTTTTCACTGGTTTTTATTTTATTCAGAAAATAAATACAAACGTAATTTGAACGTGTTTTCAAATCCAATGACATCAAAAAATGACTCATGTCCTTTTTTAGATCTCAATGATACTTCAGTTAATGGAACCTCAATTCAAAGTTTGTTCTATTTTCTAAGGCTATTTTTATGTTTTCTTCAACTAAACACGAGATTATTAAAGGATTTAATCACAAATTTTACTCTTGACTTATTTGATTTTGTGTCAGTTTCTCTGTTTGCACAGCATATCGTATTAAATAAGTATAACCCTTCTGGGACAGGAGGGTGTATTGCATACAGATAATGGAATCCAAGCAAGAAGTATTTTGACCGTTTCCTATTTGCAGTTTTTCACCTCCGATCAACAGAGCCGTTGAGGCCCATGACCATCACTCATCCCTCATTCATCATGACACGTCCACGATTTTTCCACAAAGATATAGTATGTAGTGAAGTGTGACAGTTTCAACTGTGTAACCTGAAAATATGTACATAAGGTAAATAATGTCTCATTCACTTAAAAAGTTTGTAGATGTTCATAAATGTTCTTTCTTTGCAGAAGACTAATTGAATGACCTATTTACCAATTGTCCATCAAATGTCCTGAGGACGTTTTGGATAAATGTCTACATCCTGTCACATGATGTGACAGGATGTAGACTGTATAAAAATGTGCATAATGTAAATGATTATTATGTTCACCTCTAGAAATGGCTAAGGTGATCTTGTCTTCTTTTGCAATAGCTCTTTGAATGACAGGCCATGCATTCAGGCTACAGCCAAATGTACCACTAATGAAAAGCTACAGCTGAAATCTTTAAACTGGGCTTTCCTCCGTAGTTCAGTTCACAAATTAATCTGCAAAGGTTTGAAGCTGTTAATACTGAATGATGCCTCTCTTCTACTTAAAGCCACAAACAGAGGGCTGTAGCCACAGAAGATGCTTATGAAGCCTTTTCCAACTTTATTATTTATCATAATTTCTACAGTAGTCAATAAATCTTTGCATGATGTGCACTAATGCACATTCCGTGAAATAAGTTTATTCTGACTCAGGGACTCTTTTACAGAATGCAACAGCTGTGGCATTAACTCTGAATTTGAACCTGAATAAAAGGCTTTTTGTGGAAACTTAACTGTGAAGTTGTTGCTTTTCTTGTTATACACAGTGTCCAAATGACTTGTGTCTTTGCTTTTCTGTAAACCCAATATGAACATGGTTTCAAGTCCTAAATGTTTTTAAGATAAATAATTGATGTGTAAATAAAAAACTTTCGAATTTAAGTTTGGAAGGGGAAATTACCCTTTGATGTATAATTTAAAACGAGCTTTATCCAGGCTTGCTTTGGTTAAATCAAATGTGACTGACAATGGGTTCACAATTTTTTTTATTTCCAGAGAAGTATGGTATATACACACATTTTCAACATTTTTTTGAACGTATTCTCCTTTTCTACGGCAGATATTGTTTCGACTTTTTCAAGTATACATTAACATGCAAAGCTTTACATTGTTTTTGTGACCATGTAATTATTTTTCTCTATTTTTACACATTTGCATTAGGCTTTGGCTCAGTTGGTAGAGTCGTCGTCTCTCAACTGTAAGGTCGAGGGTTCGATCCCCAGTTGAGCAACATGTCCGATGTGTCCTTGGGCAAGACACTTAACCCTGCATTGCTCCTGCGGCTTCGGTGGCGGTGTATGAATGGATTTGTTACTTCTGATGGAGGATACTACATAGCAACCACTGCCATCAGTGTGTGAAAGGGTATGAATGTGTAGGTGTGACATGCAGTGTAAAAGCGCTTTGAGTAGTCAAAAGACTAAAAAAGCGTTTTATAAGCTCAAGTCCATTTACCATTTACAAGTTTGCTTTAAATGTTTAAACGGGAACAAAGTTGATCAAATCTACAATGCACAACCTCACAGCCATTATGTAACAAAAACAAATGACAAATCTTTTTTTTTTTCACAATGATGTTGATTTATAAATACAGACATACAATATATAGACATATTAGAGATTATGCTACGAATATTATTTAACAACAAAAAATATCAATGGCAGGTCTAGCAACTAGCTAAATCATAATGTTGCAACATTTATTCTACAGTATGTTTTTTTTTTCATCTTGGCAGTCTTCTTTGCATTTTTGTTTCACACGACTTAGAGAGATAGATGATAATATACAACATTATATCACTTTCAAATGAGCACATAATTCTCCCCTCGATACAACTTTTTGCCTAAGTATTGACACGTTTACCACACAAAAACTGCTTAACTCTGTTCCTTATTTGCGTTAATTTGAAACCATATATCAGTGGATTGATTATTGGAGGAATAACAAGAAATTCTATCGACATAAAGTTCCGTAAACTTTGTGGTAACTCTTTTGAGCCATATCGCATGTACAGCAAGTCAAAAAGCAAGGATACAACAACAATAATTAAACAGAATAAATGTGGCATACATGTTTGCATGAACTTACTTCTGTTCTCCTTTGAATTAAGGCATGTTTTGATCAGATAAATATAAGACCAAACAACAAAAAAAACGTGGCTAAAATAAAAAGTATAGTTAAAAGCTGGAACAATGATCATTGCTAAGGAGGCAGAACAGGCTAGTTTACCAACCAAAAAATTAATACAGTAGATCTTCGGTATGTGTGAGCCACATAACCTTGACGTCGACGTTGTGATTGTGCTAATGGCCAACAGATAAAAGGGAACAATCCAAGCAAAAAACACAAACACACAGATTCTTTGTTTAGTCATCACTGAGTGGTATGCCAGAGGTCGACATATAGCCACATATCGGTCAAAGGCCATCAGAGCTAAAATAGAAAAATCAGTACAAGCGGAAGAGTGCAAAACAAAACCCTGCAGGAGGCACCCTGTATACGATATCATATTAGATTTAGACAGAAGATCCTTGAGAAATTTGGGGAAAAAGCCAGTAGTTCCATAAAGTCCATTGATGCACAAATTACAGAGGAAGATATACATGGGTTGATGAAGTTTTTTATCCACAATGGTTGTGACAATTATGGTCATATTTACAAGCCATATCACACAGTAACACAAAAAAGTAAGAACAAAGAGAGTGACTCTGTAGTTTGTTGTGCCACTTACCCCTGAGAGAGTAAACATTGTGATTGCAGAAAAATTGTCCTTCATATTGAAAATAAGACAATTTTTTTGTTATTCTATATCTATAACAAAAAATAATGCTCTGCTGAGAGAATGGGGCGTTTGAATCCCCTTCTACTTTTGCTGGAGAAAGAAGTGCCTCCAGTTCTCTGTCTGTCAATGGAATGAGCTGTTATTCTGGCATCAGATTATATCCTTTCATGGCAGCAACAGATGATGAGCTTGTAAACATGGGAATTAAAGCAGGGTTAAGGTGACAAAGACTGTCCACATGACAACAAACCACAACAACAGATTGACACCGAAGAGCAGTAAACAAAAAACAATGAAAACAAGAATAAACCGTAAATGTAATAACTAAGCTTGATATGTGTAATGAATAATAGCACGAGACCAGCCTGAAATCATAACATGTGCTTATTGTCAAGACGGTTTTATAAACATTCTTCCAGTTTCCAAAGTGGAGTTACATGTGTCATTTGTTGTGAGTCCTTAAAAATAATGTAAGCAACCTGTTGTTTGTATTATAAATTAATATATTCCCTCAGGGTCAATAGAGTATCTATCTATCTATCTATCTATCTATCTATCTATCTATCTATCTATCTATCTATCTATCTATCTATCTATCTATCTATCTATCTATCTATCTATCTATCTATCTATCTATCTATCTATCTATCTATCTATCTATCTATCATATACATAACTAATAGTTTTGAATTATGAATGTTAAATTCAACACAAATGATACTATTAAGTAGAAATGGCAATGGTCATATTTTCCCACTGTAGTTGATGTTTTTTTAATTAATGTTAAAGACCCAGTTTTATTATCAATATTTGTTCGGTTGGACTAGATTGTTTACCTCTCCACTTACAGATAGTAAATGGACTTGAGCTTGTATAAAGCTTTAGTCTTCTGACTACCCAAAGTGCTTTTAACACCACAGGTCAGACTCACCCATTCACACAGTGAATGCAGATACTGCTATGTGAAGTTCCCTTCAGTATTAACTTATCCTATTCATACACATTCACACGCAGCAGCAGCAGCACTTTGGGGTTCAGTGTCTTGCCCAAGGAGACTTCTACATGTGACTGCAGGAGCTGGGGATCAGAGACCCCAACCTTCTGGTTGAGAGACAATTGTGTTGTTAATGTCTGTCTGTCTGTCTGTCTGTCTGTCTGTCTGTCTGTCTGTCTGTCTGTCTGTCTGTCTGTCTGTCTGTCTGTCTGTCTGTCTGTCTGTCTGTCTGTCTGTCTGCTTAATTGCTGCAGCCTGCATGCCTACAGTGGTGCTGTACCTGCCTTTATACCACATACTTTGGAGATTTTCCACTAAAAAGCATGTTGTTTTCTATAATGATCAATCTTAAAAATTATTTCCTGTATGTAAATGGAAAAATTCTGTAGATGTAGCAATAATTCATTCCAGAGTGAGTGCAGGGAATATATAACGTTTCCCCAGCAGAGGGCACAGTTCCATTTGTGATGGTTCTTGTGTGTTACAATGAGCTGCAGGGGTTCCTGCCTATTTGCCTGTTGTGTTAGTTTGTTGTTGTCTCTTTTGTTTGGAGTTTGTTTCCGGTCCTAAATCTGTGAATGGTGCAGTGCCAGGTTCACAATTACTTCCAATATAGATTGCTGTTTCACCTTACTGTTTCACCTTAAAAATAGACAGATTATGACCATGTTACTTTGACTAAAAGCCCAAACAAAGCCTATATTTTGGGTGAAACTACACCTGCAATGTTTCTGGGTGCAATTCATGTGTACACCACTGGCATAAATACAAGTTGGGACTTGATCCTCTTCTCCCTGGACCGGTGAAACATTGCATACATGCTGATGGATTTGGCATAGGCGAAGTCACAAACAAAAGAACTTGTCAGTTATATTTAAACCAGTTCGCTTGCCCGCTTTCATCGCTGCAACACCTGTTGGTTTGCTGTTAGCCTGCCAAACCGAGGGGCGCCCACAACAGTCTTGTGGCATTCTCAGATGACTTTAAGGAAAAGTGGCGGGTTAAAACGTTGATTGCCCAGCTTATTTCTGCTTTAAGTGTTGGGTTGGACAATTGATTATAATGATTTTGTGATTCTTGTTTTCTTGCTGGTAGTCTGATGTGGATAAGATGACCCTGGGCATGGTAGGGGTAACTCCTGATGCTACTACACTGGCTACTTCCATTGCATTGGCACTCTCCACATTGTTGTTGTAGAGATTTTGAGCCAAATGACATCTGCAGCAGTCATTTCAAGTCAGAAGACTTTGACAATGTACAAGCACCTGCCTGATATTCTTCGAAAGAGGAACTGTGTTTGGAAAAAATAATTGTGTCTATTATTTTGTTGGAAGTATTTTTTTTACAATGCAGAAGATAAAAAGCAAATGTTTCTAGTTGTTATGGATGCATATGCTCGCTGGCCTGAGAGGTGGTGATTCTGGTGATAACTTGCTGCTGTGACTGCTTAACTTCAGCACTAGGCGCTTTCTACTGTCAGCGCAGCTCTATTTTGTCGTTGGTTTAAAACGAGTGTTTGTTTGTCATATTGAATGGTTTTTACCTCAACGAGTGGGCCCCCAGCTCAGCTGCTAATGTTAGATTCATTATAATGAGGGTGGTAACAGGGCGAATGGCTGTGACTCGTGTTCAGGATATGATGTCCTTATTTGAGCAGCTGATTCCTTACTCAATACAGAAAATCCTTCTGGACATGACCGACCTCGAGGGGAGACGCGTTTTTAGGGAGCAGTGGAAAGAGATGGACAACATACATTAACATGCCTTCTTTGGGATCCTCATACTTGCAAGTGTCTACAGGTCAAGAGAAAAGTCTACTGAAAGTCTGTGGGAATGCTGAGTCAGGAAGAGCGATTATTGTGACCGCAATGTTTCTGAAGCAGCTTTCACATATTCTCAAGGGTTTTGAGGTTTGATGACCGGGAATCCAGACCTGCTAGGCAGAGAAGGGACTGAAGTTTGCAGCAATCCTTACTGTGTGGGATAAATAGGTGGAACTGCATCCATTTCTTTACAACACTGGGTCCAATGTAACTATTGATGAACGGCATGTGAGGTTTAGGCCGTTGCCCCTTTAAGCACTTCATACCTTCCAGGCCAGTAATGTACGGATTAAATATATGAACTACCTGTGATCATGTTTCATCTTGTGACTGGAACATGCACATTTATAAAGGGAAGCCAGAGGAGGGAGCGCCTGGGAGAAACCAGGGGATCTGGGTTGTGCTCGATTTGACGCATTGCCTAAGTGGCCAAAAAATCACCTGTGGTAATTTATTTCACTTCGTACAGCCTGGGACATGAACTTCTCAAAAGAAAGCTGGTTGGCACAATTAGAAAATAATAGGACAGATTTCTTTACAGTATCTTACTGTAAAGAACACACCAATCCATTCTTCCAACTTTGTGTTTACGGCCAACACTGCCCTAGTGTTCTATATACCCACAAAAGGGCAAAAATGTGATGCTCATGTGCACTCTTCATTGCGATAAAAGGATCGGTAAGCCAGAGGTTATACTTACTCCAAAAGAAGGGGTCGAAAACTTTAACAAGAGGCTTTCTGGTTTCAGCTGGCAAAGAAAAAAACATTACGATGGCCACTAGTGATTTTCTTTAATATCCTTGAAGTCTCTGCTTACAATGCGTTTCTTATCAGGATGGCTATTAACCCATGTTGGACTCATGGGTCTGACAAATTATGTCAGCGTAAGTTCAAGTGGAAAGACATTAACTCAGTTATTTTTCATTTTTTATAGTTTTCTCTCCCTTCCTGCTCTTCCCATCAGCTGGCCATGGGTGTTTTTAGTATGAATTTTCATGAACTAATGATTTTTTGGATATATTATTTTAAATCTGTCTACCATCTTAGGGTAATTCTTCTTTTAGGTCTGTGTAGCTGTAATAGATATGCGTAAGGACACCTCATAGCAGCAGATCTATATTTATATAGGAGCCAAGTGTATGTTGTGGGCTGAAAAGGAAATTTGATTTGCTGAGGCTGATAAGTGATGCTGAAGAAATGTATATGTCTCACAGTTTCAAGTAAAGGTAATGTCTTCTTTCTTACCTATTAGAAGAATTATCCAAATAAAAGGAATTGCTAGGCTGTACATGTGTGATGGTCACTGCCTTACCTTTATAGTCAGGCTTCTACTAATTGGTTCTGTCTCCCTTGTTCTCAGGGGAATTGGCAAGTCCAATTCAGAGCACCTGGGCCTGTTGCTCTCAGGGCATAAAAGCCCAACCCCAGTGTGGCTCTCTTGCTGTCTTGGCCCTTGGTCTCTGGCCTTCCTGCTGGACTGCTTGCTTCTCCTGCAAAAGAAAGAGGCACCGCCTACATCTCAATCGTGAATGTAATGGTAAATGGTAAATGGACTTGAGCTTATATAGCCTATCTAGTCTTCTGACTACTACTCAAAGCGCTTTTACACCGCATGTCACCTACCCATTCACACCCATTCACACAGAGGCAGAGGTTGCTATGTAGTGAGACCATCAGAAGTAACTAATCCCATTCATACGCCGCCGACGAAGCAGCGGGAGCAATTCGGGGTTAAGTGCCTTACCCAAGGACACTTCGGACGTGTTGCTGCAGCAGCTGGGGATCGAACCCTCGACCTTCCGGTTGAGAGACGACGACTCTACCACTGAGCCACAGATTCAAGATTCAAAGATTCAAAAAACGTTATTGTCTATCACATTGTGATAGAAAAGTACCTTTTGTTGACTCGGTAACATAAAAACATATTAACATTCACACCAAGACTCACATTAGGTCATAGATAACTAAAACCTAACCTAACCTAAAGATAAGCTGCTCTATCCCCGTATCGTTGTTGGCTCTTTGGATGAGGTCAATGTTGTCAGCTTGCCTGCAACCTCACTGAGGTGCCATCTGGTGTGGCCACATTGGCTCCCCAGTTGGTTTATGACTCAGAGACTTGTGCAGTGGATTTTTGGTGACCAGCAATGCCAATCTTTGCTGCTCTATATGAATGACACTGTGGTTTTCTCTTCCGCAGTCCAACAACATCTGGACAGGTTAGAAGTGGTGCTGGGGCACCTGCAGCAGGAAGGTCTTAAAGCAAAAAACTCTCCAAGTGCGCCTTCTTTCAACGAGAGGTTCACTACCTGGGGCATGTGATTTTTGGCATGGATGTCCACCGATCCAAGCAAGGTAGAGGTGGTGGCCAACTGGCAGCCACCCACTTCGGTCGTTCCTTGGTGGTTTCGCAAGCTACTATCGCCACCTTTGGAGGGTTTTGCCAAGTTGGCTGCCCCTTTACACAAGCTTGTGGCTGAGTTGGGAGGCACAAAATCAAAGAGCAAATTCGATTTGCTAAAGGATTAGTTGCAAGTCCATTTGTTACAACTGACCCAAGAAATGTCAGCCTTTGTCACACCATCTTGTCACTACTCGTATAAAGTGATGCCTTTTGGGTTGAAGAATGCCCCTGCAAATATCTGTTTGGACAACAAACCTTGTTAAACGATGTAACACCTCTGCTTACTTTTCAAGCTACATCAGGAGACGGTACAACCATCCGTACCGTCTTTGATTATGGAGAACGTAAGATCTCTCCCTGATATGATGACAGTCACTCACCGGGCTGCAGACGGAGTACTGGGAATGCTCGTAATTTTAGACATCTTCATACGTATGGTTAATTAAAAAAAACACCACAAGGTACGGCATGTGCAGAAGTGATCTAAGGAGGCCACTTAGGCATTGCAAGACTGCTTTAACACCACAGGTTGGGAAGTGCTGTGCAGTCCACATAGGGAAGACATTGACAGTCTAACCTACTGCATCACAGACTTCTTTGTTATGAACAGTGTCCCCGCTTTTATGCTGTGAGCTCGACGTCACTGTAAAGAGGGAAAACTCAGCGTCTTTCGAGTTAAAATAAAGATTTTGAATTGAATGTAGTCTACTAAGTACTAAGTCCAACCATGTCAGAATCATGGTGTACACAGTAAAAGTACTTCATAGTGACTGTACATGTAGTCTAAGAAGTACTAAGTATAACTATGTCAGAATCATGGTGTACTTATTTTCAGGTATTCATTAAGAAGGGGGGGCATTAAAAATCGACCAATCGACTAACAATCTTGGTCAACTAAGACCAAATGGACAGATTAATCGATTAAGAGGGGGCAGACCTACTCTAAAGTAATTTCATGTCTTTGTCCAGTTGTATTCAGCTATTTTGAGTCTCATTTTGAATTTCCCCAGATGGAACAGCTGAGGATGGAGATGCACTTTCTGTCCCCGAAGTGATGCAGTGGTTGACTGGACATTCACACAGGCATCTACTTATTGCAGAGAGGCAAAAATGTAAGCACTGTCCAATTTGACCATGTGTGTGGAGTGGATGCCAAACCACAAGATACTATGCGCATGCACAGAAACAATCACATTTCCCACTGCACATTGTGTAAATTATGATGAATTCAAGGAAAATATGGCAACAGCGATCAAATACGGTGCAGGCATTTATAGGGTGTAGGTATGGGCCGAATGGAGGGCAGAATGAGAGGAGTGAGATACTGTTGCTGTGTGTGTCATTTTAGTATTGTTCTTTTCATGTTACATGAATTGTCACAATTTAGTGAAAGAAATGAAGACTGAGACCTACCTAAAATGTTGTCATTATGAGGGGTTCACAACAAGGGCTGGATATCAACTTCAAAACTCTTTAGCATTGAGTCAAATTGCTTCAACAGTATTGAGTATCAAAAAAATACCTTGTTATTTAATACCAGTTTTCAAAACCAAGGAGTAAATCTCATTAGCGTCAGTGAACCAATAGGCATGCAGCATGCTTGCACCACGATCTAATAGTGCTGGTGATTGGCGGTCTAAATTAAAACGCTAAGTTTTTCCAGAGACTATCTATATTTTTTTTGTCATGTAACTTTATTTTTGCATAACATTTATTTGAGAAAATTGGTATCAGAAAAGTATTGTTCAGCAACCGGTATCGAAGTATAGGTTTAGGTATCGTAATGGTAGCGAAATTCTATGAACGATAAACAGCCCAATTTACAACTGTTTAACACAGGTGGCCCTGAAGTTATTTTCTTGGAATTTTTCAAGGGACCCAATTTTCATATGGGAAACCCTGCATTATGTGGTGATCAACAGCCTAATTTGGACACTTGACATCTCAGCATTTTTAGCTGCTGTATGTATTTGCAAATATGCAAATAAAACGGCATGTATTTTTTATGGTTACTGATCTCCTTCAAGGTAAAAACTGAAACCTAACTAAGCTGCATCTGAGGGGTATAGTATGGAGCTGGATTGGGGGTTAGCGAGGTAACTTGTTTTCAGTGTCACGGCTGTGGTTCACTTTGCACTGTGGTACATCGCAAAGGTATATGCTGCACCTCTAAACTGTTGTGTCGTTACTTGAAGATAATGATGTGGAATCTTACAGTTAGTCCATGGACCAGGCCAAAATTTGTTACCACCATAGGTGGCACAATCTCTTTTCCACCAGTTTGTACGAAGGTTTGAATAAGTACTTAGAAACATGATAACTGTTTCAAATAGCTTTATAAATTGTATTTACACTTTATAATACAGCCCCACAAAGTAGAGTGTACTTTATTAACATTTACCATGTAGTGTTTTTGTAACTTATGGTGTAACTTCTGCATCCAACATTTACCATGTACTTTGTCGGAACTATTGGGGCAACTATTGGTACTTCGATGTAGGTAAAGCGGAACAAAAAAGACGAAGGGGAACCATTGTACATTTTAGAGAAAAGGAAAAATAACTTGTAGTACTGGGTAACAAGGGGGTACATTACTAGTAAACAGATCCTATGGACAACAAGGACATCCTGCGGTACCTAGTTATGGTATAACAGGCCTATTGATTCTTCCAAAACACAATATACTAATAGATAATGCACAATACAAACAAAAGCTTTTGCTAATGGTAGTTTGGACAATAATTATTTTAATAAGTAGATTGGTCTATTATCTCCAAGCAGGCATGTTCATCAAGCACTGCAGCACCTGCAGGATGGAGAAGAAAGCAAATTTACCTCTACAGTGCGCAGATATTGAAGGCTTGTAAAGTAATATGAGGGAGAAAAACTAACAATACAGTAATGTGTTTATGTATATTTCATTACACCATAAAAAGGTATGCAGTTCATTCAAAAAATTGATCTTTAATTACACAGAAATCACAAGGCATGTGATGTTCTCACTTTCTTACTCTGTAAGTACACTTAACCAACAAGGTATGTGCTGTCCATTTACCATTTAGTCCTTATTTTGAAGCTTCCACTGTTCTCCCGTTCTTGTCTCAGCAGGCTGGACTAGAAAGCAATTTACCTCTTTCAAGTGCACAGCTATGGAAGGCTTTTTATGTAATCCGAGGAAGGAAAAACTAACAATACAGTATGTATATATTTAATTACACAATATAAAGGTATGTGTCTCGTTTTGAATACCAAAAACAATCCAATACGACAACGTGCTTGGTTTTTCTGCTGCAACCATCGAAGAACCCATTCTGTAGGTTCCATGACTTTCACAATGATCTGTTGCTTTCCATACTTTGTAGCTTCTCTTTTAGACGATCACGTAGGGCCAGTGCCATAGAGAGAAAGAGTTGTGACACTCTATGATGTCGCCGCCAGGGCAGTCACGTGGTTCATGTAAGCCCCAATAGTTCCAAAACACACGCTGGCTGTCATGTTCTTCTATGGGACAGAGCAGCGATTGCGATATTGAAAGGTAAATATTAACAAAAACACACACCCAAGTACTTTTTCAGCTGTTATTGCATTATTGCAAATGTCAGTTTTGCATTTGGAGAGTCAGGGTGACAATGAAAAGCTGTGTATTACTTAGATAAGTTTTACATTTTAGGAGGGAAAAGCTTAGTGTTCATGTTTAACTTTTCTTTTCCATATCATTTATCTGATGATAGACGTCTCGTGATTTTCATTTTAGAGCAACTGGGCTGTATTATTGATTCCCGTGATTTTGCTTATAAATTCCGATTCAGCCATTAGTTTACCTTCGTGGTAGCGCTAAGAGGTCTGCCGTGGTCCGTTCAGCATTCGTCTAGCAGCTAGCATACTTATTCTGATGAAAGTGGACACCCCCAGGACCACAACGTGAAACATGATCATGTTAAGACTAAGAATATAATTTTAAGATTAAACCACACACATTATCAAAACTATTACAGAATAAAAACGAATTTACGCTTGTATGTTTGGGTCTATAGGTAAGTGCAGAGCTATTAAGATTTAACTCAACATTAACTCAAACCAAGTAACTTAAGCAATAAACTATTATTAATAACTACTATTTCACATTCAGAAGTATATGTTGGTTCTGTTATTGCACATTCATAGGAATTGTTTATTTCTTATATAGTTGTATAGATTATTATTGTTTATAGTATAGTTTGCACTGTGTATATACACATTGTATATATTTTGCTTTCTATTTATTTTATGTACAGAGTGTTTTTCTTTCTTCTTTTTTTGCGGACCCACTGCTGCTGTGACAAAATTATTTCCCAGTCTGGGATCAATAAAGTAATTCTATTCTATTCTATTATAACAAAACACTTGTAACTTCTGTTACAGCTATTGAGACATCAATGTAAGGATGGCTGATACAAATGAAGGTTTGCAAATAAAGTATTTTTTTTCAAACAATGACAGACATTAAACAAATTAAACTACATTTTCTGTGAATAAGGGGAGCGAATACAGTTGAAAGCAGACTCAACAGAGGACACAGCAGGTAGCGCTATATACTTGGGACAACCCAATCCCAACATATTCTAACATCAAAAACATACCGTCCATTGTGTCATTACCACAACAGCCATCATTATAACAGCCCTGAGCAAACTCAAAACATGATGAAGAGTGAGAGAGGAGGATCCTGGTTTGGTCATGTACTCTGACCTCTTACCTAATCCAAGTCAAAGGGACATTAGTGGTTGGAGAGAAGTTGTCACCCACTCTCTGTGATTTTCAATGATGTCTGAGTTCTGATGGCTATTGTTGACAGAGGACAACAACAGCAGAAAACTCTGTCATGTAAGTAATGTTCACAGAGGCGACATGACTCGTTAACATTTTAAAGGGCATCATATTTCAAAGTGTAGAGAATTATGACTCTTCAATGACATTTGAAGTGTGCAGTGGAAACTGATTTTACAAGCCTACCTACAGGTACACTTTGAAGATGACCAATTTATTGCCAGCAAATCAGGAGGAAATTTGAGGTTGAGGCCAGATGCTGTGCCGACAGTATATGTACATCGGCCTAAGCAGAAAAGGAGGAAAGCCACGTCCAGCTGTTAATGTCAGGAATGATGACCACACCTATTATGGCACATCAAACATCGGTATGATATATGCAGCTAACAATGTTTCCCATGTTATCTAATTCAAGGATAGACTACACTCCTAATGCAACCTTCAGATTAGTACATACAGCTTCAAAACAACCAGAGTTCAGGGATTTCCTGAAGATTCATATGCCACATGTAGATAATCTACAGATTTCTTCATACTTTACCATTTCCAATAGATGAATGCCACTATAGGAGTGTAGTGTACCCTTAAATGACAATAGGTGCAAATCTAAAGGCAGCATACACATAAAACAGCAAGAATACCTTGTTATTGTTACAGAGATTGAGGGAGAAATTGAGGTGGAGATCGAAGGGAATGAAAGGGACATAACAGACAGAGAGAGTGAAACAGATGTCAGCAGACTGCCAGGGGCCAGTCAGTCAGGGTTGAGGAATGAAGAGGCCAGTTTGCCAGGGTCAGGTGCTCCAGGGACCAGACTGCCAAGGGCCAGTTGTGACCGGGCTCAGGTGAAGAAATGAGGCAACTCAGAATGGAGAGATTACTCAGAAGAAGAGCAGAGAGGGCTCTGGTAAAACAGAAAAGGATCAATTTGGCATTAAGAAAAAAACACAATTTAATTAATCAAAAGTTTAAAAAAAATCTTCAACACAGACCAAATTAGAGCACTTGGGCATTCAAAAAAGGGGGGATATGGTGGGGCAAAGAAACTGTGAAAAAAGCAATTGGAATTAGGTTCTGTTGTGGCACTACAGAATATAAAACCCTCCAAGCCATGAATATGCCTCTGCCTGACATCAGGACCATTCAGAGGAGGATGCAGCATGTCAAAATGGAGCCAGGAGTGTTGGGGGATGTGTTTGATATGCTGAGGCTGAAGGCAGATGGAGAAGAAATGTGTGCTCACCTTGGATGAGATGTCCATCACCCCTAGCGTCAAGCTGCATCTGGGAACAGGGAGGCTGTTTGGGAACACAACACTACCTGGCCACAAAGGCCAGGCCACTCATGCCTTAGTGTTCATGCTGGCTGGTGCGACCACACGGTGAAACAGGTTGTGGCTTGCCATTACAGCGGTAATTCTACTGATGGCGCAGTGTACCGGCCCATAATACTCACCATCTTGGAAGCAGCGGCGTCGATAGGGCTTCATGTGGTAAACATCACCACTGACATGGGGAGCCCCAATAGGGCAATGTGGTCTTTTGGGGTGACCTATGCCAAGCCGTGGATAGTGCATCCTGTGGAGCCACACCAGCGCCTCTACTTCATGGCTGACGTGCCACACGTTGTAAAGAACTTGAAGTGTGCCTTGGTCAATGGTCACGTTATCACCATACCACAAGATGTGGTGGACAAGGAGAAGCTGCCGTCCAGTCAGGTGTCGGTTGGCCCTCTGAAAGATCTGGTATCATACCAAGAGGGCATGGCCCTAAAGCTGGCACCCAAGTTGTCTAGAGGCGTCCTGGAGCCTAGCCGTTTTGAGAAGATGAAGGTTACTTCAGCGATGCATGTCTTTAGCAAGTCAACAAGTGCTGCCCTGAGGTACATGGTGGCGGAGGAGCACAGACCAGAATCCTACCTTACCACTTCATGGTTTTTGGAGAAGGTGGACCACTGTTTGACCTCATGTCATCAAGCAACGTAGTTACCGCCCTAAGTCATTTCAAGATGGAGGAGTATGATAAGGCCATCAGCTTCCTCCGGGACTCCACCCATCTGTTTCGGGGCCTGAAGATCGGTCCCCAGGGCAGCTGGAAACCAGTCCAGACAGGACTGGTGATGGCCACAACAACAATCCTGGAGGTCCAGCATGACTTGTTGAGTCAAGGGCACAAATTTGTCCTCACAAGCCGCTTCACCAAGGACTGCCTGGAAAACACATTTTCATCCATTTGTCTGTCCCAACACTTGTAGAGTTCCAATATGCACTGCGGGCTGTCACCGTGGGCCAGTTCCTATCGCCAGTGCATAATGGCAGTTACCTGGAGGATGGATCGGACCACTTGGCAGACTTCCTGGACATGCAGACCTCCTGAAGTTCTGAGAGTGGAGCAGCTGGTAGACCTGACATCACCACCTGACATCCCCAAAACCGAGTCCTGTGTGCTATACCACCTGGCAGGATACATAGTGAAAAGAGTCATCAGCTTCTCACTTTGTGACAAATGCCAGTGTGCACTAGTACAAAAGGTCAGCATTGAAAATGAGAGAGCTGTTCTGCTGCTGTTTCACTCTTGTTCAGAACGTGGAATAGAATAAATATACTCATGATTTTTTTTTTTCACTTTTTATCACAATTATGTTCATTGTATTATGCTGTAAACATCTAACATTATGTTTCATAATAGCAAAAACTATTGAAAGGAGGAAAATTAAAGGAGAACACAAAGTTTTATCCAAAAAAAGGTAAGCCACTTGGCGTTCTTCAGGTACACTTGCACCGAGACAAAGAGAGACCTGAGAGCACCCTGTAATTTTCTTTTTTGACATAAACTTTTATAAGCTGTTCGCATATTCATCAAAGTTTATTAATATTGAACAGTCCAAATTGCATCAAATTCACCTTCTCCTCAGCCATCCCTCTTTATTGCTACCAGGCTGCATGTGTGATGATACACACAGACACTGATTTTATTTCTCCTTGTAATAAGCAAACTATCCAGTCTGATCCCAATTTTGCCAAGACACAGAGTTATAATGTCAAGCACTTTCAAGCACTTAAACTAAAATCCAAGCACTTTTCAGACCTTGAAAACACAACATTGAAATTCAAGCACTTTCAAGGATTTCAAGCATCCGTACGAACCCTGAATAATGGGTAGGTGAACAGAGAGATAATAGCTTATTTTGTACTTACATATGCTGAGACAAAGGCTGCATGGACCTTGGTGCTCTGAGGGAGACAGAAAGCAGAGGTGAGGTCAGATATGCTAGATTCATCTGATACTGGCTCTTCTAGAATTAAAATAAGAGCTAGTAAACTCACAATGAAAGAAAACAAACACATGTAAACTCCACATCAGGGAAAGTCAAACCTTGTAAGCAAGGGCCTCTGATGCAATATAGACAGTTGACAATTCAAAAGAGGTCGATATTTCAGCAACTTACCTCTGGAACTATGTGAATGAGGTCCAACGCCGAAATGACAGTGTTTGGAACTAATCCGAGCTCCATACCCCGGAAGTAGGCGGTACAAAGCGCCGCCATTTTTTACAACGGAGGTCTATGGGAGTTTCGCCACTCTGTTTACTCTATCACTCTGCGCAGGGCAAGAGGGACGCGCCTTGGCGGGTGTACCACAGGTATGGCGTTGGGGTTGATGTGTATCGTGCATTCACCAGGAAAAAGTTCTATTCCTGTGAAGACGTCTGCAAACTCTTCCATTATGTGTGTTTCAGGGGTGCCACTTACAGATAGTTTAGTGAGACCGAAGTCGAGACACGCTTTTAATCCTAACACTGGGGGTGAAGGTGGGTCAACAATGTGAAACTTCAGCGTTAGCTGGATGTCCTTGTACTGGCATTTTATGTTGCATTTGCCTCTGAGAATTACGGGGCTGATGTGAGAACATTGCAGCATAGTCTCCGGAGGATTCACCTCAAGCCAAAAGGAGGGAGAGTGACGTTTCTATACTATTACTACTGCACGGTGCATAGGGTGCCTGCACGCGAGCACTACGATCTCCGTGCACGTAATTAAACGGCTGCATTACATTTTTTTTTCGCCAGTATGTTGTTCTCCGCTCTTTTGTTGATGTTGTCATTCTGTTGGACTAACCCAGGGGTCGGCAACCCGCGGCTCCGGAGCCGCATGCGGCTCTTTCATCCCTCTGATGCGGCACTCTGCGGCTTTTGAAAATAATTAATGAGTATTTAATTAAAATGTACTGTTCTCCAACATGAACTTTATTAAAAGCAAACATCGCGCACGCTTCACAGATGACAGCTTACGATCCTGTGTAAAGATGAAGGTGACGGCATACAGCCCTGATGTGCAGACGCTGTGCGCTGAGGTTCAGGAGCAGAAATCACATTAACCAAGTATGACAAATATTTTAATTGCCTAGTTTTTTGCATATATTCATATTTGTTCATTGTTCAGTGAAATAGTCCTTTTATTATTCAGGTTGACAGCTGACTGCACGCACCAGTAAATAGGTCACGGCACACGAGAGAGGATGGCATTTTTGATTTGCTGCCAGTGGATAATTTAAGTTTGGCGTTTTTTTATAAATACAAGAAGGACTCAAATAGACATTGAGTAGGCCTATTTTACTTGAAAGTAACCTTCAACCCAAAGTCTTTTTTTCAGAGTTCAAAATATTTTTGTTGCATGCAGAAATGTAATTTCGTTTTCTCTGCAGTCGTTCATTGATTTCATAAATGCAACACATTATAGTTTGTTTATAGGTTACATAGCATAAAGGCAAAAAAAACGTTATATGCAGTGTTATTTCATTTTAAATGTCAAAAGGGTTTTGTGGCTCCCAGTGTTTTCTTTACTGTGGGAAACGGGTCCAAATGACTCTTTGAGTGGTAAAGGTTGCAGACCCCTGGACTACATTTAGCATTGATATGAAGGCAAATATTGTCATTATAGCTTTGTGGACTCTTTTGCTGCGAATGCTACTTCTGCGTTGTTTTTTTACATCACGTCTTACCCAAGTGGCAACCTCCGTTCTAAAAAAATGAAGCCAATGCGGAAGTACAAAAAACTGCAGTTCATTGAGTGTCCGCTTGAGGCTGGCTCCAGAAGCACCGGAAGTTCCATAAGCCCCCAGCCAAAAAAGGCAGTTTTTTACTACAAAAATTAACACGTTTACAGCCTGGTACAAAAAACGAAATACATCTGATAAGTTAGTGGCCTCATGTGCTCCCACTGTGGGGGGTTTCCTGTTGTCTCATGTATGGCTGCACTGTTTATAGTGAAACGGGGACGTTTCTAGTTGAGGGGGGGACGTATGTAACAGACTGTTGTGTGTTTGTTATAGTTACTGTGTATCTACTGGCTTTTAGAGTGAGGTGTCCCTAGAGAGTTACCGTAGTGGCCGTAAAGTTGTTGTGGCTGTTGTGATCCAGCTTGTTGTTCACCTGTGTGTGTAAAATAAAGTGGAAGCCGTGGATGAAGAAGCTCCCCGTCTATGCGCCGTTTATTGTTTTTCATATGAAGTGTGTTAAGTCCGACGAACCCAGAAAGCTCGGTTACAGTAGAATGAGGAAAATACTGCGGATTCTCCTGGTATGTGGGCGGAGACTAAAGCAATCGATCCCAGATAGTCTAACTCAGAAAACTCAGTAGATCACAGATAAACATCACTCAATCTTAAATTTAACAATAAAGAATCAAGTAAATCATGTCTATTTAACATTCTTTTAGCACTTTTAACTATTTCTTTGAACATTCAAATTATCTATAGTTTTTATCACAATCGACTTTTTAACCCTGTAACAGATCATGAACTCAGTGTTTTAATCTAAATTATTAGTGCATTACTTTTTAACTTGTCACATACTCGTGGGTTAACAAGATCACGGTAGAACTACAAGATTATACAGAAGATGTGCAAACATTATGTTGCTTTGTCTTGCTGAGGTTGATTTGCTGTTCATTTGGTGCCTGTTTTGATGTTATGTTTAAAAGTGATGGCATGAACAATCGTGAGTCTGTATATTGCGTTTTTATTTGAAATTGACCGGGGGAATGAATAAAGCGGCTCATCCCTTTTCTCTGTGTCTCTGCTCTTTATACCTCAGAGCTGTTGACATACTTTATCAGCTGTATGTTTTATAAAATCAACCTGGGGGTTCGTAATGTTTCCATCTTTGATCGCAATCTCAGGAAGACAGCTGATGTTAACGTCAGTGGCAGGGTTTTAAAAAAATCAAAATAATATTGTCAATGATGAAATCGACACCAACAGATTGACTCAGAAGCATAAGAGGATCTTTATTAACAATCAGACGTTAAACTTCAATCCATCCAAGATGGTTTTAATTCTTCCATTAACCCCACTGGGTCATGCCTGTTAACAGTACACAATGACACTCTGTAAGCTCTCACACTACCCTATCCACATCTTGCACATTGCTGCACAAACTGTATGGCTCTTGTAAGGGACAAAAGCAACACACATAAGTATTCAATCCTGTCATTAAACTTGTAAATGGGTTTCTTTAGACAACTCAGTTTGACAGAATGAAAAATAGCAGCCTTTTTTATCAAAATGATTATGTTTTCTTCTTCTGTGTTTTCCACTTCCCAAACTGAATATCTTTTACCACATTTCAGGAAATGTATGATTAGAAACTAACACCACTAACCCACTTGTTATGTGTTCCCCACACAATGTAAAAATAAATCCTTTACCTTCACATCTTTAGCTTTCTTAGTAAGGTATTCTTACACAGCTCATTGATCAATAAACTAGCAGTCTGTAAAATCATTATAAGGAGGATTGTGCCATTCAAATGATGCTGACAAATACAAAAGGTTCATGTTTTCAGGATTAATAACTGTATGATGTTCAACACTTGTTCATTCTTTCCTAACCTGCACTATGCCATTTTTTTTATTTGCAAGAAAGCAATGTCTAGGACTTCAACATTGTTTATTTAAGCATACAACAACTTTTCATTGTAGATATTTAGGTACCAAAGAGAGTAACAAAGACAATTCAATCAGGAGAGACTTAGGCTAATTGAGAATGAACAATTATTTATTAACAATGAAATGTGCGACAATTTTAGAATGAAATGTGCAAAGTCTTTGGGGGGCTAGACTCCATCGTGACGACTTCATGTACTCGGAAGGGTCATGAGGCCGACGCCGGACAGGATACCCCCCTATGGAGTCTAGACACTGGTGGTGGTGAAGAGGAATGGAGGCTGTGATGAGGAGTGGGATTCGCCTGAATCTGGACTCTGCTGAGCTGGATGGAGGTGACTGGGGCGGAGGAGGGTTGCAGCGGCTGCACTGAAACAACAGAATGGCTGTGGGAGAGAGAAGCTGTTTTTTGCATTTGACACAGCAGGGTGATTGGTTGAGAAAGGTTGAGGCAGAGTCTGGTTGGTTAATTACTTAATTGATACACGCCCGTATTCAGCTGATCACCAGAGTAGGAGATAGAGGGAGTAGTAGGGGGAGTGGTTTGAAGTTAAGTGAGGAGGTGAATGAATGAGTGCACGAACACCAGTCTTCCTGTTAGAACTTACGCTGAGCTCCATTTTTCATTTTCTAAAGCTTGATTTTATGACAATAATATAAAATACAATGATTAGGCAAGTCAAGGCAAGGCAAGTTTATTTGTATAGCGCTTTTCATACACAAGGCAGACTCAAAGTGCTTCACATCATAACATGTCATACAATAAAGTGAAATAAAATGGAAGAATTAAAAGAAAATTAAAGAAAAAACAGAGAATAAAAGCATATTTGCAATACAATAGGCAATAAGAAGGCTAAGGTGAACATAAAAGTTTTCAGTCTTGTTTTAAAAGTGGTCAGTGTTGGGGCAAGTCTTAAATCTTCAGGAAGTTTATTCCAGCTGTTTGTTGCATAGTAACTAAATGATGCTTTCCCATGATTTGTATTTACTCTGGGAATCACTAACAGATTGGTGTCAGAAGATCTTAGTGATCTTGAAGGCTTATGTAGTGGAAGCATATCAGTGATATACTTTGGCCCTAAACCATGTAGTGATTTATATGTGAGCAGTAGGATTTTGAAATTAATTCTCTGACATACAGGGAGCCAATGTAAGAATTTAAGAATTGATGTAATGTGCTCACATTTTTTGGTCTTTGTTAGAACTCTAGCAGCAGCGTTCTGAACATTAATGATTAGTTCATTATTATTATTTAATTCAACAAATTATGACCAGACAACACACACTTTCATTTAAACTTATTAAACAGTGAGCATGGCAATAACATTGTCACAGATTATTCCAGAGCAAGAATTGTTGTAATGACTTACAGTGATAAACCTGCATTCTCTTTTAGCTGTCTTGGCAGAGCAAATTAGAAACACAATGGAATGTACTAACAGTTGACTACCATGTTTCAATAGCCTGTTTGTAAGACTTCAATCAAATATTATTCTGTACGGTTGTTGCAATGATCTAATCACATTCAAGAAATTATTTTATGCAGTGATAACATCTGTGAAATGTGCCTTCTTATTTCTGGAAATTTAAGGCCATATACTAGGGGATTCAGAATGGGTGGAATGACAACAAACTCAAGTGAAACAATACCTATTAGAAATGGATTTATCTCTTCAATATCATACCGACTCAGGGCAATATCACAGAATACAGTGATGGAATAAATCACAAATGAGACAATGTGTGGCAGACAGCTGTGTAATACTTTCCCTTTGAATTCTGCAGAGCTTCTCCAGCAAACAATTACAATTTTCAAATAGGAAAATAAGACAAAAGAAAGCGGAAGGAAAACTGTAGTTATAGTAATCCAAAGACCAAAAATATTGTTTGCATCAGTAGCAACACATGACAATTTTACAACATTCCAGTTAGCACAAAACAATTTTTTTATCTCATTACCACATAAAGGAAGCCTGGCTGACAAAGAAATGCATACTATGAGACTCAAGGCTGGAAAAATCCAAGCCAGTGCTAACAACTTTAGAACAATTTTAGAAGTCATCTTTCTGTGATAATGTAAAGGATGACATACAGCAACATATCTATCATATGCCATAATGCCAAGAATGGTCATTTCATTGGCACCATATGTGTAAATAATATAGATCTGAGTGAAACAAGAAGAATAAGACATCAAATGACTAACAGACAAAAGATCTGTTAGGAATCTGGGGAAGAATCCTGTAGAACCATACAAAGAATTTACAGATAATAGAGCAATGAAAGTATACATTGGCTCGTGTAGTGTTCTTTCTCGAGATATAACTGTTATTATTACAAGGTTAGCATTAACAATAAAGGTGTAGAGCAGGAAGCAAAAGAAAAAGGCTGGATAGCGATAGTTTCCAATGTTCATAAACATGGTGAGGTTGAAATAAAAGGAATCGGTACTGTTCTCCATTCTACTCTCAGTAAGGCAGTGCCTCGGAATTCAGTTTTTCCTTTTGTCAAGCAAACAGATCTGACATGACAGATCTCTGTTTTAAGGAAAAATCAAACAGTGTAAGCATAATATGACATGTTACTGAACATGTCTGCAGTAGTTTCCCTATACTTACTGAATTTGGTGAGAATTATCTGTATTTGTGTCCTCCTATTTTCCCCAGTTTAATATGGAAACACATCACCAGTGCTGGTACTGGGAGTAGAGGCTGAAAGAGTCTTTTATGTTGTCTGACTTATGGCATGACATTGCAGTTTTTCTGCTCTGGAGAATTACACTGCGACACTAATGTCATTATCATTTAGGACAATTGATGATAAACAACTCTATCTCTCTAGACAGATAGATAGACCAAAAACGTTTTTTGAAAAATTGTTTGCAACTTTAACTTTTAAACTAAAAGTAACGCAGCGTCAACGAGAAAGCTGACATAGTAACCGCAAAGCCGACAGTGAGAGCAAAAGTCTAATCAGTGAGAAAGAAAAAGAGGGAACTGTAAACAAAAGGACAGATGATTAAAAAAACGCAATAGGCCGATTATTTACATGATTACAAAATTATTTAATTGCAAGAGGACTTTTTTTTTGCTTCAGTGAGTTTATATTTCTGTCAAAGTCTTATTTTTGTTTGCAATGTAAGAGGTTTTGTTTGATTTATTTGGCACAAATATGATTCCATAATACTCAAGTATAAAAACAATGAAAAAATTATGGGAAATTGAAGTGTCCATGACTGGTGTTCTCATCCTCCACAAACATTTTGAAGGACTCTTTACATACTTGCAAAGAATTTTAAAGAAAGTTTGATTTTGAATGAAGCAGCACATCTGCCAGTAAGTTCAAGATGGCTACCAGGTAAGCAGATCTCTTTATATTTCTCAAGTTAAAAGTTAAACATTCTGTTATCAGACTGCATGCATGACAGTATTGATTATCATTACCGATTTGGTAGTTTTCTACAAAAAGAAAAACGTTAGTTTAAAACTTTTCTTTGAAAATATACTGAGTAAATGTCTAGTTATGTACATAAAAATGTGCATAGTCATTGTGGCTTCGGTATTGTTAGCAAAACATGCTATGGCTCCTCATTCTCCGAAACACCATTCTCACTTAACGCCAGTGTTGGGATAATGCGCGACTTAACTGTAACTCCACTACTATTTGTGGTAACGATTAGCAAATTCGACACTTTCCATATCTGAATAACGCTGTTACAGTTACTGAGAGCACTTGTTGTACCAATAACTACGAAACGCAAAGATTGGTCCACTGAAGAGAAGGGAGAAATGTGTTCCTTCAGAAGAGGCATATGTCCATTGAAAAGCTGCTGGAACTCGCACAGAACCACCTCTTAATCTTCTCCAGACACATCTACAACATCAAACACCAGTTTGAAAGACCGAGGAGACTGAGAGAGACCCCGGCTCAGAACGATGTAGTGCTTCACATAGACTACAGTGAGAACTCCGCCTGTAAATACAACAGGGAAACTCACTTTAGGAGGTGGCAACCAGCAAGTAACCCTCCATACTGGTATTACCTATCCCAGTGGGGGCAGGGTGGAGTCATTTGCATCGCTGTCAGTCCGTCTTAAGCATGATGCAACAGCGACATGGGCTCACCTTGACCCACTATTGATGAGCATTTGAGAGGACCATCCAAATGCCAGGAACATCCACTTTATATCTCAGATGGGCCCACATCTCAGTATCAAAATAAGACCAATATTTTACCTTGCCTCAACAGTCCCATACATGTAAGGATTTAAGCATGCAACATGGAATTTCACGGAGGCCACCGATGGAAAGGGTGCTCCTGATGGAGTGGGTGGTGCCCTGAAAAACCTGGCTGATAGGCTTGTGTCCTATTATTATTTTCTCCTTAAGCTGAAATCCTCAAAACCAGGCCGTATCTGAGAAGTGTCTAGCTTTTGTAAATTTGCCTGTGGATGCGTCAGGTCGAAACAATTTGACTGCCCCCAACACTATTGTTCCAAAAGACCACTCTATGATGGTTAAATCTAACTAATCTCTCTACATTTTTGTGATTCCTTTTTTTTTCTTCTCTCAATTTGTAGTTTTGATTGTTTTATTGTTAAATTGTTACATTTTTATTTACTGTATTCTATTGTCTGTTCATTTGTTTTTGAGATGTTGGTAATGTACAATGTATGTCTGTGTGGTTTGTATAATGTTTGAAAATTCCAAAGAAAATATAAAAAAAGAAAAGAAAAGGAGAACACTGAGCCAGTTTTGGAAGTGGGAAAAGGGGTACTCATGCAATATGATGGAGAACGCCTGGCATCGTCACATAGGTATGTAGAAATATTTGGTGGTATGGACACATGATGTTGTTGATGTTAAATCCTGTTTCCTATTAAGTATTTTTGTTTTACTTTCTTTCCAGATTGTTGATCATAAATACAAGGTCGACACTGTGAGCTGTGCTGGTGCAGAGCAACAAAAAACATTTCATTCATCAGATTTGAGGTAGAAAAGTCTGGTACTACCCAAAACCACAACCTACTACATCCTCAGCTCGTCACTTCTGTGTGTTGCCTGAGATCTGGGCAAAGTACACAAACAAGCAAGTGTAAAACAGTGGAATTGGAAGGGGGATAGAGAAGGTAGCAGGAGGTATTGGGGTGGTGATAGAGCTAGAATATTTTGGTTTAGAA
The DNA here is from genome assembly GCA_020745685.1 of Tautogolabrus adspersus. Lineage (NCBI taxonomy): Eukaryota > Metazoa > Chordata > Actinopteri > Labriformes > Labridae > Tautogolabrus > Tautogolabrus adspersus. Next base: position 18,587,670 of record CM036548.1, on the reverse strand, counting down.
GTATGTTGTGAACATGGTTGTTCAGAATCTCCAGGCACAATGAGCAGTAATTTTTCAGTGCCTTAGCAAATTGGTTCTTGTTTTTTAGAATATGTTCTAATGTTGCCCTGTTCTAATGTTTTGGGGGTTTTTTGCATAATGTTTTTAGCCTATGTATGTTATGTTTATTGATTGAACTTGAATCCAATCTATTAAATTATACAATGTTTTTAGACCATCCCTCAGTCTTAGTATACTTATTTATCTTTACCAAAATCTTCTACCATATTTCCGAAACCTATGTATCATTACCGCAACAGGTGTTGATTTTATTTCAGTTCAATGAATAGAAAAAAGTAGTTAGTTTTTATATTATATATTCATTATGTCCTTTCAGGTTTGTAACATCATTTTGAAAATATGTCAGGTTTCAATCAAATGTTAAAAATATTAGGTTGTAGATTGTGGAAGGTGTTGCAGTAATGAAAGAAATCCATCTAAATCAAATAAAAATGTCAGTTTAAAAAAATATATTATTTCAGGGTTTGAAATAACTGTGCATGACTGTTTATCAATTTTCAAACATGTATTGTTTTTTCTAATGATCTTGACGTTTTGAGACCAAGGGGTCATGAGATTTTTATGGACTTGTTTTGGAAAATATGTTCAAAATGGTTCTAAATTGTCAGTAAATATTTTAAATAAATGCCCACAAACACTTATGACCTTATTCTTAATGACAAAAGGAAATTTGTTGAACGTAGTCTGTTAAAGATTTAACTCTATGAAACCAAAATTTCATGAGAATGAAATCCAGTAGGTTTCAATCTCTCTGTGAAGGATGCAATAGAAGAAAAAGGTGACTATGCCAAGAAACACAAGGCAGTTATGTGTTATTACAAATTGAAACTAAGCATCCATTCCTTGTGAGCCACAGCCTGTCCGAAAGGTGTTAGCAGATGAGGCTCCTAGGACCCTAAAGCTGGCTCTACTAAACATGAGATCACTGGCAGGGAACTAATTTTAATCCATGATTTTATAATTGGGTGCAATCTTGATTTTATGTTCTTAACTGAAACTTGGTTAGACCAAAAAAACTGCTTATTAAGTCAACCCCTCCCAACTTCAGATTTGTAAGCGAGGCCAGAGTGCATAAGAGAGGAGGAGTTGCAGTTTTGTTTAATGACTACCTCCAATGTAAGCAATTATATTTTGGAAATGTTGCTTCTTTTGAATATGTGGCCCTCCAGTCCTCTCCCCCAAAGCCCTTGTTCCATGTTAAATATTTACAGGCCAGATAAATACTGTGTAAACTGTTTTAATGATCTTTGCTGAACTGCTGTCTATGATCTGTATTGACTTTGACCGTGTTATTATTGTTGGTTGATTTTAACATCTATGTTGATAACCCCCAGAACAGAGGGACTAAAGAACTGTGTTACACTCTTCACAGCTTTGTGCTGACTCAGCACGTGACAGAGGCCACGCACAGTAGAAGACACACCTTGGACTTAATCATCTCCAAGGGCTGGACATTTCCAAGGTTGTTGTTTCAGATATTGGCCTTCTGATCACTGTTTTATTTGAGAGCACTATCTCAGTGCACAAAAATATTCAAACAAAAGTAATCACAAAACAGTGCATCCCTGAAAACACCAGTTAAATCTTTAACCAGGTTTTTTTCTTCCACATCGTGCCCTGTCCCTTGACTCAGTCAGTGAGGTGGTAGATAACTTCAATTCTAAAATAACAAATTTTATGGATTCCATGGTTCCCACTAAGGTGAAGGTTGTCTGTGGTAAGACATTTGATGTGTCCTCCACTTAAAACCACAATAGAGTAGAGAAGAACAAAAAGGTTGAAAGAAATTACTGCAGCTCACAAAGTCCCCCGTGAGAATGCTATAGTTAGCTAGTTAGATAGCCATCCATAGCATTGTCACCTGGGAGATCCCTGGTCGTCACGAGGCATGAAATCCCCGTTGACACCACCGGTTCTATAACTGGGGCATGAACCTAATCATTATCCTCCACTGTAATCCCTGTCCACCTTGTTTCCTTCTCTACTCCAATTTGGTACAAAGAGGCATTCTTGCTCTTTACCCAACTCCACCAGTTTCTTCCTCATTTCAGTTTTCTGCCAGGAAGTTTTATTTAATGCTTTCTTATACAAAAGTAATTTTCAAAGCATGATAAGCGAATGTGCAAAAAGAGTCAACAAGGCCAATATAACAATAAAAAGAGAATTTAACAAGTGGGAAAAAACAATAATGACATTCTATTTCAGCTATAAATCATGCCGTAATTTAAGAATTTAATTTGTGCAAAAATACTTAGAAAGTATCGAGTTATTGTTATAAAATTCCAAATTTCTGTCCTCAATTACAAAACCCAATCTGATACAATTATAAATAAAGGTTGGCATAGTCATATTATTATCCAAAATCCAGCTTTGAAATTCAACCCCAAATAAACTAGATATGTCTGCTCAAAAGTTTTAGTTGTCAATTCTTCCAAGTGCATGATAGACAATAACTGATCAGACCAATATTATTGTACCAGGCTAAACATGTTCATTTCTGTTCCTAAAAATGGGCATTTTTGACTTCCAGGGCTCTTGGCGACAGACTCAAGTGGATCCTCGATGAACTGCAGGATTTTGTACTTCTGCAACTTCCACATTGACTTCATTTCTGAATACTGGAGGTTGCCGCTTGTGGCCGACCAGTATCAAGCAGCACCTGCTGTTAAGAAGAAGTTTGTGCCGTTGCAATACCAGCGGCATACCATCTGCCACTTTTTGATAATCAGGCGACATCACATGAATACTGCATAACATTGTTGGATGACACGGCTAATGAATGCTTGCAAATACAGCCTTGGAGCTGATGATGTGCTATGAGGCAAACCGAAGAATGAAATAATATGAATCAGAATTATCTTCAATGCCCAGTAGTTTTGCATATAAAAGGAATTTGTTTAGGTTTTTTGGTGCATTTACATAAAACACAAAAAATTTATATGAGGAAAAGTTAAAAAATAAAATAAAGTAGCCACAGGTTGGATCAAACCTGGGCCAGCGGCTTCGAGTGCACTGGCGCCCCAGCAACTCGATTTCTATGTCAAAGTTTTTTTTTCTTCTTGCCATGATTCACTACAAGAAACCTTTGACCTGCCAGTTCATTTTCATGCATTTTATTCATGAAATGCTTTGCATTGACAATTTAACAGCGAGCGCTGCAGTCCATCATCCGTGTGATTTTGTAGTTCTCCTGTGATTTGTGAACAGCTGCACTTGGCTGCGCTCACGGTCCAGAAACAGACCCAATGGGAGTATGTGCACCCGCACGGAGTATGTGGAAATTGTGAGTAACTGTGTCTGCAATTATCAACTAACAGTAACTTAATGATCGTAAAATGTCCTTTGTTGCACAGAGCCCTGAAGGCTGGGTTACATAAAATATGTTGTTAATCTGTACCCATACCACGTTTTGTTAATCCATGCCTACAGATTTGCAATTGACATGGTTTCCTTAACTGTGCAGTTGGATTTGCACTGGAAATTTACAATTTACAAATCTGTGAACTTAGTGAGATCCGTATGTCGGCAACAGTTTTTCCGTGCAGCATATTGTAGCGTTCTGCTCAAGGAAGTTAGGAGACGTTATTCAGCTTGGGGGTTTATTTCGCCAACTTACAACAGGCTACTGTGGGCCGTAGCCAACGCCAAAATAACAAAACCTACAGCCTTCCTCCTAATCACACACTTGTTCGCTCAGCTCTCACACACACACGTCCACTCAGACCCACCTTTCCTCAAGCTCTCGAACAATCACCCACCCGACAACCTGTATAGAACACTGCCATAGGCACTTGAAATAACTGACAGGCTTAAGACCTCTCAGAACACTGCTGTCAATCTCACACATTCACTGACATTAGGGAGAACTCAGTAACTGCCATAACAGTCGTTATCTTAACTAACAAAATATGAAATCTGATCCGTTACAGTACCCCACTTTCTCAAAGTCCCTCGCCCTCGAGGGAGCAAACAAAGTCTTTCAGTCGGGGTGGAAGCCTGTGGGCTCTTTGCGGCCGCCGTGGTCTCAGGATCGGGGAAGGGGGAACCAAGGGAGGGTCAGATGTTTGAAAGGGGGAGTGGGGCAGGGAAGGGGAAGTTGGGCAAGGTGAATGCAGTTCTGTCTGTGTTGGGGGAGCCGCGGCACTCGTGTTGTTGAAAAGGCCTTTGCTCAGGGATCAGGGTAGTGTCCAGCGATCCATGTGACGCGCCCACCGGTCCTTGTGGTGTGGCAGTGCCCCTGTATGGAGCCAACCTATCCCGATGCAGTGCAACTTTCCTTCCTCTGGGGGGGCAGCTGAACCCTGTATACCACCTCCCCCAGTCTCTCCAGGATCCTGCAGGGACCCAACCATTTGCTGTCCAACTTAGGGCACCTGCCCTTCTTTCTCTGAGGACTGTACACCCAGACCAACTCTCCAGCAGTGAAATGCCTTCCCCTGGAATGTACGTCGTAGTTCCTCTAGGGCCCTTACGTGCTGTGCAACTTTCGCAGCGGCGACAGTAGTCTTCCACGTCCCGCCTCTGTTGACCCCAGTAGAACCCCTGCTGGAGGCGTTGGAGTGTTTTGGCGACCCCAAAGTGTCCAGACCCTGGGCTTCCATGCATTGCTCGAAGCACTGTCTCTCTCAGGGCCCTTGGAACCACCACCTGCCACCTTATCTCACCTGTCGCTGGTGCCTTCCAACCCCTTTGAAGCACCCCCTCGTACAACCGCAGGGCCTCATACATGACCAAAGGCCCTTAGTGGCTCGAGGGTTCATAGTGACCTCCTCCCATGGGGGTGGGGACTGGGACTCCACCCATGTGAGCACCGGACTGATGTCTCCATCTTCTGCCTGTTGTCATATCCACTCTGTTGCGTCTACAGCCATCACTCCCTGGCTGATCGGTTGACCTTCTAGGCCCACTGCAGCACACTTCACAGGGGGTTGGGTTTCAACTTCCTGGGTCTCCTTCTTCTCACAGTACCGGCAGCCGTCAGTGTAGCAGGGCCTGCGGGAAAGCACGTCTGTGTTTCCATTTTGCGACCCAGGCCTGTGGACCACCGTGAAGTCATAGACCTGTAGCTCTTCTATCCACCGTGCTAGCTGGCCTTCTGGCTCTTTGAAGGACATCAACCACTGTAAGGCTGAGTGATCTGTTCTGACTGTGAAGTGGAGACCCCCCAGGTAGTACTTGAAATGTCGGACAGCACTGACTACAGCGAGTAGCTCCCGCCTAGTTACACAGTAGCGGCGTTCTGCTTTATTGAATGTCTTACTGAAGTAAGCCACAACTCTCTCTCCCTCAGGTGTAACCTGCGTCAGCACAGCGCCTGATCCTGCACCACTGGCATCTGTGTCCAGGATGAAAGGTAGAGTGAGGTCCGGTAGAGAGAGGACTGGTGCCTCCATGAGGGCTTTCTGTAGAGCTGCAAACGCTGCTTGACACTCCTCTTTCCAGATGAACGCTTCCCCTTTCTGCAACAGGCAGAACAGGGGTGCAGCAATGCAAGAGAACCCCCTCACAAACCTCCTGTAGTAAGAGGCTAGGCCCAGGAAACTCTCCAGGTCATGAGCAGAGCAGGGGGTGGGCCACTCCTTCACAGCCTGAACCTTTTCATCCATCGTGGTGACTACGCCATCCCTGAGTCTGTGACCCAGGAAGGTGATCTCGCGCCTCATAAAGCAGCATTTCTGAGGGTGTAGTTTCAATCCTGCCGCTGCAATCCGCTCCAGCACACACCTGAGGGCTCTCAGAGCAGCGTCAAAGGACTCCCCGTGGACAAGGATGTCGTCCAGGTACACAACTCACTCTTGACGGGGAATGTCAGCCAGTACTTTGTCCATCAGCCTCTCAAATGTGGCAGGAGCGTTGCAGAGGCCGAATGGCAGGACCTTGAACTGCCAGAAACGCCCACACTGGTGATGAAGGCGGTTTTTTGTCTTGCTTCCATGGCGAGGGGGACCTGCCAGTATCCGCTGCGCAGGTCCAGGGAAGAGAACCAGGAGGACCCAGCTACTAAGTCCAGGGTCTCATCAATCCTTTTTAGTCACTTTGTTTAGGGGTCTAAAGTCCACACAAAACCGCCAGTTGTCCTTTTGCTTCTTGGGAACCATAACAACTGGGGAGGCCCAGGAGCTGTGGGATGGCTCAATAAGTCCTGCTCTTTGCATCTCCTGCAGCGCTTTATCGGCCGCCGCTTGCCTTGCCAGGGGAAGGCGCCGAGGTCTCATCCTGATGGGTTGTGAATCCCCAGTTTCGATGTTGTGTTGGATGAGATCTGTACGGCCTACATCATCTCCTGACAGTGAGAAAGAGTCTTTGAACTCGAGCAGAAGCTGCCACAGCAGATCCTGCTCCTTGGAGGACAGTCCATCATGGCAGGAGGTGAGGGGGAAAGAGCTTGTGGAAGGGCAGAGGGAGCTTGTGACACAGATGAAGCCAGCTCTGGCTGAATGATAATGGTGGGTGGGCTGCAGGTGGTACGCGTGAGCAGGCTGGGGAAGGAGGTGTCACCAGTGTAACAGTATGAGTCATAGGGCAATGTGGTTGGGGTAGTCGCTTGTGCATTTGAATGACATGTCCATCAGGGAAAGTCAGGGTCCCCCTCCTTGTGTCAATAACACAGTCCAAAGCCCCAAGAACATCTAATCCCAGTATACAGTCGTCAATAATAATAATAATAATAATAATAATATCTTAAATTTATATAGCGCCTTTCAAGGAACCCAAGGCCGCTTAACAAGAAAGGATGGACACATGAATACACGTAGACACACACCCACACACACACACAAGGAAAACAGACACACTTAGTGGGGAGGGGGAGGGATAATGGCTAGAGGGAATGCTTGGGTGAACAGGTGGTGTTTGAGGAGTTTTTTAAAGATGTCCAGAGAAGAAGCAGAGCGGAGTTCAGCAGGGAGAGAGTTCCAGAGAGTGGGGGCAGAGATACTGAAAGCTCTGTCGCCGAAGGAACGGAGTCTGGTGTAAGGAGTGGAGAGCAGGCCTGTGTCAGAAGAGCAAAGCTGTCGAGAAGGGGTGTAGGGATGGAGGAGGTCGGTGAGGTACAGCGGGGCTAGGCCATGGAGAGACTTGAAGGTGAGAAGAAGGAGTTTGTACTTGATGGGGAGCCAGTGAAGGTGGATAAGGGTGGGGGTGATGCGCTGCCAGGGTCCTCACACGTACCAAGCCCTGGCAGCAGAGTTTTGTACATGCTGGAGTCTGTTCAGGTCAGTGTTAGGTAACCCGAACAGAACTCCATTGCAATAGTCCAGACGGGAGGTTATGAAGGAGTGAATAAGGGTCTCTGCGACAGGGTCTGTGAGTGAGGGGCGGAGTCTGGAAATGTTTTTGAGGTGGAAGAAAGCGGATTTAGTGACGGACTTGATGTGAGATTTGAAGGAGAGGGTGGAGTCCAGGATGACGCCAAGGTTGCGGACCACGGGTGAGGGGTGGATGGAGCAGTTGTCGATGGTGAGGAGGAGATCTCCAACCTTCCCGAGTAGTGCCTTGGGGGCCACAACCATGAGCTCAGTTTTATTGCTGTTAAGTTTGAGTAAGTTGGTCGACATCCAGGTTTTGATGTCCTGCAGGCAGTTGACTAGTGACTGGGGGGGGGAGCTTGGTGGAAGGAGGGGTGCTGAGGTAGAGTTGAGTGTCATCGGCATAGGAGTGGAATTTGAGACCATGATTGCGGATTATCTGACCAAGGGGGAGCATGTAGATAGTGAAGAGAAGAGGGCCAAGGACAGAGCCTTGTGGCACACCTTGGTTGACTGGGGCAGGGGAGGAGCTGGAGTTGCTGAAGGTGACAAACTGTTTCCTATTGGAGAGGTAGGAGTGGAACCATGAGAGAGCTGTACCGGAGATGCCAAGGTAAACGGATAGGCGGTTGAGGAGGATGGTGTGGGAGACTGTGTTGAAGGCTGCGGAGAGGTCCAGAAGGATGAGGATGCTGATATGGCCCGAGTCAGCGGCGATGAGGAGGTCATTGGTTATTTTGATGAGGGTTGTTTCCGTGCTGTGGAGGGGTCTAAAACCGGATTGGAAGGGTTCGTAGAGCTCATGGTTGGACAGGTGCTGGTGGAGTTGTGCGGCAGCTGCTCTTTCAAGCATTTTGCTGATGAACGGAAGGTTGGAGATCGGCCGGAAGTTATTGAGGTCATCTGGGTCCAAACCTGGTTTCTTGAGGATGGGTGTGACTGAAGCTGTCTTGAAGTAGGAGGGGACGGTGCCAGTTTGCAAGGATGAGTTGATGATGTTGACCATGGTGGAACACAGTATGGGAAGGCAGGTTTTAACCAAGGCAGTGGGCATGGGATCCAGGGAGCAGGTTGAGGTCTTGGCCTTGGTGACGAACTTGGTTACCTGTAGGGCGTCGACATGTTCAAAGGAGGAGAAGTTGCACAGAGGGGGATGGCGGGTGAAGGTGTCAGAGGCCTGGGGGGGTGATGTACAAGGCGGGGTGAGGGCGGCTGACTGGAGGTGGTGGTGAATGGAGTCAACTTTAGCCTGGAAGAAGTTCAGAAAATGGTTGCATCGATCCGGGGCATCAGAAGAATGAGGGGGGTCAATGGGATGGAGTAGGCGATTGATTGTTGAGAAAAGCAGTCGTGGGTGGTTTTGCTGGTTGCTGATGAGGGAGGAGAGGTATTGAGACTTGGTGCGTGTGAGAGCTTCCTTGTAGGAGTGAATGTGGTCTTTGTAGGCCTCCAGGTGAACAGTAAGGCCAGATCGTTTGTGGAGCCGCTCGAGACGTCGGCCAGAGACCTTCATGGCACGGAGCTCAGGAGTGAACCAGGGGGCTGGGCAGGTGAAGGAGACAGTCCGGGTTTTGAGAGGGGCGAGTGAGTTGAGAGTGAGGGACAGAGCTGTGTTATAGTGGGCGACCAATCCATTAACTGTGATGTCAGGGGGATCAGAGGCCAGATGGGTGGCGAGGAGCTGTGACAGAGCTGAGGTGCTCACTGATTTGGTGTAAGTCGTCAAGGGACGCGACCCACACCGGGCAGCGAACAGACTTCGTCCCCACTCCAAGTGTCACAACTGTCTCCCCAACCATGGGAGCCCGCTCGCCTGTGACTGTCTGAAGCTTGAACAAGGTGGGGGAGATAGTGGTTACACTGTCCAAAACGTCAGGTCTCACCAGAGTTGCTGATGAGCCTGTGTCCACTAAAGCAGAGCAGTCCGTCTTTCCAACAGTCAACGGGGCGTACCAACAGTCCCCGACCCAGGTCCGGCCCAGTGTGCTGGAAATTTCTGTTGTAATGCAAAAGAAAGGATCTTGAGTCAATCAATGTCTTTGTTTGGTTTTATTCTCTTGCAAGAAGAAGGAACAAAGCTTCAGAGTGTCAAGACAGTCTGAAGGAAAGCTCAACGTAGTCACAACATGCTTGGGTTTTTATACACATGCTTCACAGAAAAACCTTCATGACCAAATAAGGAGTGTCTATACATGCGCAGAAAGAAATAAAGACAATTCAGTCATACATTTTCACACGTCGTACTGGTGAGAAACATTTGTCCATGCAGTATAGACTAAACAAGAATAAACCAAAATGAGTTGTGGTTGCATTTCTCACACGAGCTGTGAGAAAAACGTGTCCTCAACAGATAACAGAATTTTTCCCTTACATTTCCCTCCTTTTGATTATATTTTAATCACCTAAAAGAATAAAAGAACTGTGAAAATCACAACATCATAAAATCCATATAAAAAAACATTTAACAGGTGTCACCCATCACCTCTACAGCATATGACCTAGGAATTCTGCCTCAGGCCCAATCTGGGTTTTTGTTAAAAAAGAAAACATAAGTCATAGGACCCTTGAACACCAAGTGCATTCAGGGAGCTATGGGCAGAGGTCACAGATCATATACTTACCTACTGACAAGAGCCCAAAAACCCACCTCTGAGCATGTTTTGATTTGCTGATTATGAAGTGGGAGAAAAGAACTCTTGCGCTAACTAACCTCTAGACGAACATTAGGCAGTCCCACAATGTTCCATTTTGAAGGGTGATTTGGCTTACATTATCCTAAATACTTGTTTGAAAACATAAATCAAAAACATAATTAACAAAAATTCAGAACACTAAAACACTCAGATATAATTAAGATATAATTGAAATCAGTTAATACCATCAAATGCTTAAATCAATCAAAACAGACAGTCATAACACTTCATTGATTAAAAAAATAGTAGTAAAAAAAAGTAGAAACCCAATGTCCCTTGTACATAGATTTCACATACACAATTCTACTTTATCATACTTATCCATGTACGTCATGAATCTCATCGTCAGAGGACTCATCCGAGTCATGATAGAAAGGAAGATTGGCCAGAGGAATGTCATTGTCGTCAGTTTCAGCATGCATGAGTCTCTGAGTCAAAGCAGATTCAATGGTCTTCTCAGACAACCTGCGTAGACAGGGAATAAAGCAGCAGCCACACCCTGCTAACACAGTGACACAACAGATGATGGCAATAAAGGCTGAGGTGAAGAAGGATTTCCATTTACCAAACAGGGAATCAAAGAAATTCCAGGGCGAGTCATCAACACCATGGTTTTCTGCTAATTCGATTGATAATGCTTCCTCGGCACCACGACTCGCTCCAGTTCCCCATCAAGGTCACCCATGGCCCGCGAAGCCCCCATGTGGCCGGTCTGCTTTAATGTCACCACACCTGGTAACTGTCGGGACGCAGTCTGGGGGGGCCACACAGTCCCGTTTATGCGGACCCCATCCCATTTCCCTTATTCATTGGGCCGTGTGGGCAGTGACGGACTAGGTGGCCAGGCTGTCCACATCCCCAGCACACTCTCAGGCGAGGCCAGGTTTGCTGCCCCTCCCTCAATGTGGCAGCTCGCACAAGCTGGGTCAACTCAGCCACCCAGGCAGGTTCAGCTGTGTTCAGCTCAGTCACACTTGCAGCTCTCACCTTCAGTGATGGGTCAACTGCTACCTTTGGGGGGTGAGAAGATAGCATTTCTCTCTCTGAAGCCAATTCCAGGGCTTCTTGGAGGGACCTGGGATGAGCCAACAGTGTCTGAACCCTGAGGTCAGCAGGTAGCATAGCTTGGAGGAAGTGGTCTCGGGCTTATTCACTTTGTATGGCGGTTGGCATGTGAGTATAGGTGCGGTGAACTAGCCCTTCAATGTCATTAGCAAGCTCTCTCAGCGGCTCCCCAGGCCGACGCTGGCGGCTGCACAGTTCGGAGCGTAGCAGGCTAGCTGCTGAGCATAGTCCAAACCGCCTTCTCAAAGCTCCAACCAGAGCCTCATAGTCACTTCTATCAGCAGGACTTAACAACAGTAAGCTCGAAAGTGCATCACCAGTAAGACACATAGCCAGCTGAAGGGCTTTATCTCCGATGGACCACTTAGCTGCTTGGGCTAACAGTTCAAACTGTGCATGGAAAGCTTCCCAATCTGCTTTTCCATCATACCTGGGAGTTTTTATGGCGTGCGGAGGGGCTTCTCTGCGTGGCTCAACATGTCCGGATGAATCCATGAATAAGGCCGCTTTTGAGTCAACCATTTTGGCGCGTTCGTCTCCGGAGCGGCGTGGGGAGCTCAAGCCAGCTTCAGCGGCTAATTTCATGGCCATGTCTCTCACTCGCTCTCTGTGGTCCGCTGCAGTCCGGGCTGTTGGTTTTAGGATCCAGTTTAAGATTTTATTATTTGTTTTTAAATCCCTGAATGCGCTAGCGCCAGAATATGTGTCCGAGTTGTTGCACCTCCATGCTCCAGTTAGAGCGATGCGGTCATCACACCAGATGCTCTTGGATGTTTCAAGGTGCAGGCAAAAAAAACAGAGGTGACAGAGGTTTTGCTGTGGCTGCTCCTAATCTGTGGAACAGTCTACCTGTTAATACTGTATAAGAACTGCTCAGTCAATTGAAAACTTCAAATCTCTGATTAAAACTCACCTCTTTGCTCTGGCTTTTAATACAAATTGAGCTTGACATTTTGACATTTTATTCATGCTCCTATGTATTGTGTTTCATTCTTTATGTTATTTCATTTGTTGTTTTTACATTGTGTTTTTTACGCTTGTACAGCTCTTTGGTCAACCAAGGTTGTTTTAAATGTGCTATAGAAATAAATATTGATTGATGATACTGTAGCTAAATTAATGTTACATGTTCATAAACTAAATTATGTCATACTAAATTATTTATCAGCTATGCATAGTTCACTTTTTTAAAGCTACAGCTTCATGAACTCTGCACAGCTGGAATAGTGCAGAAGCACTACAACTCTCCAGTCAACATGTTCATAAAATTATTTAAATGAATGCATCCATCATTGCTAGAATATGTGTCTGCCGAACACTAAACAAAATATAAAAACACAAAAAAGGACAAAAAGAGATCATAACCATGAAGCTGTGCAGTGTAGTGTGTACTTATGTTACCAGATGAATATCTCATATATTTACCTCGATCAGAATATTGGGGCACCCCTTTATTTTTATAGGAAGAAATAAAACATTTGTTGTTGTAATTAATCAATCAATCTCATACCATCTTCAAGAGGATTTTCAATCATAAAATACACAGACAAAGCTCTTGGTGTTTATGTGCAGATTTAACCCTCCGATATCATTTGTTTTTACCCTTTTGAGTCATTCGTGGACAAAAATGTCCACTTCCAAAAGCACTCGTAAAAATCTAAACATTTTTTAAAAACTATTTGGGTTTGAATCTTTGAATCAACTTCAGTCCTGATCAAAAATATAAAATATTTAATTGTTTATATGACTCAATGTCACTGTTGTTTTTTGTGAAAAAAACACAGAAAATTAGATATTTTTTATATGATATGTATTGGGGGGTTAGGGGATTTATTTCAAACACAGTTTTGGATATGTCCAAGATTATCAACAACATTGATGAAAATGCATTATTAGTTTGTGTGCAGTGTGCGAATTAAAGTTTGGTATTTAAAGGGTTAAAATGCCTTGGAAATTGAAGATTGGCCAAGTTCCTTTCCAAGCCTAACTGGCGGTTTCCATAGTATCCGTGTGCGCAATGTCTCCCGTGTGGTTTTGCTTCGTTCGACGGCGTGCCCTACCCAACTGGGTCTATCACAGTGGAGTTATGAGCAGCTGTACTCGTGGGTTAACAAGATCACGGTAGAACTACAAGATCACACAGAAGATGTGCAAACATTATGTTGCTTTGTCTTGCCGAGGTTGATTTGCTGTTCATTTGGTGCCTGTTTTGATGTAATGTTGATAAAGTGATGGCATGAACAATCGTGAGTCTGTATATTGCGTTTTTATTTGAAATTGACGACTGACCAATTACAACAGAGCAGATCGGCCAACCAATCAGGTCAGACTTGGCACACGTGGGGACCCTGCTCGGGGGGGATTCAGAGCGTTGCAAACACAGGCAGATGAGACGGGCTGCATCGATCATCAGTACATGAAAACAGACACTTTTTTTGAACATTAGCGATTGTGAACGTACTTTAGTAGGCATATAAATTAGATATATGAACCCCAAAAAGGGCATAATATGGGATCTTTAAAACGATCAAAATAATATTGTCAATGATGAAATCGACACCAACAGATTGACTCAGAAGCATAAGAGGATCTTTATTAACAATCAGACGTTAAACTTCAATCCATCCAAGATGGTTTTAATTCTTCCATTAACCCCACTGGGTCATGCCTGTTAACAGTACACAATGACACTCTGTAAGCTCTCACACTACCCTATCCACATCTTGCACATTGCTGCACAAACTGTATGGCTCTTGTAAGGGACAAAAGCAACAAACATAAGTATTCAATCCTGTCATTAAACTTGTAAATGGGTTTCTTTAGACAACTCAGACAGTTTGACAGAATGAAAAATAGCAGCCTTTTATATAAAAATGATTATGTTTTCTTCTTCTGTGTTTTCCACTTCCCAAACTGAATATCTTTTACCACATTTCAGGAAATGTATGATTAGAAACTAACACCACTAACCCACTTGCTATGTGTTCCCCACACAATGTAAAAATAAATCCTTTACCTTCACATCTTTAGCTTTCTTAGTAAGGTATTCTTACACAGCTCATTGATCAATAAACTAGCAGTCTGTAAAATCATTATAAGGAGGATTGTGCCATTCAAATGATGCTGACAAATACAAAAGGTTCATGTTTTCAGGATTAATAACTGTATGATGTTCAACACTTGTTCATTCTTTCCTAACCTGCACTATGCCATTTTTTTTATTTGCAAGAAAGCAATGTCTAGGACTTCAACATTGTTTATTTAATCATACAACAACTTTTCATTGTAGATATTTAGGTACCAAAGAGAGTAACAAAGACAATTTTCATTTTCTAAGGCTTGATTTTATGACAATAATATAAAATACAATGATTAGATTATTATTATTATTATTTAATTCAATATAGGTGAATTTGAATGCAATAAATTATGACCAGACAACACACACTTTCATTTAAACTTTTTAAACAGTGAGCATGGCAATAACATTGTCACAGATTATTCCAGAGCAAGAATTGTTTTCTATGTTGTAATGACTTACAGTTTTAGCTGTCTTGGCAGAGCAAATTAGAAACACAATGGAATGTACTAACAGTTGACTACCATGTTTCAATAGCCTGTTTGTAAGACTTCAATCAAATATTATTCTGTACGGTTGTTCCAATGATCTAATCACGTTCAAGAAATTATTTTATGCAGTGATAACATCTGTAAAATGTGCCTTCTTATTTCTGGTAATTTAAGGCCATATACTAGGGGATTCAGAATGGGAGGAATGACAACAAACTCCAGTGAAAGAATACCTGCCACAAATGGATTTATCTCTTCAATATCATACCGACTCAGGGCAATATCACAGAATCCAGTGATGGAATAAATCACAAATGAGACAATGTGTGGCAGACAGCTGTGTAATACTTTCCCTTTGAATTCTGCAGAGCTTCTCCAGCAAACAATTACAATTTTCAAATAGGAAAATAAGACAAAAGAAAGCGGAAGGAAAACTGTAGTTATAGTAAGCCAAAGACCATAAATATTGTTTGCATCAGTAGCAACACATGACAATTTTACAACATTCCAGTTAGCACAAAACAATTTTTGTATCTCATTACCACATAAAGGAAGCCTGGCTGACAAAGAAATGCATACTATGAGACCAAAGGCTGGAAAAAACCAAGCCAGTGCTGACAACTTTAGAACAGTTTTAGAAGTCATCTTTCTGTGATAATGTAAAGGATGACATACAGCAACATATCTATCATATGCCATAATGCCAAGAATGGTCATCTCATTGGAAGCATATGTGTAAATAATATAGATCTGAGTGAAACAAGAAGAATAAGACATCAAATGACTAACAGACAAAAGATCTGTTAGGAATCTGGGGAAGAATCCTGTAGAACCATACAAAGAATTTACAGATAATAGAGCAATGAAAGTATACATTGGCTCGTGTAGTGTTCTTTCTCGAGATATAACTGTTATTATTACAAGGTTAGCATAAACAATAAAGGTGTAGAGCAGGAAGCAAAAGAAAAAGGCTGGATAGCGATAGTTTCCAATGTTCATAAACATGGTGAGGTTGAAATAAAAGGAATCGGTACTGTTCTCCATTCTACTCTCAGTAAGGCAGTGCCTAGGAATTCAGTTTTTCCTTTTGTCAAGCAAACAGATCTGACATGACAGATCTCTGTTTTAAGGAAAAATCAAACAGTGTAAGCATAATATGACATGTTACTGAACATGTCTGCAGTAGTTTCCCTATACTTACTGAATTTGGTGAGAATTATCTGTATTTGTGTCCT
The DNA here is from genome assembly GCA_020745685.1 of Tautogolabrus adspersus. NCBI lineage: Eukaryota > Metazoa > Chordata > Actinopteri > Labriformes > Labridae > Tautogolabrus > Tautogolabrus adspersus. The sequence goes on along the minus strand of CM036548.1, from coordinate 18,571,800 downwards.
CCTATTTTCCCCAGTTTAATCTGGAAACACATCACCAGTGCTGGTACTGGGAGTAGAGGCTGAAAGAGTCTTTTATGTTGTCTGACTTATGGCATCACATCGCAGTTTTTCTACTCTGGAGAATTACACTGCGACACTAATGTCATTATCATTTAGGACAATTGATGATAAACAACTCTATCTCTCTAGACAGATAGATAGACCAAAAACGTTTTTTGAAAAATTGTTTGCAACTTTAACTTTTACTTCACTACATTTTATCTTAAAAAGTGATACTTTTACTCCAGTACATTGACATTCGACACCTTGTTACTCATTACAATATGAAATTTGAATGTAATCGTCAGACTCTACTCATCAGTATTGATTATCTGGAATATACAAGTTCGCACAAAATCAAACAAGAGTGATGCACGCTAGAGGACTGCGTTTTTACTACACAAAGACAAAGCACAACAAGTTTTACATTTGGACAAGAGCACCCTAGGCTCATTTAAAAATGACAAAGCAACTTACAACAATAGATCTTTCTTTATTGCAACAAATATGAAAAAGTTGTTCTATTGTACAACAGGCAGAAATCTGTCCAGTGTTGGATGAGATAAAACACATGTGCCATTCTCCCATAACAAAGTAAGCTCTCCTTCAATAAAGCACTTCTCCCAGCACATACTAAACAGCACAGTACAGAAAAATGTGTCTCAATTTGTTGTAGAGACCACTCACAGAGACATCAGGGTTAAATATATCAATAATAGGTGCAACATGTTTTAATACAGAGTATCAGTTCCACTGCAGCCAAACAGCATGCTTGGTAAAGGCTGAGGGCCTGATACACAAGAGGATTGTGTGGCTTTGAGGGCCGTTAAACCTGTGCTAATGAGTCAAGAAGACATCTGATTTTACAAAACACACACAAAAGGTTTAATGCAGGCCTTACAGCACTACAGAGCAAACAGCCTTTCTGTGCACACCGCACAAGCGCAGAGACGCTGAGCTGTTATGCAGTAATTTGGGCGAAAATCTAATTCATAAACACTGGCGCTAACAGCCACACACAGAGTGAAAAAGATGACCTCTGCGGTTGGTGGTGGAGTGTTTATAAGAGATGCCACCTGCAAACAAAAATAAACAATTCCACCTCTGTAATCTGTGAATGAAGTCTTTGAATATGACTTTAACAATACTATTATTAATATAACCATTGGTTAAATCAGTCAAAGGTTATCGACACTTCCTCCACATTTGTCGAGATGGTCTGGAGCATAATGAGGATGAGAGTGTTGCTTTTTGTCCGAGATGTCCTTTCCTTGAGTTGTCCTTTAGGGAGAAAGCATTGTTTGAATGGTTGATAAAAAGTTATTTTTCTTTCTTTATGTGTGGTGCTTACCTTGTTGATACACACTGGAGCGGACGGCCATGGCTTCTGCCTTATCTCTCACAACCGCTGGCAATACAGCGGAATGTGATGCTGCCACACTGAAAACATCCATTCATTTTCTTCCGTTTCTCCGAGTTCAGATTGTGGTGGCAGCAAGCGCAGTAAGAAAATCCGACTTCCCTCTTCTCAGCAATGTTTTTCAGCTCCTCCTAGGGGGATTCAAAGGTGTTCGGAGGCCAGCCAGGATATATAATCCCTCCAGCCAGCTCTGGGTCTCCCCTGGGGTCTCCTTCCAGATGGGCGTGCACAGAAAACCTCCAATGGGACGCGTCCAGGAGGCATCCTAATCAGATAACCGGACCACCTCAACTAGCTCCTTTCGATGCGAAGGCTTAGCAGCTCTACTCTGAGCTCCCCTGAAATGTCTTAACTCCTCACCCTATCTCTAAGGCTGAGTTCAGCCACTCACCAGAGGAAAATTATTTTTGGCTGCTTGTATCCGCGACCTTATTCTTTGGGTCACCACCCAGAGCGCATGACCATAGGTGAGGGTTGAAATGAAGATTGACTGGTAAATCGATAGCTTTACCTTCAGGCTCAGAGATCCTGTCCATGAAAATCACAAACAGAGTCAAACTGACAAGGGTACCCTGGCGTAGGCCAACACGCACATGTCTGAATGTATGCAAAGGATGCGGACACAGCTCCCACTTTTGTCATACAGGGACCAAAAAAGCTGGTAGCAATGGCCCCGGGACCCCATATTCCCTTCAGTACCTCCCCCCACAATCTTTCGAAGGTTAAAGTCATAAGCCTTCTCCAAGTCCACAAAACAAATTTCATCCACACCTAGGGCGTCTTGCCACTGAAGAGCTTTCGAACTGCCTCAGTTACCTCTGTTAAGGTTAGTGGTGAGGCTTCCCCAAAATCTTCAGACTGCCTCCCCTTCAGAGGACGTGTTGTCTTGGTACAGAAGTTTCTCAAAGTATTCCTGTCACCGCCAAATGATGTCCCCTGTCTGGGTCAGCAGTTCTCTACCCCTGCTGATAACAGCCTTCCTGAGCCGTCAGACGGTTTGCCTCCAAAGCCTCCCCGAACTCCTCCCACACCTGGGTTTTTGCCAATGCTACCATTGAAGCCACAGCCCTCCAAGCCACCCAATACCTATCAGCTGCTTACAGAGAACCCTGGGCTAATCAAGTCCGAAAGGCCTCCTTCTTCAGCCTGATGGCTTCCTTCCTTTGCCAGACGGTTCGAAGTCACCCACACTACACGTTTGGGTTTACCAGGTCTGTCCAGCGGCCTAGTATACACATATATATATATATATATAGACAGTATATATGAATAGAATGGTAAATGGACTTGAGCTTATATAGCGCTTTTCTAGTCTCTTGACACACTGATGGCAGTGGTTGCTATGTAGGGAGACCATCAGATGTAACTAATCCCATTCATACGCATTCATATGCTGCCGACGAAGCAGCGGGAGCAATTCGGGGTTAAGTGTCTTGCCCAAGGACACATCAGACATGTTTCAGCTGGGGATCGAATCCTCGACCTTCCAGTTGAGAGATGACGACTCTTCCACTGAGCCACAGCCACAGATCTGAGGAAACAACTATAAAGTTGATCATCAATCTTTGGACTAGGGTGTTCTGGTACCAAGTACTTTATGAACATCCCTATGCTCAAACATGGCTTTTGTTATGCCCAATCCATGACTAGCACAATAGTCCAACAACAAAGCACCACTCAGATTCAGATCAGGCATTCCTTCCAATCACCCCCCTCAAGGTGTCTCCATCATTGCTCCTGTGAGCAGTAAGTCCCCCAGTAAAACTAGGCACCGGGCGGGTAAGTATCCCCACACCCGCCCGGTGCCTGTCACTCTTGGAGACTCCTGAAATGGAGAGTCCAGCCCCTCTCCAGGATTGTGGTTCCAGAACCAATTAGTCTTGGGAGACCCTAGCAGGGGCTAGTGCTCCCTAATACATAGCTCCCAGTTTCACCAGGACACACAAAATCCTCCACCTGGTAAGGTGGTGACACTTGGAGGGGTGCAAACATCTAATGAACAAAATAAAAATCTGTCTGTCCTGTGTCTTTGTACTCTTACTTGTACTTTTCGTAAGTACATTTTAACACCAGAAACTTTTGCTACTTAAGCACATTTACAGTGCTCTAAAGGCTTTGGTGACGAGGTTGCCCTGTCAACTCAGCAGCCAGTATGTCCTCCTAAGTTTCAATTCCGGTGCGGAATGGTTTGTTTTTGTTTTGACCAGAGTATAGGCAGTTTTAAGGCATCGCCACATGGCTGCTGTGGACGCCTCTCGGTTTGCCAGGCAAATGACAAACCATCAGGTGTTGCAGATTATATATCCCGCCTCGGAACACCGTTGAATCCCCCTAGGAGAAGCTGAAGAACATTGCTGAAGAGAGGGAAGTCTGGATTTACTTAATGCGCTTGCTACCACCTCAATCTGACCTCGGAGAAACGGAAGAAAATGAATGGATATTTGCAGTGTGGCAGCATCACATTCTGCTGTCTTGCCAGCGGTTGTAAGAGATAAGGCAGCAGCCATGGCCGTCCGCTCCAGTGTGTATCAACAAGGTAAGCACCACACATGAAAAATAACTTTTTATCAACCATTCAAACAACGCTTCCTCCCTAAAGGACAACTCAATGAAAGACGGCAAGCGAACTGGTTCAGATATAACTGATTCTACCCTGACCAAAAAGCCTCTGCATTTTTCTAATAAACTCCACGAGCAGAAACATGGAAAAACTATGATAAATATTGTTTATGCTTTTGAAAAATTGAGAGTGGTTAGAACTCAGAAAGGTTTCGAGACTATTTTATAGCTGGTTTAATACTGAAGCTTTCGAGTCTGCAACCTCCTTGCACATCAACTTTAGGGAGGAGTGTGCGGGGGGAGACAGCTCTTTCCAATGTTTTGAATTTGAAGTGCAGTACCCATTTTAAACGCTAGGCCTCAGAGTTACATTTTGCTCCTTTAATGCAATGAAAAAAATGAATATGATCAGTTTAAACTTTAATCGCATGGTGATAAATGCATCATATGCGGGCATCACGAAAGCCAAAATTCCAGGTGCAAATTGATATGAAGTCAGAAACTATCATCATAGTGTCAGGCTCTGCTAAAAATCGGACTAAATTCCTCACATTGTTTTTTTTGCATCTTTTATTTATCAAATTATTTCCTGTCTATCGAGCTAATCTTTGTAAGAGGTCTAGATAAAAGGATTAAAAGTTTTAAAATGTTAATTGGTACGTAATAGTTTTTAGTACAGTGGTGAGGTAATAAATATTTTCTGTAGTATTTTCTGCCAGTCTCTGTTTCTCCATATCTGATAATGTTCGGTAAGTTTGACATTCAAAATAATAAGACAAAATAGCAGTAATATCAGAATTAAGTATTTATTGTTGTGGGGGAAATTCACAACGATCTAGCATTTAAAAGTAAGTAAGTCCTAGCTTAGCCAGCTGTAACACTATAGAGAGATGAACAAAGTAATGCATAAATTATTGTAATCCATTTCAACCTTATTACCTTAAGTCAGTAGTTCTCAATTATTTTCTGTCATGCCCCCCCCCCCCCCCCCCCCCATTTTTTCACGCCCCCCCCCGTATTTATCTGTACAAACCACTGTATGAATTGCTAGCACCAGCATACAATCAACTGATTATCAAAATAGATTACGTCGTATTTCCTGGTCTTATAAGGTTGCTTTTCTTGCCTCTGACGCCTTTTCTTTTCACTCCTGTCAGAAACTTCTCCATCTCTCTTCCTCCATCAGCTCTGTACACTGGTGTTCCTGTGTACTTCGCGGTCACACTGGCAATCCGTACCGTGCCCAAGCACGCTTCAACCCTAAAGTCCAGTTCATTTGGCCAGTGTGACCGCTCCGTACTGTGCTCAGGCACGCTACACTTCTTGGCCCTGGCACACTTCGGAGAGGTGTGCTCGTCACGGTACACTTCATGCACAAGCACAAGCACGCGGGTACACAACGCTGACAGCCTTCATTGTGGAGAAATCCAGAGTTTTATGGCTGTATCTGACCAACATGACTCAGAATAAGCCACAAAGTAGCTGTCATGTTCTCCGATGTGCGGACGCGGACTCGACCCCGCGTCTCTTTTAATTTTTTAATTAATTTACGGCTGTAGCTGATTAAAGTGACTCAAAATAAGCCTCAAAGCCAGTAAAGTAGCTGTCATGCTCTCTGTTCTCCGATCTGCAGACGCGCACTCGACTGCGCGTCCCTTTTTTTTTTCATGCTTCATAATAACATAAAGCATGCGTGTGCTGTATTACGACGTTATGTACAAGAGGTAATCGTGCTCAGGCACGGTTAGTCCTGATGCAGTGTGACAGCGGGCAGTGCTGGCCAGTGGGGGAATGGCGCAGTGGGGGGGGCAATCGTGCTTGAGTACGGCACAAAAATACTGAAAGTCCCCCCCCTGCCTCTTGCGCCCCCCCCTGACACCGCGCAAAAATGATCCTGTATAGTCCATAATCACGACAACACCTCAGGTAGTGTTTTGCCGTTTCAAATGACCTTTTAAAATGTACAATACTCCTACTATAAACTGTTTAATATATTGTTTAATAGTTTATTCTACAGCAATGCATCATATTCTATAAAATTATAATCAGATTATTATGTTTGTAAAAAGCCTTTTCAAAGTGTACTTTCATTTGCCAATCAAGAAGGTTTCTTCTGTTTATTTGGTTCAAGAAAAATAATTTTCCCAACCATAAATGTACAATGAGTCCTACAATTTATTTAAAACATTCCAAATCATCTGACCTGTTTGGTTTTCACTGAACAGGAAGGAGATTAAAAACACATATCAGTCTAGTAAATACATTTTTCTGACAAATACAGTGGAGAAAAAAGTAAATGTATCGCTGAAAAGCTCAGTTGAAGTATTTGTATTTTGAATAATTCACAATAAGCAGTATAGTTTTGGTGGGTTCAGTGATATCCAAGGTGATCAATGAGGAGCTTTAAAATAATTTCAAGTTCCAAAATACGTTTCCAACATCAGCTTGTAGTGTTTTTCTATTATTTAAAACATGAAGTATCATAGATGAATCTTAAAGGAAGAATAAAACATAAATAAAATCTATCAAAACTTTATGTCTGTCCAAGTTTGTATTCACTTTAATATTTAGAGTAGCTTTTATACAAAATGTATTTCAACTGTCCTTTTTCTTATGATATGTCACATCTTCACAATTTGTATGAGACTAGATAACATTTTTAGAAACTGTAAATCATATGAGCAGCTAATTTTTAAAGCATAAATCAGTAGATGATATAGGCAAGGGTTGCATGCTCACAGCAAACTTCAATTTAAGATTGTATCGTACCATAAGGTCTTGTATCATAATATTCAAGACAAACATCAATGTGGAGAAAAACCCTGTCTTTTGACTTAGACTGTTTTACTTTTGATGCAGAGCATTCAAACAATCAATGAAGAATCTGGTATTTTTCTTTTAGTTTTAGCTTTACAGCACAATATCTTGATAATGTGTCTTCTAATTTCTGGTAACTTCAGGCCATACACTACAGGATTCAGAATTGGAGGAATGATAACAAATTCTAAAGAAATAATTATGGCAGCGAATGGATTTATGTTTTTAAGATTTTCTCGGCTCAGGGCAGTATCACTAAATGATGTTATAGAATAAATCGCAAATGATATAACATGTGGTAAACAACTCTGTAAAACTTTTCCTCTGACCTCTGATGAGTTTTTCCAACAAGCAACAACAATTCTCAGATAAGTGTAGAGGATAAAACCAAAGGGAAGGAAAGCTATTGTTATTGCCCCCAACATTGCAAAACGATTAACAACAGCATCGGTAATACATGATAATTTGACAACATTCCAGCTGGCACAGTACACCTTCTCTATATTGTTTCCACATAGAGGAAGCCTGACTATCATGTCAAGTGTTATTGTGAGGTAACAGGCTGGGCTGACCCAAGCCAAAAATGCCAACATATAGACTGTTTTAGAGTTCATCTTTCTGTGATAATGTAAAGGATGACAAACAGCAACATATCTATCATATGACATTATGCTCAGTATGGTTAGTTCATAAAACGCATATGTGTAAATAATATAGATCTGAGTGAAACAAGCAGGACGAGAGATTAAATGACTATCAGACAGTAGATCCATGAAGAATCTGGGGAAGAAACCAGTGGAGCCATACAGAGAGTTGACAGATAAAAATGCAATGAAAATATACATTGGCTCATGTAGTGTCCTTTCCCTTATAATGATCAATATCATGACAAGATTTGCAGACACAATAAAACTGTAGAGAAGAAGGCAAAAAACAAAGGATGGATAACGGTAGTGTCCAATGTTCATGAACAAAGTAAGGTTCAAGTAAAAAGGGTTAGTGCTGTTTTCCATTCTCTAAACCAAATTGCCTTCCTGCTTTGAAAAAAGTCAGTATTTTGGTTCTTATACCTCTTACCGCAGTTTTGAATAATCAGCAATCTCAAAAAGAAATCTTCTGTTCAACCTCAAGTGTAATCTGTATTTTGCGCGAGAGTTTCAGCATGATTCAAACACAGATATGAACCACAACTGTGGCCCCTTAGAGGTGCTCAACATCTTTTATGTACTCTTAACGTGGTAGACGTCATCACATCAGTTAGCCTATGGAGAGTTTAGGAAACTTGTCAAGTTTCTGATATGGTATAAGATTGACCTTTTGATGACAGCTACATTTTTGAGTGCTTTATCAACAACAAAATTATCTATACATTAACTGCTTCATTTGGAGGTCAGGGGGTTTGCTTTGTAGCACTGCTGTGTTGCATATAATTCAACAAGCACTTTTGCATTGCAAAATATGTTGCATTTAATTGTGCAAAATAGGTACAAAATTAAAGTCCCACATTATCTTCATAAGTTCATATCTTTGCAGTTAGCCAGAGCAAAGCCTCTGTGCTACTATTTGCAGTGAAAGTGAGACTTAAAATAAATAGATGAATGTGCATTACTTTGGGCCCAACATAAGAAGGGTGTATTTTAATTGGCTTTTTATCTGAAAACACCAAGGTTGCAATGGATCATACCTCAGATTATTTTAAATCTTGATAGATCATAGGGTAACAACCAAACCTAATAGTTACAAGAAAAATGCGGAAAGAGTTGTGTTGTTTGTGTCAAGGCATGGAACAAGATGGCTGCCGCTGCTTTTCCTGGATCACAGGGTGCATTCGGATTGTCCCTCCTATCTACTTTCACTATCCACTTTACCTTAACCCCGTGAAAACGTCATGGGGTTAAGGAAAGGTGTTAGGAGAATTCATAAAGGACTTAGGGAAAGGCGATCGCGTTGTTTTGACAATCCGACCGCATTTCCACTAGGCGACGTAATAATGCGACGGCGGCGGAGGTTAGTGACGTGGGTCTGCCGTGGTGAAACTACAATGTTCAGAAAATGGACTACTAAAAGCTCATCTAAAAACGTTCCCCTGTGCCTTCTTACCGGTGAAAAAATCCTAATAACCACGAGGTTGGAATTAAAATAAAAGGAATAAAGGTTACCAGGATACTTCACTTTGATCGTTTTACAACATCAGCATCACTTTCATAGTTCACCTCTGAGTTTAAGATTGTTCAAAGTTGTTCAAGTCATATTGCAGTGGTAACTTCCATGATCTGCGTCCCTTTTCTTTTTTTATTAACAATGTTTTATATTACAAGTTCTGAATCAACATCAAATAACAGCAAAGCATCTCCACTTAACATGAGACAAGAATAAAACTAAAAGCAATGTTCACCTTCTTCACACACACAAAATAAAAAGAAAGAAAGAAAATAAATACAAAGGCAGTAACAAATTATAAGTCTAATCAATATATAAACCAAATGCAGATTGTCTCCACATTTCTCCTCCAACATATCGTTAGTTTTCGTGAACGGTCGGGTGCGCGAGTCGCTTTAAATATTGCGGCCGCAAGGAATTGTGGGGCGGCATTATCTCATCTCCTTTGGTAAAGGATGGTCCAGTGGTTCCTATGCTAAAGGAGGTTATAAAGGAAGCATTGACCCACCTTTCCTTAGCTTTTAGAGAATTCGAACGGCTCTTATCATGGCCGCCACTTAAATACTTCCGGGGTTAAGGAAAAAAGAATAGTGAAAGGAGATAGGAGGGACAATCCGAACGCACCCACAGTCTCCTTGCAATCCTTCTAAAATCACCAAAATGAAGGTCCATCCACTTAAAATGAAAACATTAGTGGTGGTAAAATGACATTTTAGTTCCATTTTGTGGAACATTTTGGTCAGTTTTGGGATTTGATCAAAGATATTGTTGGGAACTTGGGGGCACATTGTGATTGGCAACAGGGCAGTTTTTCTCATTAAACGTACAGTATGTAAAATCTGCCGCAAGGGGGCTCTCAATCAAAACAATAACAAAAGAGATGACGTCGCTCCTCGCAGGGTCTCATGGGATACCCCCCCCCCCCCCCCCCCCCCCCCCCCCCCCCCCCCCCCCGTGAAAAAAAAAGGATGTTCGTGTTGAATGAATACGAACAGGCAAAACCGACCTGAGAAAGACAATATGTGTACTGACGATGTATCCAAGTATATTTTACATGAACATTTTTTATCACAGCAGCACATACAGCGACAGAACGGCAGCTTTCAGTAGCAGCTAGCGCTTAGCTAATACAGCGGTCTTTGACGTAACATCCGGTGTTTCCTTGACAACGATCAACATTTCATGTCTGTCATGGCGGCTCATCATGGCAGCTGCCTACAAGACACGTCCCGTTACAACTATAAAATTACGGATTTCTCTGGCTTTGATAACTTTTGGAAATATTTGAGGTAATGTAAGTACTCAACTAAAAATATATATATAACATGGGTTTAGTCAATTTTTAATTGAAGTTAGATATTTTAATGTAAACATTAGCATGCAATCTTACATACTGTACCTTTAAGTCTACCTGGAATATACATTTGGTGACCAAAGTTGAAGAAGATGACAACAACCAAGAAGCTGGCAGAGGAGCTAGAAGAGATTAAAAAAACCCTCAACTTTATGTCTGAGGAGATAAAAATGTAAAGGACCTTTTGTGTAGCGTTGAAAGGGAGTTTGAAAATTCTCAAAACTTGTTTTGATGTTAATAAATTGTCTCTTAATATAAAGAAAACCAAATTCATGATTTTTGGAAATCAAAAGGAAACTGATGAGAATATTGTGTTAAAAATGTGTAATAATATTGAAAGAGTTTTTGAGACAACGTTCCTTGGTGTAGTCATTGATCATAAATTAACATGGAAACAACATATCGACTTTATAAAAGGAAACATTTCAAAGTCAATAGCAATCCTGTATAAATCGAGAGATATATTACATTTTAAGGCCTTACATATAATCTAATGCTCACTAATACTTCCATACATATCTTACTGTGTGGAATTGTGGGGATCCACCTTTAAAACAACGATAAATTCAGTAGTAGCTCTGCAAAAACGAGCAATACGTATCATTAATAAGACGGATTATTATGCTCACACAAATCCACTTTTTCTGAATTCAAATGTTATGAAATTAATGATTTGTTGGATTACAAAATAATGCAAATAATGTTTAGAGCGGGGGTGTCAAACATACGGCCCGCGGGCCGAATCCGGCCCGACAGCAGCTTCCATCTGGCCCGCGAGACGTTTTGGGAAGAATGGGGAAATTTTTGAAAAATATTTTTTATGAGATTTTTTTCTTAAAACAAATATTTTTAATAAATATTTTCACTGAGTTGTAAAATAAACTATGTATAGCAACGTAAAAGGGTAAAATGCTGATACGAATTGGACTGAAAAAAACACCCCTCTCCGTCATGCGTAACGGCTCAGGCCGTCTCCACACATCCTGACTAGGTCTCGGTTCCGGACACCGGCATTGAGCTCTGGCATCTCCCGACTTATTTTACCTCTGATTATGGTAAAAACAGTCATTTAAAATTATATTAACTGATTTTATTTACAGATGGTTCATTTTTAGGTCACCCAGAGGTGAAAGTGTTGCGCTGAGCACTTAAACGTTTCAGTGTAACATCACGTCTAAATAGAGTCCTGCTGTCGCGCCTTTATCACCAGCTCTCATCAGACTGTAAACATGTCATTATAACTGAACATTTCCTTCTTATCTGAAAACGATATTCCGCACAGGCTGTCCGATCATACAGAGGTCCGCAACGGTTAAGTCGCGGAGCAGCACTAAAGTGCTTCCTTGAATTACGCACGGAGATGGCACAGAATCATGGCGCATAAAAAGTCAGTGACAGAGTTAGATTACGATGGTACGGACACGTAGAAGAACGGACTGCCGGGCTCATAGTGAAAGTCGTTTTACTGAGTTTACTTAGCCCAGTTAAAGAACGTGGATCTCCACATGGAGCTGATCAGACTGCAGTGCGCAACGCGGAAGGAAAAGTTCACGTCTGTTCGTTTGGAAACATTTGATCATGTTATAATGCCTGGCACTAAAATACCCGATGATGACATCGTTAGCATCAGAGACACTCAGTGTGTTTGTGACAACATGTGAGCAGGCTTTGTCTGTGATGAACCTTAAAGAGTGCAAACTGTGCTGTAGTCTGACGCACACACATCTCAAGTCTCTCTCTCTCTCTCTCTCTCTCTCTCTGTACTCTGTATTATTAAAGCACTGATCCCAGGGCAGGTAGAATAACCCCTGTGTCAAGGTTTTTATAAACTTGAACAGCAATATTAAAAAATATAAGTGAGTAATCTCAAAAACATTTAAATACACAATATAATTATTGTTGTTTTCCTCTGTATTGAGGTACATTTCTTTACTTCCAGTTTGTAATGACAGACATGTTGTGTTTTAAATCTGTAACCTGCAGTCTTATAAACTCATCTTAAGTGAAAGCCAAAAAAAAATCAAATTTGAAATAAATCTTTTTATCTGATGCAAGGATAGCATAATGATTAATTAAAAACATTATACAGCAGCCTTTATATTCCTTGGATTGAGTTATAGTGATGTCGGCAAAATTAGTCCGGCCCACTGGAGGTCTCATTTGAACCAATCCGGCCCCCGACCCAATATGAGTTTGACACCCCTGGTTTAGAGCAAAGTCAAAAACCTGTAATTCCCTTTTTGTTTTCAAAAAAATGCTTCGCAAATCTATTTTTGATAATTATAAATGTGAATGATTTATTTGTTGTTTTTTTCTTTTTCCTTCTGAGAGCTGGTAGCTTAATTTGATAAGAATGTAGGATAGGCGTTTATAAGCCGTTTGCTTCTGCCTATACCTTTTCAGTCACTACATAATACATGACTGTTGACTTTGTTTGAACTGTCTGTATTGTTTAAAATCATTGTATATGTAAATGGATGAATAAAATACTCATACTCATACATACATACAAAAACAAGCAATATCTCTTTATTGTCTTAATTTTTTTACAGCCCAAGCACTGTAGTCTCCTTTTCCATTCACTTCCACAGTGTTATGAGAGACAGGTGGCATACACACACGCACGCCTCCTTGATTTGGTGATCAGTTAGGCTAAATTATTTCAGCCCAATGACTTTTGACCAGTGCCAAAACTTACATTACAGACTGCAGAAAATGTACTTTGTTTGCATTTCGTAACTTAAAAAGTGAGATAGATTATTTCTTGAGCTGAAATTAAAGTTAGTGTGATGCTAAGTCTAGTCTCTTGACACACTGATGGCAGTGGTTGCTATGTAGGGAGACCATCAGATGTAACTAATCCCATTCATACGCCGCCGACGAAGCAGCGGGAGCAAAATAATAAGACAAAATAGCAGTAATATCAGAATTAAGTATTTATTGTTGTGGGGGAAATTCACAACGATCTAGCATTTAAAAGTAAGTAAGTCTTAGCTTAACCATCTGTAACACTATAGAGAGATGAACAAAATAATGCATAAATTATTGTAATCCATTTAAACATTACTTAAGTGAACGCATACACGTATTTTATCTATATATAGTGAAATGCTTCATGTAGTTGTTAGGATTTGATCAGAATCAGCTTTATTTGCCACGTATGCTTACACACAAAAGGAATTTTGTTAGTAGCAATGTTATTATCACAAATATTATAATAGTTTAGATTATGATTCATACATATTCATATTAATCCTAAATCCCAGGAAAAAAATGATCCTGTATAGTCCATAATCACGACAACACCTCAGGTAGTGTTTTGCCGTTTCAAATGACCTTTTAAAATGTACAATACTCCTGCATTAATGTTTATGTTCCATTTAACTATAAACTGTTTAATATATTGTTTAATAGTTTATTCTACAGCAATGCATCATATTCTCTAAAATTATAATCAGATTATTATGTTTGTAAAAAGCCTTTTCAAAGTGTACTTTCATTTGCCAATCAAGAAGGTTTCTTCTGTTTATTTGGTTCAAGAAAAATAATTTTCCCAACCATAAATGTACAATGAGTCCTACAATTTATTTAAAACATTCCAAATCATCTGACCTGTTTGGTTTTCACTGAACAGGAAGGAGATTAAAAACACATATCAGTCTAGTAAATACATTTTTCTGACAAATACAGTGGAGAAAAAAGTAAATGTATCGCTGAAAAGCTCAGTTGAAGTATTTGTATTTTGAATAATTCACAATAAGCAGTATAGTTTTGGTGGGTTCAGTGATATCCAAGGTGATCAATGAGGAGCTTTAAAATAATTTCAAGTTCCAAAATACGTTTCCAACATCAGCTTGTAGTGTTTTTCTATTATTTAAAACATGAAGTATCATAGATGAATCTTAAAGGAAGAATAAAACATACATAAAATCTATCAAAACTTTATGTCTGTCCAAGTTTGTATTCACTTTAATATTTAGAGTAGCTTTTATACAAAATGTATTTCAACTGTCCTTTTTCTTATGATATGTCACATCTTCACAATTTGTATGAGACTAGATAACATTTTTAGAAACTGTAAATCATATGAGCAGCTAATTTTTAAGGCATAAATCAGTAGATGATATAGGCAAGGGTTGCATGCTCACAGCAAACTTCAATTTAAGATTGTATCGTACCATAAGGTCTTGTATCATAATATTCAAGACAAACATCAATGTGGAGAAAAACCCTGTCTTTTGACTTAGACTGTTTTACTTTTGATGCAGAGCATTCAAACAATCAATGAAGAATCTGGTATTTTTCTTTTAGTTTTAGCTTTACAGCACAATATCTTGATAATGTGTCTTCTAATTTCTGGTAACTTCAGGCCATACACTACAGGATTCAGAATTGGAGGAATGATAACAAATTCTATAGAAATAATTATGGCAGCGAATGGATTTATGTTTTCAAGATTTTCTCGGCTCAGGGCAGTATCACTAAATGATGTTATAGAATAAATCGCAAATGATATAACATGTGGTAAACAACTCTGTAAAACTTTTCCTCTGACCTCTGATGAGTTTTTCCAACAAGCAACAACAATTCTCAGATAAGTGTAGAGGATAAAACCAAAGGGAAGGAAAGCTATTGTTATTGCCCCCAACATTGCAAAAAGATTATCAACAGCATCGGTAATACATGATAATTTGACAACATTCCAGCTGGCACAGTACACCTTCTCTATATTGTTTCCACATAGAGGAAGCCTGACTATCATGTTAAGTGTTATTGTGAGGTTACAGGCTGGGCTGACCCAAGCCAAAAATGCCAACATATAGACTGTTTTAGAGTTCATCTTTCTGTGATAATGTAAAGGATGACAAACAGCAACATATCTATCATATGACATTATGCTCAGTATGGTTAGTTCATAAGACGCATATGTGTAAATAATATAGATCTGAGTGAAACAAGCAGGACGAGAGATTAAATGACTATCAGACAGTAGATCCATGAAGAATCTGGGGAAGAAACCAGTGGAGCCATACAGAGAGTTGACAGATAAAAATGCAATGAAAATATACATTGGCTCATGTAGTGTCCTTTCCCTTATAATGATCAATATCATGACAAGATTTGCAGACACAATAAAACTGTAGAGAAGAAGGCAAAAAACAAAGGATGGATAACGGTAGTGTCCAATGTTCATGAACAAAGTAAGGTTCAAGTAAAAAGGGTTAGTGCTGTTTTCCATTCTCTAAACCAAATTGCCTTCCTGCTTTGAAAAAAGTCAGTATTTTGGTTCTTATACCTCTTACCGCAGTTTTGAATAATCAGCAATCTCAAAAAGAAATCTTCTGTTCAACCTCAAGTGTAATCTGTATTTTGCGCGAGAGTTTCAGCATGATTCAAACACAGATATGAACCACAACTGTGGCCCTTTAGAGGTGCTCAACATCTTTTATGTACTCTTAACGTGGTAGACGTCATCACATCAGTTAGCCTATGGAGAGTTTAGGAAACTTGTCAAGTTTCTGATATGGTATAAGATTGACCTTTTGATGACAGCTACATTTTTGAGTGCTTTATCAACAACAAAATTATCTATACATTAACTGCTTCATTTGGAGGTCAGGGGGTTTGCTTTGTAGCACTGCTGTGTTGCATTTAATTCAACAAGCACTTTTGCATTGCAAAATATGTTGCATTTAATTGTGCAAAATAGCTACAAAATTAAAGTCCCACATGATCTTCATAAGTTCATATCTTTGCAGTTAGCCAGAGCAAAGCCTTTGTGCTACTATTTGCAGTGAAAGTGAGACTTAAAATAAATAGATGAATGTGCATTACTTTGGGCCCAACATAAGAAGGGTGTATTTTAATTGGCTTTTTATCTGAAAACACCAAGGTTGCAATGGATCATACCTCAGATTATTTTAAATCTTGATAGATCATAGGGTAACAACCAAACCTAATAGTTACAAGAAAAATGCGGAAAGAGTTGTGTTGTTTGTGTCAAGGCATGGAACAAGATGGCTGCCGCTGCTTTTCCTGGATCACAGGGTGCATTCGGATTGTCCCTCCTATCTACTTTCACTATCCACTTTACCTTAACCCCGTGAAAACGTCATGGGGTTAAGGAAAGGTGTTAGGAGAATTCATAAAGGACTTAGGGAAAGGCGATCGCGTTGTTTTGACAATCCGACCGAATTTCCACTAGGCGACGTAATAATGCGACGGCGGCGGAGGTTAGTGACGTGGGTCTGCCGTGGTGAAACTACAATGTTCAGAAAATGGACTACTAAAAGCTCATCTAAAAACGTTCCCCTGTGCCTTCTTACCGGTGAAAAAATCCTAATAACCACGAGGTTGGAATTAAAATAAAAGGAATAAAGGTTACCAGGATACTTCACTTTGATCGTTTTACAACATCAGCATCACTTTCATAGTTCACCTCTGAGTTTAAGATTGTTCAAAGTTGTTCAAGTCATATTGCAGTGGTAACTTCCATGATCTGCGTCCCTTTTCTTTTTTTATTAACAATGTTTTATATTACAAGTTCTGAATCAACATCAAATAACAGCAAAGCATCTCCACTTAACATGAGACAAGAATAAAACTAAAAGCAATGTTCACCTTCTTCACACACACAAAATAAAAAGAAAGAAAGAAAATAAATACAAAGGCAGTAACAAATTATAAGTCTAATCAATATATAAACCAAATGCAGATTGTCTCCACATTTCTCCTCCAACATATCGTTAGTTTTCGTGAACGGTCGGGTGCGCGAGTCGCTTTAAATATTGCGGCCGCAAGGAATTGTGGGTCGGCATTATCTCATCTCCTTTGGTAAAGGATGGTCCAGTGGTTCCTATGCTAAAGGAGGTTATAAAGGAAGCATTGACCCACCTTTCCTTAGCTTTTAGAGAATTCGAACGGCTCTTATCATGGCCGCCACTTAAATACTTCCGGGGTTAAGGAAAAAAGGATAGTGAAAGAAGATAGGAGGGACAATCCGAACGCACCCACAGTCTCCTTGCAATCCTTCTAAAATCACCAAAATGAAGGTCCATCCACTTAAAATGAAAACATTAGTGGTGGTAAAATGACATTTTAGTTCCATTTTTTGGAACATTTTGGTCAGTTTTGGGATTTGATCAAAGATATTGTTGGGAACTTGGGGCACATTGTGATTGGCAACAGGGCAGTTTTTCTCATTAAACGTACAGTATGTAAAATCTGCCGCAAGGGGGCTCTCAATCAAAACAATAACAAAAGAGATGACGTCGCTCCTCGCAGGGTCTCATGGGATACCCCCCCCCCCCCCCCGTGAAATAAAAAGGATGTTCGTGTTGAATGAATACGAACAGGCAAAACCGACCTGAGAAAGACAATATGTGTACTGACGATGTATCCAAGTATATTTTACATGAACATTTTTTATCACAGCAGCACATACAGCGACAGAACGGCAGCTTTCAGTAGCAGCTAGCGCTTAGCTAATACAGCGGTCTTTGACGTAACATCCGGTGTTTCCTTGACAACGATCAACATTTCATGTCTGTCATGGCGGCTCATCATGGCAGCTGCCTACAAGACACGTCCCGTTACAACTATAAAATTACGGATTTCTCTGGCTTTGATAACTTTTGGAAATATTTGAGGTAATGTAAGTACTCAACTAAAAAATATATATAACATGGGTTTAGTCAATTTTTAATTGAAGTTAGATATTTTAATGTAAACATTAGCATGCAATCTTACGTACTGTACCTTTAAGTCTACCTGGAATATACATTTGGTGACCAAAGTTGAAGAAGATGACAACAACCAAGAAGCTGGCAGAGGAGCTAGAAGAGATTAAAAAAACCCTCAACTTTATGTCTGAGGAGATACAAATGTAAAGGACCTTTTGTGTAGCGTTGAAAGGGAGTTTGAAAATTCTCAAAACTTGTTTTGATGTTAATAAATTGTCTCTTAATATAAAGAAAACCAAATTCATGATTTTTGGAAATCAAAAGGAAACTGATGAGAATATTGTGTTAAAAATGTGTAATAATATTGAAAGAGTTTTTGAGACAACGTTCCTTGGTGTAGTCATTGATCATAAATTAACATGGAAACAACATATCGACTATATAAAAGGAAACATTTCAAAGTCAATAGCAATCCTGTATAAATCGAGAGATATATTACATTTTAAGGCCTTACATATAATCTAATGCTCACTAATACTTCCATACATATCTTACTGTGTGGAATTGTGGGGATCCACCTTTAAAACAACGATAAATTCAGTAGTAGCTCTGCAAAAACGAGCAATACGTATCATTAATAAGACGGATTATTATGCTCACACAAATCCACTTTTTCTGCATTCAAATGTTATGAAATTAATGATTTGTTGGATTACAAAATAATGCAAATAATGTTTAGAGCAAAGTCAAAAACCTGTAATTCCCTTTTTGTTTTCAAAAAAATGCTTCGCAAATCTATTTTTGATAATTATAAATGTGAATGATTTATTTGTTGTTTTTTTCTTTTTCCTTCTGAGAGCTGGTAGCTTCATTTGATAAGAATGTAGGATAGGCGTTTATAAGCCGTTTGCTTCTGCCTATACCTTTTCAGTCACTACATAATACATGACTGTTGACTTTGTTTGAACTGTCTGTATTGTTTAAAATCATTGTATATGTAAATGGATGAATAAAATACTCATACTCATACATACATACAAAACAAGCAATATCTCTTTATTGTCTTAATTTTTTTACAGCCCAAGCACTGTAGTCTCCTTTTCCATTCACTTCCACAGTGTTATGAGAGACAGGTGGCATACACACACGCACGCCTCCTTGATTTGGTGATCAGTTAGGCTAAATTATTTCAGCCCAATGACTTTTGACCAGTGCCAAAACTTACATTACAGACTGCAGAAAATGTACTTTGTTTGCATTTCGTAACTTAAAAAGTGAGATAGATTATTTCTTGAGCTGAAATTAAAGTTAGTGTGATGCTAAGTCTAGTCTCTTGACACACTGATGGCAGTGGTTGCTATGTAGGGAGACCATCAGATGTAACTAATCCCATTCATACGCCGCCGACGAAGCAGCGGGAGCAAAATAATAAGACAAAATAGCAGTAATATCAGAATTAAGTATTTGTTGTTGTGGGGGAAATTCACAACGATCTAGCATTTAAAAGTAAGTAAGTCCTAGTTTAACCATCTGTAACACTATAGAGAGATGAACAAAGTAATGCATAAATTATTGTAATCCATTTAAACCTTCCTTAAGTGAACGCATACACGTATTTTATCTATATATAGTGAAATGCTTCATGTAGTTGTTAGGATTTGATCAGAATCAGCTTTATTTGCCACGTATGCTTACACACAAAAGGAATTTTGTTAGTAGCAATGTTATTATCACAAATATTATAATAGTTTAGATTATGATTCATACATATTCATATTAATCCTAAATCCCAGGAAAAAAATGATCCTGTATAGTCCATAATCACGACAACACCTCAGGTAGTGTTTTGCCGTTTCAAATGACCTTTTAAAATGTACAATACTCCTGCATTAATGTTTATGTTCCATTTAACTATAAACTGTTTAATATATTGTTTAATAGTTTATTCTACAGCAATGCATCATATTCTATACAATTATAATCAGATTATTGTTATGTTTGTAAAAAACCTTTTCAAAGCGTACTTTCATTTGCCAATCAAGAAGGTTTCTTCTGTTTATTTGGTTCAAGAAAAATAATTTTCCCAACCATAAATGTACAATGAGTCCTACAATTTATTTAAAACATTCCAAATCATCTGACCTGTTTGGTTTTCACTGAACAGGAAGGAGATTAAAAACACATATTAGTCTAGTAAATACATTTTTCTGACAAATACAGTGGAGAAAAAAGTAAATGTATCGCTGAAAAGCTCAGTTGAAGTATTTGTATTTTGAATAATTCACAATAGGCAGTATAGTTTTGGTGGGTTCAGTGATATCCAAGGTGATCAATGAGGAGCTTTAAAATAATTTCAAGTTCCAAAATACGTTTCCAACATCAGCTTGTAGTGTTTTTCTATTATTTAAAACATGAAGTATCATAGATGAATCTTAAAGGAAGAATAAAACATACATAAAATCTATCAAAACTTTATGTCTGTCCAAGTTTGTATTCACTTTAATATTTAGAGTAGCTTTTATACAAAATGTATTTCAACTGTCCTTTTTCTTATGATATGTCACATCTTCACAATTTGTATGAGACTAGATAACATTTTTAGAAACTGTAAATCATATGAGCAGCTAATTTTTAAGGCATAAATCAGTAGATGATATAGGCAAGGGTTGCATGCTCACAGCAAACTTCAATTTAAGATTGTATCGTACCATAAGGTCTTGTATCATAATATTCAAGACAAACATCAATGTGGAGAAAAACCCTGTCTTTTGACTTAGACTGTTTTACTTTTGATGCAGAGCATTCAAACAATCAATGAAGAATCTGGTATTTTTCTTTTAGTTTTAGCTTTACAGCACAATATCTTGATAATGTGTCTTCTAATTTCTGGTAACTTCAGGCCATACACTACAGGATTCAGAATTGGAGGAATGATAACAAATTCTATAGAAATAATTATGGCAGCGAATGGATTTATGTTTTCAAGATTTTCTCGGCTCAGGGCAGTATCACTAAATGATGTTATAGAATAAATCGCAAATGATATAACATGTGGTAAACAACTCTGTAAAACTTTTCCTCTGACCTCTGATGAGTTTTTCCAACAAGCAACAACAATTCTCAGATAAGTGTAGAGGATAAAACCAAAGGGAAGGAAAGCTATTGTTATTGCCCCCAACATTGCAAAACGATTAACAACAGCATCGGTAATACATGATAATTTGACAACATTCCAGCTGGCACAGTACACCTTCTCTATATTGTTTCCACATAGAGGAAGCCTGACTATCATGTTAAGTGTTATTGTGAGGTTACAGGCTGGGCTGACCCAAGCCAAAAATGCCAACATATAGACTGTTTTAGAGTTCATCTTTCTGTGATAATGTAAAGGATGACAAACAGCAACATATCTATCATATGACATTATGCTCAGTATGGTTAGTTCATAAGACGCATATGTGTAAATAATATAGATCTGAGTGAAACAAGCAGGACGAGAGATTAAATGACTATCAGACAGTAGATCCATGAAGAATCTGGGGAAGAAACCAGTGGAGCCATACAGAGAGTTGACAGATAAAAATGCAATGAAAATATACATTGGCTCATGTAGTGTCCTTTCCCTTATAATGATCAATATCATGACAAGATTTGCAGACACAATAAAACTGTAGAGAAGAAGGCAAAAAACAAAGGATGGATAACGGTAGTGTCCAATGTTCATGAACAAAGTAAGGTTCAAGTAAAAAGGGTTAGTGCTGTTTTCCATTCTCTAAACCAAATTGCCTTCCTGCTTTGAAAAAAGTCAGTATTTTGGTTCTTATACCTCTTACCGCAGTTTTGAATAATCATCAATCTCAAAAAGAAATCTTCTGTTCAACCTCAAGTGTAATCTGTATTTTGCGCGAGAGTTTCAGCATGATTCAAACACAGATATGAACCACAACTGTGGCCCTTTAGAGGTGCTCAACATCTTTTATGTACTCTTAACGTGGTAGACGTCATCACATCAGTTAGCCTATGGAGAGTTTAGGAAACTTGTCAAGTTTCTGATATGGTATAAGATTGACCTTTTGATGACAGCTACATTTTTGAGTGCTTTATCAACAACAAAATTATCTATACATTAACTGCTTCATTTGGAGGTCAGGGGGTTTGCTTTGTAGCACTGCTGTGTTGCATTTAATTCAACAAGCACTTTTGCATTGCAAAATATGTTGCATTTAATTGTGCAAAATAGCTACAAAATTAAAGTCCCACATGATCTTCATAAGTTCATATCTTTGCAGTTAGCCAGAGCAAAGCCTTTGTGCTACTATTTGCAGTGAAAGTGAGACTTAAAATAAATAGATGAATGTGCATTACTTTGGGCCCAACATAAGAAGGGTGTATTTTAATTGGCTTTTTATCTGAAAACACCAAGGTTGCAATGGATCATACCTCAGATTATTTTAAAGAGGACATATTATCCCCCTTTTCCACCTTTTCAAACAGTCCCCTGTGGTCTAAATGAAACATCTGTATTGTGCTTTGGTCAAAATATAACATGAATCAAGCACCAGAGGAGTTTTGTGACCCTGTATAAACCAGCTCTCTCAGAACGCTCCGTTTTGGTGTGTGTGTCTCTTTAATGCAATGAGACCCCCCTGAGTTTTCTTGGTAGACATCACTCCTCTGTAGTGAGAATAAAAATGGCAGACCTGCGCAAAAGTTTTGCTCTAGGCTGGGGTTGGAGCCCATGGGTGGAGAAACCAGGGGAGGGGAGGGTATTTTTTAACCAGAATCCCACTTGGGATGTCACAAACTGAGAAAAATTTTAAACAGAGCAATTTTCTCTGTGTGGTAAGAGTATGCAGACCACAAACAAAGGACTGGATGGATTTAGTTCAAATTTTGTGGGTCGATAGACACTCAGGTTACTGAAATATATGTTCAAAAACACTGTAAAAGTGGATTTTCATAATATGTCCCCTTTAAATCTTGATAGATCATAGGGTAACAACCGAACCGAATAGTTACAAGAAAAATGCGGAAAGAGTTGTGTTGATTGTGTCAAGGCATGGAACAAGATGGCTGCCGCTGCTTTTCCTGGATCACAGTCTCCTTGCAATCCTTCTAAAATCACCAAAATGAAGGTCCATCCACTTAAAATGAAAACATTAGTGGTGGTAAAATGACATTTTAGTTCCATTTTTTTGAACATTTTGGTCAGTTTTGGGATTAGATCAAAGATATTGTTGGGAACTTGGGGCACATTGTGATTGGCAACAGGGCAGCTTTTCTCATTAAGTCTACCTGGAATACACATTTGGTGACCAAAGTTGAAGAAGATGACAACAACCAAGAAGCTGGCAGAGGAGCTAGAAGAGATAAAAAAAAAACCTCAACTTTATGTCTGAGGAGATACAAATGTAAAGGACCTTTTGTGTAGCGTTGAAAGGGAGTTTGAAAATTCTGAAAACTTGTTTTGATGTTAATAAATTGTCTCTAAATATAAAGAAAACCAAATTCATGATTTTTGGAAATTAAAAGGAAACTGATGAGAATATTGTGTTAAAAATGTGTAATAATATTGAAAGAGTTTTTGAGACAACGTTCCTTGGTGTAGTCATTGATCATAAATTAACATGGAAACAACATATCGACTATATAAAAGGAAACATTTCAAAGTCAATAGCAATCCTGTATAAATCGAGAGATATATTACATTTTAAGGCCTTACATATAATCTAATGCTCACTAATACTTCCATACATATCTTACTGTGTGGAATTGTGGGGATCCACCTTTAAAACAACGATAAATTCAGTAGTCGCTCTGCAAAAACTAGCAATACGTATCATTAATAAGACGGATTATTATGCTCACACAAATCCACTTTTTCTGAATTCAAATGTTATGAAATTAATGATTTGTTGGATTACAAAATAATGCAAATAAGGATAAGGATAAGGATAAGGAAAAACTTTATTGATCCCCCAATGGGGGAAATTTAGATGTTACAGCAGCTCAAAAACAGGAATATAAACAGCATCAATAGCAAAAAGTTAAGAAAAAACAGCTACGTGCATGTTTACATGAATTAAATAAAGGAAGTAAAAATACAATAGAATTAAATAATACTAGGCATAAACACTATGTACACTTTCACTTGTGGAAAGACAGATCAGATATTATAAAAAACACACACAGTGTGTAGCATTAATGATATTGATGATTATTATACAGAGTCATGAGGCGGTGATGCTGTTAAACAGTCTGACTGCAGATGGAATAAAGGACCTGCGGTAGCGCTCAGTCTTGCAGGGCGGATGTGTCAGTCTGCTGCTGAAGGAGCTGCTCAGGGCCCCCACAGTGTCATGCAGGGGGTGAGAGTGATTGTCCATGATGGATGTCAGCTTTGCTAACATCCTCCTCTCACCCACCTCCTCTACAGAGTCCAGAGGACAGTCCAGGACAGAACCGGCCCTCCTGACCAGTCTGTTCAGTCTCTTCCTGTCTCTCTCTGTGCTCCCTCCTCCCCAGCAGGCCACTGCATAGAAAAGTGCGGACGCCACCACAGAGTCATAAAATGTCCGTAACAGAGTCCTGCACACTCCAAAGGACCTCAGTCGCCTCAGCAGGTGCAGTCGACTTTGGCCCCTCTTGTACAGGACGTCGGTGGTGCAGTTCCTGCGGAAGTCAATCACCATCTCCTTTGTCTTACTGGCGTTGAGCTGAAGGTGGTTGAGCTCACTCCAGTCGACAAAGTCTGTGATGACCTGCCTGTACTCCTGGTCGCTCCCCTTAGACACGCACCCCACGATGGCTGTGTCATCGGAGAACTTCTGCAGGTGGCAGCTCCCAGAGTTGTAACTGAAGTCCGAAGTGTACAGGGTGAAGAGAAAGGGGGAGAGCACTGTCCCCTGTGGGGCCCCCGTGCTGCAGACCACCATGTCTGACTCACAGTCTTGAAGCCTCACGTACTGTGGTCTGTAGGAAAGGTAGTCAGTTGTCCACGCAGCCAGGTGACAGTCTACTCCCGCTCTTTCTAGCTTCCCCCTGAGCAGTGCAGGCTGGATGGTGTTGAAGGCACTGGAGAAGTCAAAGAACATGACCCTCACAGTGCTGCCGGTGTTCTCCAGGTGAGTCCAGGATCTGTGCAGTAGGTAGATGACGGCGTCATCCACCCCGATGTCCGGTTGGTAGGCGAACTGCAGAGGATCCAGATGTGAAGTCACCAGGGGGCGGAGGTAGTTGAGGATGATCCTCTCCATGATCTTCATCAGGTGAGAGGTGAGGGTCACAGGTCTGAAGTGGTTAGGCTCCCTGGGGTGAGATGTCTTTGGGACTGGCACCACGCAGGAAGTCTTCCACAGAGTGGGGACCCTCTCCAGACTCAGGCTCAGGTTGAAGATGTGCAGAAGAACCTCACAGAGCTGGTCTGCACAGTCCTTCAGGAGTCTGGAGCTGATGCCATCGGGACCTGTGGCCTTCCTAGCCTTGATCTTTCTCAGCTGACTTCTCACCTGATCAGCTGTTATGGAGAGGCCGTTGGTGGAGGAGGAGGAGGGGAGGGCTGTTGAGGGGGGTGACAGGGTGCTCAGGTGGAGTGATTGAGAAGTGGACTGGTCAGAGCTCTTCTGGTTGGGGGTGGGGGTGGGAGCAGAATCGAATCTATTGAAAAACAAATTCAGTTCATTTGCCCACTCCCTGTCTCCTGCTTCAGGGCCCCTCCCACGACCTCTGCTGTGACCTGAGATGTTATTCAGGCCTCTCCAGACTTCCCTTGCGTTGTTCTGCTGCAATTTCTCCTCCATCTTTGTCCTGTAGCTGGCTTTCCCCTCCTTGATTTTTTTCTTTAGCTCCTTCTGCACCCTCCTCAGCTCCTCTCTATCTCCAGATCTAAAAACCCTCCTCTTTTCGAGCAGCAGGGTTTTCAGCTCAGGAGTCACCCAGGGTTTGTTGTTTGAGAAACACCGTACTTTTTTGGTGGGTACAGTGTTCTCAACACAGAAGTTTATGCATTCTGTGATGCAGTGGGTTAGGCTGTCGATGTCCTCCCCATGTGGGCTGCACAGTACATCCCAGTCAGTGGTCTCGAAGCAGTCCTGCAGCGCCTCAGTGGCCTCCTTAGACCACTTTTTCACATACATAGTTGTGGGGGGTTGTTTTTTCACCATAGGTATGTAAATGGGCTGCAGTCTCACCAGGTTGTGGTCTGATCGTCCCAGTGGGGGGAGGGGTGATGATCTGTATGCATCCTTGGTGTTTGCATACAGTAGGTCCAAAGTTTTATTTTCCCTGGTATGGCAGTCAACATACTGAATGAAAGTAGGGAGAGTGGCAGACAGGGAAGCGTGATTAAAGTCTCCTGAGATGAGAATAAGAGACTGGGGGTGCGATGTCTGTTGCTGAGACACCACACTGTGGATGAGTTCACAGGCCGCAGCAGCGTCAGCCGAGGGGAGGACGTATACAGTCACCGCAATGACGTGGGAGAACTCTCTCGGTAGGTAATATGGCCGCATGCTTACAGCCAGCAGCTCCACATCCTTAGTGCAGCGCCGTTCTTTAACGGTGATGTGCCCAGGGTTACACCATCTCTCATTCACAAACATCGCTATTCCCCCGCCTTTCCTCTTACCACTGTCTCTCGCGCTCCGGTCCGCTCTGACGAGGTGAAAGCCGTCCAAAGTTACGAGCGTGTCCGGAGTGAGTTCATTCAGCCATGTCTCCGTGAACTGCATGATGCTGCACTCGCGGTATTCCCTCTGAAGCCGGGTGAGCGCCGTCAGCTCTTCCATCTTTTTAGGGAGAGATCTAACATTCCCCATAATTAAAGACGGCACGGATGGTTTGTACCGTCTTTTCTTTTCCCGACACTTCACCCCGGCTCTGCATCCCCTTCTCCTCCTCCGTAGTTCGGCGGGGATGTCCGGTCTATCCGCTGGCTGTGTCCGAGGTTGGCACAGCGCGATCAGCTGTTCGCGGGTGTAAACAATGGAGCCATGACTGTAAGGGTCTCCGGAGGAAGTTTTAAAAAGTCCACAGAGAAAGAAAAACAGCACCAATAATCCAAAAAGATGTATGTCCATGTTTGTCGTTTGATGTTGGGGTTACTTATAAAGTTATAACAACAAAAAGTCAAAATCAACAAAATAAACTTAGAAACAATAACGCGAGGGACGGAGCTGCCGTAACAAGCGGCCACCCAGAGCGGCGCCGGAAACGGAAAAAAAAGTATAAAATAATGTTATATAAAATAATAATAATGTTTAGAGCAAAGTCAAAAACCTGTAATTCCCTTTTTGTTTTCAAAAAAATGCTTCGCAAATCTTTTTTTGATAATTATAAATGTGAATGATTTATTTGTTGTTTTTTTCTTTTTCCTTCTGAGAGCTGGTAGCTTCATTTGATAAGAATGTAGGATAGGCGTTTATAAGCCGTTTGCTTCTGCCTATACCTTTTCAGTCACTACATAATACATGACTGTTGACTTTGTTTGAACTGTCTGTATTGTTTAAAATCATTGTATATGTAAATGGCTGAATAAAATACTCATACTCATACATACATACAAAAACAAGCAATATCTCTTTATTGTCTTAATTTTTTTACAGCCCAAGCACTGTAGTCTCCTTTTCCATTCACTTCCACAGTGTTATGAGAGACAGGTGGCATACACACACGCACGCCTCCTTGATTTGGTGATCAGTTAGGCTAAATTATTTCAGCCCAATGACTTTTGACCAGTGCCAAAACTTACATTACAGACTGCAGAAAATGTACTTTGTTTGCATTTCGTAACTTAAAAAGTGAGATAGGTTATTTCTTGAGCTGAAATTACAGTTAGTGTGATGCTAAGTCTATTATCCTGTTTATGGCAATTTCCTTTATGTTTGGGCATCAAGCTTATAAACTGGTACATACAACCTGGTCCATCTATGATAAATTCCCCCTACTCCCCTCTTCCAGGATGATAATGCACCAGCTGCCATGGATTGGGGATGTGGTTGATTAGACTGACAGGTGGGTGCTTTGTAGCTGTTTGCCAGAAGTAAATGCCATCCTCAACTCCACCTCTTTGTCTTATTACTAGGTAGACCGAAAGTTTGTTTGAGACCGCCTGGCTTCAAAACAACTCTTGATGTCCCTGGTTGTCAGTGGTTGATGTCACTAACACTGCATTTATGTTTTATAAAGTCTATGGTTACCCCTTTTGCATAAAGTTTATGAGCACATATGATTAGCATATATTTACACTTTCTATCTCAACTAATCATATCTACTTTAACTACTTACATAAGGGTTTCTAAAATATGTTATTTCGCAGCATATACATTTAACTACTTTTTTAACTTGTATCATTAACACAGTGCTGTATAAAGGACTTTGTGTAATACAAATACTGTAAGGGGACAGCTACAGACTACAGCAGAGTAACTAATGATAAGTAATGGTAAGCTCCTCCACCGGCACATTCCCACCCGCACTCTCCAGTCTGCTGATGTGAACCTCCTGGTATTTTTCGCAGTAAATCATTTCATAACATGATCATCGTCATTGATCTGCGAATCATTAAGTTGCTTCCATTAGGTCTGTTTCATACAGATCGCAGATCATGTGAGAAGCATACCTCGGAAATTTTTTATAGGGCTTTTTACCTGGCCTGCCGACACCAGTTTCAATTTCTTCTTTTGAAAGTTAATCTTTTGGTTTACTCTTTTTTTGTTGATTAGATTGCTGATATGTTCACTTATTTGATGTGCGTCTTCAATTACATGGAAAAGGGGTGCATGGGTGTAAAATTTGGAACCAGATTATCTAGGTCCCTTTTCAGACATTTAATAGTCACAGGGCAGCTGTGGCTCAGTGGTAAAGTTGGTTGTCAATCAATTGGAATGTCGGGGGTTCAATCCCCAGCTCCTGCAGCCACATGCTGAAGAGTCCTTTGGCAAGACACTAAACCCCAAATTGCTCCAACTGCTGGGTCAACGGCGTTGAAAGTGTGTATGAATGGATTGGTAAATACTGATGGACAGTGTGTGAATGTGTGACCGGTGTAGTAGTGCTTTGAATAGTCAGAAGACTAGAAAAGCACTATACAAGCTAAAGTCCATTTATCATTTACCATATAGTCGATGTCTGTAATGATCTGCAATGCATGTTGCGCCATGCATACTCAATATCCTTGAGAATTTGAACAGCCAGTATTGCAGTAGGCTACCCATGTGTGGTGTAAATTTGTAGAGAATGCATTTTTGTGTATTAATCTGAAGTTAATTTGAATAAAATAGGACTTCATTTATTTAAATGTAGATTTTTCTTCTTCCTTTTTCAGATGCTGAGTGAGAAGGTGTAGTGGCTACAAAGTCTGTTTGTGTGAATTAGTCCTCACTCCAGGGTGTTGTTGTTTTGTTAATTGCTCTCAGAGGAGCATGGAGTTAATGGCTTGTTGACCACCTCTACCATAGGAATTGCATGTTCTCAGTGTAATGATTACAAACAACGGCTACCCTATATCCTCTCAGAAATGGCTTATTGAAGATAAGCTCTTAAACAGAGTTTGGTTTCAGGTTACTGATTAATAAAGGTAACACTGAGAGACTGAAAAATATGCCAATCTGAATAATTATATAGATATACAAATTGTCAATTCATCCCATGAAACCACAGTACAATGACCACTGAGTCATAATTAGCTGGCTGTAGCAAAGCCTTTTCCCTGGGGTCTGTTGTTTTTAACTAGGGCACTCTGGGAAGGTCTCTCTGAAGATGCCAATTACAGCAGCCTTTCATCAGCATTACAAAATATGCAAGTCAGTCTAGAGATGGTTAATTGCATCACTTGGATTTCATCATGTGAATTTGAAGCTCAAATGCATTTGTACCTCAATAGTACAATGCACACATAGAAAAAATACATTGCAAACACTATGACCTTTTTAATCTATGCTTAAAAAGTAAAAATAAAAAGCAGTAAGAAAGACAATAACTGAAAAGCATTTATAAAAAAAGGTATATTTATTGCAAAAGATCTGATAAGTAAGTAAGTACAGGTAATAATATTTTCTTTGTGCTGCCTCTCTTTCTGTCAGTTGCCCTAATATGTTAGGTTTGAGGCCTAAGTATAGTTGGATTGGATCAAACTGTTGGGTGTTCCCTAATTGTAAACTTAATAAAAATCCATATAATTTCCTTTATCTTCATTTAAAATAGAAAAGCAATAGTTCAAGCTGAGTCCCAAAAATGTTTTAAATTATGTGTTATCTTGGTATGATAATGATATAGGATGTGTTCCAAGCCTCCTAATGAGCATAACTCTAAAGGATGACATCCAAGTGCAGAATTCCTACCATTCAATCCCAAAACCACTCTACAAAGAAGTCAACGAGTATATCCAGGACTTATAGGCAAAGAACTGGATAGTAAAATCAAAGTCCTCTATTGTGCTCCAGTGGTTTGTGGTAGAGTGGCAGCTATTTTTAATTCCGCTCTCTCACCAAAGCTAAATTATACCTCTTTTCAAAGCCTTGCTCTTAGTTTTTGACATCTAGTCTCAAGAACAAGTCAGCCAGTTATATTTGGTATAGTAACGTAACGTCCTCCTGGCCCATATTCTGAATGTGTCCAAATTTTCAGAACTTTGATCAAATGTATTTCGTAACACTGATTAAATAATTGTTGTAGTTGACTACAATATCCATGTGGATGTTGATAATGATAGCCTTAGCACAGCTTTCATGTCATTATTAGACTCTATTGGCTTCACCCAGGGTGTAAATAAATCTACTCATCATTTTAACCACACCCTGGACCTTGTTATAGCTTATGGCATTGAAATAAATAACTTAACTGTTTTCCCAGAAAATCAGTTATGTAAACTTAAGGACCTTCTGACCTGGATGACCAGAAATGTTTTGCTTCTTAACTCAGACAAATAACTGAAGTTATTGTGCTTGGCCCTTAAAACCTCAGGTAGACTTTTTCTAATAATATAACTGTCCTTGATGGCATCAGAATGGCATCAAAATCAGAATCAGAATCAGAAATACTTTATTAATCCCAGGGGGAAATTCGGGTGTTACCGTTGCTCTTCATGCAATACAGTAGTAGGAAATAAAATAGAATAGAGATAAATAAAATAAGCAATAAAATAAGCAAAAAAATAAAAATAAAGACAGTAAGTACTAAAAAAGTTAGAAACGAACAAGAGCGACGCTAACAGGCAGCTTGCGAGGTCGGCGAATGCCCACGATCTAGCACCACTGTTAAGAATCTAGGAGTTCTATTTGATCAAGATATGTCTTTTAACTCCC
Source organism: Tautogolabrus adspersus (assembly GCA_020745685.1). Classification (NCBI taxonomy): domain Eukaryota; kingdom Metazoa; phylum Chordata; class Actinopteri; order Labriformes; family Labridae; genus Tautogolabrus; species Tautogolabrus adspersus. Next base: position 18,540,468 of record CM036548.1, on the reverse strand, counting down.
ACATAAAACAACTTTCAAGGACAGCTTATTTTTCACCCTGGTAATATATGTAAGGCATATCCTGTCTCCGAAATGCTGCAGCTGGTGGACTGATTAGAACTAGGAAAATGGACCACCTCCTGTATTGACTTCTCTGCACTGGCTCACAATAAAATTTAAAATCCTTCTTCTCACTTACAAAGCTCTTAGGGTGGTTTCACATTAGGGACCCAGGCCCAGATCCAAGTACACTTGACCCCAAAGTCTGGTTCATTTGATCAGTGTTAACACAATCATACCGTACTTGGGTACCATGCCCGAGTCAGCTTGAAGAGGTGGTCTCGGGCACGTTTCATGTGCACTTGAGCAAGGCCCGTGGGAGATGTAAACGCAACCGTGCTCAAACAAGGAAGTGGATCGCTATATGAAGTAATTCTAAACAGATTCTTTTGCTTCAAAAACTGTCGTATTGGCGCGGCACAGGTCTCAGAAATAATTCTTCTTTCTGCTGCTTGGCAGATTTTCAAACCAACTATGTGCATACCGCCAGCTACTGTAGCAGACTGTGTACATACGCATGTGTACTCGAGCCCAGAACGATGTTAGTAATGTGAACGCAAACGAGCCCCCCGCTGGGGAAGGGGGAGCAATCATGCTCGGGCACAGTACCAAACAATCGTGCCTAATGTGAATCATCATTTGAAATCATCTATTAATCAGGGGGCAGACACCTGGCTTAAAACTTTCCTTTTTGAAAAAGCTTATAGTTAGGGCTGGCTCAGGTATGGACCAGCTCCCTGTTATGCTGCTATAGGCCTAGACTGCCGGGGGATCTGACACCTTGAGCTCCTGTCAGCCATATCAGCCTTACATCTATTATCATTTAAGTGAATCTTGGAGCTGCTCAACTTCAACCTCTATAATTAACATAATCAGTCCTCCCTGTTTCTGTCATGATTTGGTCTTGTTTTAGTTTTGTATTTCAGAGTTTTGATTTCTTATCTTGTTTTGTCGTTCTCAATTCTTCCCTAGTGTTGCTTGGTTCCCTTGTGTGTTAATGTTTCCTAGTTTGGTCTTTAGTGTTTTATTTTGTAATTTTCTTGTTTCTCTGTGTTCTAGTGTGTATTGTTTTGTGAGTTCTGTGTGTCTTCAGTGGTTCTTGATTTACCTTGTATTTGTCCTCAGTGTTTCTGGGGCCTGTACTACGAAGCAGGATTTTACATTATAGTTCGTTAATTAATGATTATTTTTCACTGATATATATCGTCCTTCATCCTTTAACAGAGACTGAAAAGGCGCCGGAGCATTTTAGTTGTGTTTTTAAGAATAGCTTCTTATGGCTTTGAATTATATCTTAATATTAATGTTTTAATGTCTCCATGCCGCTCTGTTTGTGATCGTCAGAGCTGCAGCTGAAATAGAACTTCTCAAACTGTTATCGGCTACTCTCCACATAAAAGAGTCAGAGCAACACATTCAATTCAGAGAAGAAACAGGAGTTATTATGGTCAGTTCAAAGGTGAACTAACGATGGAACAAATATAATAAGCCGCAGTTTGGACGTTAATACTCGCCAATTTTTCTTTTTTATGCCATTTGTTGCTGCAGCTTTGTAACTTTAGTCTTTGGGAGCCTGTTTGTCTTAAACGTATTTATATTAATAATATAGTTTGATCAGAATTTTTAGATATGACGATCTGCTGACGGCAGACGCAGTTATGATTGTGATAGGTTATATGAAGATAACTCCGCCCTTTTTATGTGAACGCGCTCTTGGTAACTCTGGTTTTACCTATCAGGTTGATAACCAACTTCGTAGGACTGTTAAGCACGATCTCTTATGTTAGGGTTAGTGAAGCCAGATAACCCAAAGAGACCCTGGGTCTGTTTAACTCGCTTTGTAGTACAGGCCCCTGGTCTTGTGTTCATTCCTGCCTTTCTGTGTTTCCCCTCAGTCCTGTGGATTGCCCTGATTGTCCTCACCTGTGTCTTGTTAGTCTCACCTGTGTTTGATTACCCCTGTCTATTTAGTCTCAGTGTTCCTTCCCTCGTGTTGTCAGTTCATTGTCAAATGTTGTCGATGTTGTATGTTAGTGTCAGTCTCCTCGTGGTTTCCGTGTGTCTATTACCCTTGATGGATTTTCAGTTGTTACATTTTAGAGTAAGTTTTTGTTTTGCATTTTTGCCTCTTGCCGTTTTAGTTTAAATAAATATTTTTTGTTATTCTGTACTTGGGTCCACCTCCTGTTTTCACCCATCGTGACAGTTTCATCATCATTACAGCTGCTAATGTTAATATTAGACTGATGAGTCTAATATCATACTAGGTTTTTACTGCTATTGCTACACATACAGTACTTGTACCATTATTTCTGACATTGTAGCTTTAAATCTATTTTATTCATTATTTTTGTTGCTCTGTTTTTCTCCCTCCTTTGTCCTGGGGCCCGTTACAGAAAGAAGGTTTTGTGCAAACACTGAGTCAGTTAACCCTGAAATGAGGGAAACTCTGGGTTTTCTGTTTCAGAGGGGGAGATCACTCAAACCCGAAAAAGAGGGGTAACTCAGGCCTGTTCCAGAGAGGGAGGTAACTTTAGCTCTGAGTCAGTTACTATGGTAACTGAGTCTGTGAACCTAACCTGGTCGGGAGCAGGTTTTCTTCAATGAACCCCGAGTTTCTCTTTGTCTCCTTCCTCTTTCAGAGCCAGAAACGCTGTTTCATTTCCTCATTCTTTCATTCAGTCCGTATCACGCGCGTAACTAGCGAAGATTCACCGTTTGTCTGAATAAGAATCCAGGTTGTTTTAATATTATATGTGAGGTAGGCTATACTCTAGCGTATAAAACGATTTTGTCGAACATGGCATGTCTTTTAGTCGTGGAGCCTTGAGATGAAGGGGCTGCATTACTCCGCACGGAATAAGAGCCTATATTTACGTTGATAATCAGATGTTAATTTAATTAGGACTAATTAATAAACTAAACAGGATAAAGGTGAGAGGAAATTTTGCCTATGTGTGTGACACCCGCATTATGTTGGGAATAAAACGATAGGCCTAATGCACATTCAAATAGACACTGAATGAAGTTTACTTTTTTTAATTTGTCAAATATGATTAAAATACCACCATGAGCCTAGTTTGTTCTTATATTTCATTTTGAGCTGTTTTAAAGTCGCTTATCTTCTGCTGGATTGCATCTTAATGAAAATACATTTGAGGTTTAACACCATTCCACCAGTTTGGACCTGCGATATTATAATTCTGATTAGATATTAAATTAATAGACTTCATTACATGCTGACGCGAGCAGCCGTCGTACCCTACATCACTTCTCTCTCTCCTTTGCGCTGCAGCAGTGTTACTTTTTTCCCCTATTAAAACCTGTTCATAATCGCCGTATGTCCGCATGAAGATAGGTTATATTTCGAGATGGTTAAAGTACGAGGATCTCTTTTTGTCACCTGTTGCCATGGTGAATCGTAGTATCGGGACTCCATTAATGTTGGCTTTTTATCCTCATGGTGCACGCGCTGAACACTGAGTGAACCTACTGAGAGTTGATTTAACGAACTTAAATCAGCTGATCTGGAACTGAAAACTCAGAGTTTCCCCTGAGGGTAAATCAACTCAGAGCTCAGGGTTAGACTTAGAGTTTGTTGAACCGTCTTTCAGAAACGGGCCCCTGTACTGTATCTCCCTCTATCCCCCTTTTCAAGCCCAAAACAGTTTGACAGATGACTGCTCAAGGTTTCTGCCTCTTAAAGGAAGTTTTTCCTTGCCATTGTAACTTTCTTAAATGTAGCTTAGTGCTCATGTTGGGTCTTTGTAGATAATATAATGATGAGTAAGGAATTTTACCTGGTCTTTTGTAAAATAATATAACAATGAGTAGGGTCTTTTACCCGTTCTTTTGTAGTGTCTTAAGATAACATTATGAATTGGCGCTGTACAAATAACGATTGATTGAACAATCAATTAATCAATCATTTTTTATTTGTAAAACGCCACTTCATAACAAATGTTATCTCAAGACACTTTACAAAAGAGCAGGTAAAATACCTTACTCATTGTTACATTATCTAGGACCCAACTTTAATCCATCATAAGCACTCATCAACATTTATCAAAGTTAAAGTGGCAAGAAAACACTCCCTTTAAGAGGCAGAAACCTGTTGGAATCAGTATATGCCTGATTTTAGATACATAATGAAGGTGAAAATAGGCTCTCCTTGAAATTTGTTTTATGTCAGAGTTGAAGGAAATATCGAGGTCATCCAGGCTTTGAGAGACAAAGCACTGTCGGAGAAGTCCTTAAGCTGCTGGGATTCCTCAGCTACTACCCCACGTAAAGTTAAGACTTCTCAAGGATTGCCAAGCCTTTGTTTGAGCTCTTACAAACTAAAGGTATTGCAACTGTGACACCTGATATACGGTCGCCACCCACGCTTGCCTGTGGATATGATATTTGGTTTGGATACTGACAAAGGAGACACTTCAATGGCTATGCAGAGAAGTGGGCCTCAAGGAATAAAGAAGCTTACAGACTTGCCTCTGAGAACAGCCAGCAGTCAAGTTCTGGTGGGAAAAAATAATATGATCATCTATGGATTGAACAGACAAGGAGCACTTACCTGAGGGTTCATTTCCTGTGGAGAATGTGAATGAAGATGTGACACAGCAAGAGGGAAGACCAGTAGCCCCTCAGACAATTACTGACCAGCTTTACCATGGTCAGGCCAGTCAGTAACAACTTGGGAGGTCCTCTCGTACAAGAAAGCCAGCCCAGATGCACACATATGAGTTGTTAGGCCAACTTTCTTATCAAAAACATGTCATTTGTAACACAGTTGGGGCCAATGGACCGATATCAATGCAATTCTGGGAAATTAAAACATGCACTATGACTTTCTACCCCACTGCAAAGCCACCATACCTTACACCAAATCAAATCCTTTCTTACACCCCATGTACTGATTGACATACACACATATATTCAGATATACACACCTTTTGGTATTTGTATGTTCCTGAAATAGTCCTGAGTGTAAGAGGTCTAAGAGTTTGAAAATTTGAATTTTATGTATATATTTGTTTATGTTTAATTTTAGGTATGATATAATTAAATAAAGAACACTGTCATAAGAGCCACATTGGCCAATAAATGCCTGTTTTGAAGAACACAAAGTTTCAATTTAAAACAAACTGCACATCCCAGTTTTTCCAGCAGGAGACAGTGTGGCGCTGTTTCTCCCATGGACTCTCTTTGCTGGCGGACTCTCGCTGCTTCATCATTGCACTGTACAGAAACACTGTTGCCTGTCTCGTCTTTCCTCCTGTTCACACAGGATTATGAGCTTGAAAACATGTCTAAATGCACAAGAACATTGTTTAACACTAAAAACATGCTAAATTGGTTTCGAAAGGTGGTCCTTATATGGTTTTGTGAAAAAGCAGTGACTTTAGTTTCACTCTGTCAGGTGCCAGCAAAGATGGCGATGACGATCGTAATGTCTTTTTGTTTACTTCACAATAATAGTCTGGTATAGGTTTCTTGCTTTCGTTCGTTTGATACAGGATTAAATATTGTGTTATGTTCTAAAAGTTAATATTATTATGTCACAGTGTTATCTAAACATTTTAAATAATATAAGTTCATTAAGAGGTGACAGTCAGCAAATAAGGGAACACAGTATTTCTTTTGAATGTCTTACCTCAGGTATTTTTGAACTAAAGGTAAACTATCTGAGTTTCAGTGCTAAATGAAGATTTGATTATGCAGTTTTACACTGTCTGCATTCAGAAGTATGGTAATAGTTATCAGTGTAAAAATATAGTTTATTGGTGAATTTGTGGATTCTGTATGAAACAAAATGCTGTATCCAGAGAATACAAAACAGAAAGTCAAAAAAATACATTTAATTGAAATATTGAAAAGTATATTCCGCTGAGTGAAGCTGCACTGCACAAAAGCACTGTTGCATAGGGCTGTTCTATTATGGCAAAAATCTTAATCTTGATTATTTTGACTGATATTGACTTGACGATTATTAAACAAGATTACTCATTGGTTCTACAACATCTGCATCACATGCATTTATTTAACTTAAACCTTCTTAACACTTTAACATTCTGAACACTTTGAAAAACAAGAAATAAAAGAAAATAAATATATAAAACAAGTGCAATGCCTGTCTCGTCTTTTCTCTTGACACCCTTAATATATACTTTATTATCCTATTTTTATAAGGAGTGTTATTGAAAGCAGATTGATTAAAGTTTTGTCAAATAAGATTTTTGACACACAGTTACAGACAACTTTATCTTTGAATACATTATCGAAACAAGGTTTTCACCCTTTGTATCAACCATTCATAAAAAATAATCTGACATGAAGCCAGCGCCTATAAATGTTAAGTTTTAAGCTTTAGAGAAGGTTTTCAGTTGGAATAAAAATATAAACCAGTTGAGTCAGAGATTTAACCATTTTGATGCAGTCCGAAAAAACTGTATATATAAATGTTTACATTAGTGTTATAGCATTCTGATGAATGATTTGTGTGATTGACTCTTCTTGTTAAATAATAAAGTATACAAGATGGTTTTAGAAACTGTTAACTTGCTTTTTACTATCACCACATACAAGTACAGTATTTTTGTCTAGACAATGCACCAATTTAATATATCACATCTTAAGCGTAAATTTACAATTTTGACTTGCCATCATACACAAAGTTATCATCCTACATCGAATTTTAGTAAGGATCAGTCCATAAATGATGGGGTTGAGAATAGGAGGCATCATGAGAATTTGTATAGCCATAAAGTTCCTTACACTTTGGGGCACAGATGCTGATCCATATCTAGCGTACATAACATCAAAGAGTAACGCAGCTGTAACGTTAAGCAAACACAATAAATGTGGCACACATGTTTGTGTAAACTTTTTCCTGCCCTCTTTCGACTTTAAAGCTGCTTTTACCAAGTGCACATATGAACACACAATGAACAGAACATGACCACAATAGAAGGAGATAATAAACAATCCCACTATGTTGTTTGTTAATGTGGTAGTACAAGCAAGTTTAACAATTGACCAGTTCTCACAATATAGTTTCTGTATGCGGGAGCCACATAATTTAAGTCTGGATGTCAAACTTACAACCATCACCTCACAAAGGAAAGGAACAATCCAGGACAAACTAATGAGGATAGCAGTTCTTTGCACAGACATTAACACGTGATACTCTAGTGGTCGACATATAGCCACATATCTGTCATAAGCCATAAGAGCTAAAATAGAGAAATCAACTGTTGCATAGGTGTATATCACGAAGAATTGCAAAAAACATCCAAAATATGATATAACATGAATATCAGACAGCAAATCATATGCAAATTTAGGATAAAAGCCTGCAGTACCGTAAAGTCCATTGATGCACAAGTTACACACAAAAATGTACATAGGTTCATGAAGGTTTTGATCCAAGGCTATGGTCAAAATCAGAGCCACATTTACCAGCAGAATTGCACAATAACATAGTACAGTGAGAGAGAAAAGTGTTGCTCTATAGTTGGTTGTGGCACTGAAGCCAGTAAGAGTAAAAAAAACAATATTGGATGTATTAGTCATACTTTGCTAACTCTTCATAAGAAAAGTGTGAAAATGTTAAACACTGAAAAAAAAGGATAGATGCTGTGAAAAAGGTTGTTCATGTTAGTTAGAAGTATGTCCTATTTATGTTGTCCACTGCAGGCTAGCTAATGTGTTTGCGATGCATATAACTCAGTTGGGGATTTATAACTGACAATGACTCCCTTTCCACAACAGCAGTTACATCACAGCTAAGCAAATCAAGGAAAAAATCAGTGTACAATATAATGGTAAAAATCTTCTGTATTGAAACTGCATGAAACAACAGATGTCAGTGATGTATACATTAGATGAACAACAGATATAAATAACTAAAATAATCAAGAGAAAAAGCTTTAATTAAGATTCTTGGAATATTACACATCTCATTATAATTTTAACATGGTTTTATGAATGAATTACTACATATGCTTGGAAACCCCAAAAGTCAAAGAGTCCATCAATCAATCAATCAATCAACCAAGAGCCCATGAGCACAGCACTTGGCAACATTTAGCAAAGTAACAGTGGCAAGGAAAACTACCTTTAATGGCAGAAACCTTCTGCAGAAATAGACTCATGTTGAAGTGCCATCTGCCGCAAATGTGAGAGGGGAAAGAGAGATTGATTTTGTGATGTGCATTGCAGATCGCTCATGTGAGTCATACTATCAACAATAGAAACCTGTCCATGACAAAGTTGCTTATAGCTTTAGTTGTGTCTTGCTATGCTTCTCTTGACAATCTGTGAATCCTAAGGTAAGTCTATTCTTTGACTGAAAATGTCAGGGTGAAGGTTGCATATATGGTTGGAAGATATTTTCCACCTTTGTCCACTCTTGAGCGAGATATATCAATCCTTGATTTAAACTAAATACTCAGAGAATGATCCCATATAAAATCATTATACTTTGGCTGGTCTTTCCATAAGGGTTAGGGTTAGGGCTGTTGACCTAACAGCCAAACAGTCATTAAATTATAGCCAGCTGCTTTTTACCGCGCATGAAATCCATAAGATCATGACAAAGATGCCTGTCTGTATCAACCTCACCCCTGTATGCCCTTAAGGCCCTGACACACCGGGCAGACGGCAAAGAACAAGTGGCGACGAAGGCCGACTGTGGCGCCTTTTGTCTTGTCCAAAAAGGGGCACTTTAACACACGGCAAAGACTACAGCCAACGGCCAACCACCACGTACCTTCTGCGCATGCGTGAGAGGAAATAACTCACCATTTTCACAGCGCTGTCGCACACCACTGGTATTATAGGTACTTCTAATCGAGAATGATGTCTGATAAAAAGTTGAAAATGGCACAGGTGTTGTAAGCCCTTGGTCTTTTAGGGGAAAAAGAAAAGTGAGGCGGAGGCGACAAATAAGGAGAAACCGCACTACAGGGTTAAAGCATGGATACTACAGCGGCATGCTCAAGGGGCTAAGCCGAAAAAAGGCAGACAGAGGCCGACGGGTAGCGACGGAGCTGGACACAACGCAAAAACTAGGGCGACAATCACTCACTGTCGGTCCAACAAGGACAGATGGCCGACAATCCCCTTGGTGTGTCAGGGCCTTCACAGTACGAAACCCCTCCACAGAACCAATTTCTCTAAACTAGCGTCCACCCAGCCTCGACTGGTCACTTTTTAATTGAGGGAACTTTTCAATCAAAAGTGCCCTCCCCCCAAAAAAAGGTTTGTTTGCTTAAAATAATATCACATTTTGGTTATGACATGAGGGAAAGTAAATCTGTAAAGAAGTGGAGAACTCAGCCTGGAGCATGTTTTTCAATTGATCTTTATTTGCTCCATTAATAAATGTTATTTCAAGAAACTTTACAAAAAGAACAGGTCTAGACTGTAGACTCTCTTATATTATTTACAAAGACCTGACATTAATCACTTGAGATACTCATGGCAAGATGGCGTCGACACCGAGGCAGGAGAGGGGGGGGGTGCTTGTTAAACTACGTCAACGTCTTTTCAATTTTCAGCTGACATCTATCTTCTTGGCAAACATGCAATCCCTGCCGAACAAAATTGACGACTTACTGGACCAGGTTCAGTCTCAGAGAGAGGCCAGACACTGCTCTGTCTTCTGCCTGACGGAGACGTGGCTCGACAGCGACACCTCGGACTCGGCTTTCCTACCGCGGGGTTTCTCCTCTTTCTGTTCGGACCGCCAGAGAGAACACACCGGCCAAACTAAAGGCGGAGGTGTTTGTCTCCTCATTAATGAAAGTTGGTGTACAGACTCTGCTATTATGATCAAAACCTGCACCACAAACCTCGAATGCCTGGTCATTAATTGTCGCCCTTTTTATCTACCACGGAGTTTGCAGCTGTTTTTATACTGGCTGTTTACATTCATCCGACCGCACTTAACGAGCTGGTCAATATCATTCATAAATATGAAAGCTCCCACCCTGACGCAGTGATTATAGCAGCCGGAGATTTTAATCACTGTCTACTTAAATCAGTCCTCCCTTGTTACCACCAGCATGTAACACAAGCTACAAGAGGAAAAAAAACTTTAGACCACTGTTACAGCAACATAAAGGTTGCTTACCGGTCCCTTCCGAGACCGCCTTTCGGTAAGTCCGATCATCTGTCCATTCTTCTCTTACCCACATACACTATATTGCCAAAAGTATTCACTCACCCATCCAAATAATTGAAATCAGTTGTTCCAATCACTTCCATGGCCACAGGTGTATAAAATCAATCACCAAGGCATGCAGTCTGTTTCTACAAACATTTGTGAAAGAACGGGTCGCTCTCAGGAGCTCAGTGAATTCCAGCGTGGTACGGTGATAGGATGCCACCTGTGCAACAAGTCCAGTTGTGAAATTTCCACGCTCCTAAATATTCCACAGTCAACTGTCAGTGGTATTATAACAAAGTGGAAGCGATTGGGAACGTCAGCAACTCAGCCACGAAGTGGTAAGCCATGTAAAAAGACGGCGCGGGGTCAGCAAATGCTGAGGTGCATAGTGCGCACAGGTCGCCAACTTTCTGCAGAGTCAATCGCTACAGACCTCCAAACTTCATGTGGCCTTCACATTAGCTCAAGAACAGTGCATAGAGAGCTTCATGGAATGGGTTTCCATGGCCGAGCAGCTGCATCCAAGCCATACATCACCAAGTACAATGCAAAGCCTCAGATGCAGTGGTCTAAAGCACGCTGCCACTGGACTCTAGAGCAGTTGAGACGCGTTCTCTGGAGTGACGAATCGCGCTTCACCATCTGGCGATCTGATGGACGGGTCTGGGTTTGGCAGTTGCCAGGAGAACGGTACTTGTCTGACTGCATTGTGCCAAGTGTAAAGTTTGGTGGAGGGGGGATTATGGTGTGGGGTTGTTTTTCAGGAGCTGGGCTTGGCCTCTTAGTTCCAGTGAAAGGAACTCTGAATGCGTCAGGATACCAAGAGATTTTGGACAATTCCATGCTCCCAACTTTGTGGGAACAGTTTGGGGATGGCCCCTTCCTGTTCCATCATGACTGTGCACCAGTGCACAAAGCAAGGTCCATAAAGACATGGATAAGAGATTTCTGTGTGGATGGACTTGACTGGCCTGCACAGAGTCCTGACCTCAACCCGATAGAACACCTTTGGGATGAATTAGAGCAGAGACTGAGAGACAGGCCTTCTCGTCCAACATCAGTGTGTGACCTCACAAATGCGCTTCTGAAAGAATGGTCAAAAATTCCCATAAACACACTCCTAAACCTTGTGGACAGCCTTCCCAGAAAAGTTGAAGCTGTTATAGCTGCAAAGGGGTGACCAACGTCATATTAAACCCTATGGATTAAGAATGGGATGTCACTTAAGTTGATATGCGAGTCAAGGCAGGTGAGCCAATACTTTTGGCAATATAGTGTATGTACAGAAGAATAGATTAGTCAAACCAACTGTACGCTTTATTCAATGCTGGTCTAAAGATGCTGAAACTCAACTACAAGGGTGTTTTGATGTTACAGATTGGTTTGTTTTTAAATCTGATGACCTAGAAGAATACTGTGATGCTCTCACTGGATATATTGACTTCTGCATAGACTTGTGTATCCCCCGTAAGGTTGTTAAGCAAAACTCCAACCAAAAACCCTGGCTCAATAATGATGTCAGACTTAAACTTGAGGCCCGTGCCACTGCTTTTAAATCTGGTGATGTCACTAGCTATAAGCTACAGATACTCTTTGGAGTGGTCGATAAAAGCAGCTAAGCGCTCCTATGGAAAACGGATTGAGGGTCACTTCACTGGTAACGACCCCCGTCGCATGTGGCAGGGTCTGAATACTATCTCTTCTTATAAACCTAGGAGCCATGCCACTGCAGCTCACGACCATTCGCTCCCAAATCAACTGAACATTTTTTACTTAAGATTTGATGCTGCGAACACTGAGACTGCTGTATTCACCCCCTCCAATCCTAGTGACCAGAGAGGGCTGTCTGTGACACTACAGCAGGTCCAAACTACTTTGACCAAGACCAAGCCAAAAAAAGCTGCCGGTCCCGACCATATCCCTCCCCGTGTTGCTAGATCTTGCTCTGAGCAGCTTGCCCCTTTACTCACAGACTTGTTTAATATGTCACTGGAGCGCCGCATTGTACCAAGGTGTTTTAAGGAATCAACCATAATACCTGTAGCTAAGAAGTCACAGGTTACCTGTCACAATGACTACAGACCCATCGCACTTACCTCAGTGCTAATGAAATGCCTGGAGCGTCTTGTGCTTGACTACATTAAATGTCAGATTTCTAGCTCCTTGGATCCCCTGCAGTTCGCTTACAGGATAAACAGATCAATTGATGACGCTATATCTGTGGCCCTGAACACTGTCTATGAACACTTAGACAAGAGGAAATCCTATGTTAGGGTGCTCTTCATTGAATATAGTTCTGCTTTTAATAGTAATTACTGAATGAGGAAAAGCTATAACTGTGGCTGGTGCTAAAGAATGTATAACTTTTTATTTGAGACGTTTACACACTTTAATGGGTTGATGCTCTACTAACAACTTAAGCAAATCGCTGTTTCCTGTTGCTTCCCTGTCTGTGTCTGTGCAGACCTGCTGGTTCAATCATGACCTTTGGATTAAATTAACAGTAGAGAGAGGGAGGGGGTGGTATTTTAAGGTATGCTGTATGGCAGTGATCATCAATTGGCGACCCACAGGACACATCAGGCCCCCTACAGCTCCCCATCCTGCCCCCAGATTATAATGAAATTCAGAAAATGTGAGGAAAAAATATGTTACTTTTTTTAGGGTATCTATTTTAAATATAGCTAAAGCAACCCAAAACATGTGAGTGTTAAATAATTGTTATCAGGAATAACTTAATGTTTGATCAGTTTGCCATAAATCCACCGGTAAGCTATTATTTGGGAATATTCAACCAGGAGTACGAGCTACCACTCTCAAAAAAGCTGTACTTGCTGCAACCATGGTTGTGCATTTAATAGTGGTGAAGCTGAAAACTATGGAAGCGAATAGTGATCAGAATTCAAATGAAAATGCTAATCTTAAAATGAAAATGCATTAACAGAAACGCGTTTTCATTTTCAGAATCTAGGCGCATTATTTGACCTATATTTAAAATTCATATTCAGTCATCCAATTTGCATTACTCTTCCTCTCTATGTATGCATATTGTATGACATAACTAAAATTAAAACGAAAAGCTCTTTGGCTTTTCATTTTTGAACTTGTGGTGCTAAATAGTTTTCATATTTCAAACAAACTCAAAAATGAAATGGCAAAGTGGACGGCGCAGGAAAGTGACGTCAGACTTCAGCTCCCAGGCAGACCGCGCTACGCATCCAGTACGATAGGTTGCGGTGTGTATCTTAAACGCTGGTGCAAGCCGTTAGCCAATAAGTTCATAGAATAAGAATAGAACGGTCCAGACTGGTCAAGACCAGACAAGTTGGGTACTCTTGGACCAAACGCCGGTAACTCTCTCACTAGGCCGCCTTAAAGCCTCTAGTCATGTTTTTCAGTGCTCTTGCAAACTCTTGTAGATTCATCAATATATAGTATTTTCCAATTGTAGTTATTTAAGGCAAATATTAGGTTAATAAACAATTTATTAAAGGTACAGTATGTAGAATTGCATGCTAATGTTTACAATAAAATATCTAACTTAATTTAAAAATTGAATTAACCCATGTTATATATATTTTTATGTTGAGTACTTACATCAACTCAAATATTATTTATAAGTTATCAAAGCCAGAGAAATCCGTAATTTTATAGTTGTAAAGGGACGTGTCTTGTAGGCGGCCGCCATGATGAGCCGCCATGATAGACCCAAAATGTTGATCGTTGTCAAGGAAACACCGGATGTTACGTTAAAGACCGCTGCATAAGCTAGCGCTAGCTGCTACTGAAAGCTGCCTTTCTGTCGCTGTATGTGCTGCTGTGATAAAAAACGTCATGTAAATTATACTTGGATACATCGTCAGTACATATATTGTCTTTCTCAGGTCGGTTTCGCCCGTTCGTATTGATTCAACACGGAGTTCGTTCGTTTTTACTCCCATAATACACCGCAAGCCTCAACGTCATCTTTTGTTATTGTTTTGATTGAGAGGCCCCTAGCGGCGGATTTTACATACTGTAAGTTTAAGCTACGGTTTCGCTAGCTTGTCAAAACCACTGATTTTCTCATCGAAGATCGTTTGAACATAATGGTAGTGACGTCAAAATCATCCGACCGTGGTCTAGTTCGCTATAGCATAACGTTAGCTTTACTTCTCTCGGCTGCATTAACGCTTCAAACATTATAAAAATGGTGTTCATTTGTGAAGATTATCCTGCTGAACAAAACGCCTTCGCATCAGAAACGTGTTTGCCACAGAGCTTATTTTCTGCAATGATCCAAAATCCAATGCAAAAATCCCATAGACGAATTCTCAATAGACCCCATGGCGATACTAGTTCCGGGTTGGCCTTCAAAAATACGTCATTTGGTTTGTTCCCTATGGCCCAACCCTCTTCACCATCAACATGCGCCCCTTGGTCACATTGTCAGCAGGCATGGAACATCATTCTGTTTGCTTATGGCCATACCCCCCTAAACACTCTCGATCTAGTCCAGTGCTTCTCAAATAGTGGGGCCCGCTGTCACACTGCATCAGGACTAACCTGGCCTGACCACGATTACCTCTTGTACATAACATCGTAATACAGCACACGCATGCTTTATGTTATTATGAAGCGTGCTCAGTTTACAAACAGGCGGACTCGAAAAAAAAAAAAAAGGTCAAGTGCGCGTCTGCACATCGGAGAACAGAAAGCATGACAGCTACTTTACTGACTTTGAGGCTTATTTTGAGTCACTTTAATCAGCTACAGCCGTAAATTAATTTAAAAAATTTAAAAAAGAGACGCGCGGTCGAGTCCGTGTCCGCACATCGGAGAAAATGACAGCTACTTTGTGGTTTATTCTGAGTCATGTTGGTCAGATACAGCCATAAAACTCTGGATTTCTCCACAATGAAGGCTGTCAGCGTTGTGTACCCGTGCTTGTGCTCGTGCATGAAGTGTACCGTACCAAAGCACACCTCTCCAAAGTGTGCCAAAGCCAAGAAGTGTAGCGTGCCTGAGCACGGGACGGAGCGGTCACACTGGCCAAACGAACTGGACTTTAGGGTTGAAGCGTGCTTGGGCACAGTACGGATTGCCAGTGTGACCGCAAAGTACACAGGAACACCGGTGTACAGAGCTGACGGAGGAAGAGAGATGGAGAAGTTTCTGACAGGAGTGAAAAGAAAAGGCGTCAGAGGCAAGAAAAGCAAGTGATGGTAACCGGCATAAACATAATAAGACCAGGAAATACGACTCTATTTTGATTATCAGGTGATTGTATGCTGGTGCTAACAACTCATACATTGGTTTGTACAGATAAATGGGGGGGGGGGGGGGCGTGAAAAAATTTCTGTCTCCTAGGGGGGGCATGACAGAAAATAATTGAGAACCACTGATCTAGTCCAAGCTTAGAAGCTCGGCTCGGGTCTAGTTTGTACTTAGATGGAGGACTACTAGGGATGCTCAGTGGTCAGTCATCTCTCAACCTCATTAATGGGGTTCGATCTCAAGTTCCTGCAGCCACATGTCCCAAGTGGCATAACCAGCAGTGTGTGAATGCCATTAGTTACAATGATCGGCACTTTATTGCGAAATAAAGCCTCTGCCACTAGTGTGCGAGTATGGTGTAACTGGGTATGTGTGACGAAAGAGGAGCTTTGAGAAGTCTAAACTAATATTATTACATTTTTTTAAATACTTAAATACACTTTCAAAAAGGCACATTTTCAGCTACAAATACACATCCACAAAGTTGCGAACCGTGATTATTAGAGCTGGGCCTTCACAGCCAAAACATGCCATCGTAAGTAGTCTCATGCTAAATAAACAGGCCAGCTTTGACTTACAATGAAATAAAATTATGCAGTGTACCTTAATTAGGCCATTCAGTCCAATCAGGCCTTTGCTGACCTTGGTCAGAAGGAGGGAATCAGGCCCAAAATTGACCCTAGTTTTTTTTATTTTATTTTATTTTTTTTATTATTATTTCATGCTCGGGAAACTTACATTCAAATAAAGTAGTATAATATATAGTATGGTCAGTTACAAAGAAAACAGAGTTAAGAGAAAGAAACGATTAAAGATAGTCAACTATGATGGTTAATCATAACCTTGAAACAGAAAGCATAAGGCTGATATACAGTCAGGCATTAGTTAATATCTGCACAATTCATATATAGTAATGAGCAAGTTTGTACATATACAAAAGTTGTAATTTATAGTGTAACAAACCCAGAATATAGGAGCATTCGGAGACACAACTCTGGAGCGAACATGGAGTTCTCATGAAGCTACTACGAGAGAGGGAGAGAAAATATAGGTGATTACGTGTTTGTTTTCTGTTAATTAGGACAAGTAATATTATTATCTGATTCTGGGTTTCATAAGATGGAGAGTGATCCTAGTTTTGAAAAGTTTTCAGCTTGTCCAGTTGACTGTGCTATGCAGTTGGGCCCCACCCATCTCTCGAAGTAGAGCAACTGTACAAAAAGTCAGGGGAGGCTTGTTTTGTTCTCTTTTGGATCTCTATGGTATCTGTTCGTCTAGATATGATTTTTTTTCTATGCTCTGTATGCTTAATGTTCTTATAATAATATTTACATGTGAACATTTGTAACTGACATGAGAAGAAGAAATCTGATCTAAAGCAATCTTTTCTTTTTTTGTCTGCATTGCGATTCCATAACTAAAAAGGGATGTTATATTCCTTAATAACAATAACTAATTCAGCTATGCAATTTTGACTAGTGTAGTGAAACACGCTGTCTTACTGCTGCACACTGGTTAGCAGAGAGGTGTCTTTGAGAGTTTGGTAAGATGTTTGGAAAATAACAGAAGAAAAAATTATGAAACTTGTGAAAACATAACCAAAAGAGAGATGGAATATTGGACTTAAGTGTTGTTCAAAAGGATAAGATAACCCCTTTACTGCATTTGTTTGTTCAAAGCTCTTTGTTTCACTTTAGTGCATTTTCATCACACTGTAAACTAATGGAGAATACAACTAAGATATGGTCATTTGTACTGGCTGCCTATGGAAACATTGGAGAGTTAAAAAACCTGTATTTCAGCATAATGCTGTTATGGTACCTCTCAATTTGTGCAGCCAACACAGTCCTTATTGTTGTCATATATGTTGACAGAAGGTTGCATGAACCAATGTATATTTTACTATGTAATTTATCTGTAAATGAAATAGTTGGCAGCACGTCACTGTATCCTCTAATGCTCTCACAGATGTTTTCAGATACCCACGAAGTGACCCTGCCGTGGTGTTTTCTGCAGATGTGCTTTATCTACATATCTGCATCAGTTGAGTTTTGCAGTTTAGCAGCTATGGCCTATGATAGGCATGTCTCAATATGTTATCCTTTGCGCTACAACATCATTATGAACACAGGAAAAGTAGTTTCGATAGTGCTGGTTATATGGATGTATTCAATCTTTAGTTTTATTTTCTCATTTTCATTTATCATAAGTTTGAAATTTTGTGGAAATATCATTGACAAAGTTTTTTGTGATCACCACTTGGTGATAAAGCTTGCGTGTTCAATCTCAACTCCTAATAACATATCTGACCTGCTTTTTGCATTTGTAACTATTGTTATCCCATTTAGTCTCATTTTAGTCTCTTATATGAAGATTTTGACGGTGTGTCTGAATACTTCTATAGAAAACAAGCAAAAAGCTGTAACTACCTGCACACCTCAGATTGTCTCAGTTTCAAACTTGTTTGTTGGCTGCATTTTTCATTTTGTTGATTCCAGGTTTCATGTTGCTCAAGTGCCAGACAAAATACGCATTATTTTATCAGTATACCTCCTCCTTTGCCAACCTATTGTCACTCCTTTTATGTATGGATTTAATCTACCAAAGATAAGGCATTCATTCAAGAGATTTCTTGTTGATAGAAAACAAATGTTTTTTTAATTCTGCAAGTGTTAACAGCAAGATGGGGTATCTAAGCCCTGAATAAAAAATAAACAGTAAATATGGTTTAGAATCTTTAATCTAAAATAATTTGGCAGGGTTCTACAGATCTTTGTGCACTACAAAATAGTGCTGTTTTTATGATGCAAAGATGCTATCAAATTTGTCTAAAGTTTAGGATTTAGTAATTTGAATCGCACACTTGGCGGATTTGAGACCCAAAAAGGAACTTCCGTGCGTGAATAGGTTTAAGGATCTAAATTTAACTCCAGGGTTACCATTGTACATAAAAATGCATGCTTCACATAACTATCGGCCCCATAATGAATCAAATCTCTGCCTCGTTTAGATTTATTTTTAACGCTATACTGACAATGATGGAAGAGTTGCCTGAAAAGGACAATGGATGCAGGGACGTGCAGCATGATTTCTGTAAAAACCAACAACCCCTAATTTTTCTTTTCTGTGATATATGATGGGATACAAATACAAGGAAGTTTCCCCACATGCATTCAGTGTTTTATTTACAGATTTATATAAACCTTAATATTTTTCATTTTAATGTACAAAACAAGTTATGTCCTCCTTTGATCCAGTCCTTCTTTATCGACTTCAAAACCTGCATGCACAAGAGCAAGATATTTGATAAAATTATGATTTATGATAAAAATGATTTTTAATAAACTTTTTCAACAGACGTGTGTTGCAGTTGTGTATAATTTACCAACATTCAAGTGTTTAATCTAAAATTCTTATACCGGAGCCAAAATCAGATTTAGATGTGTAGTGGAAAGATGTTCTGTTTGCTCGTAATACTCTAAGAATACTGCAAGTTTTATGTTTGTAGAGTTTCATACAGTAGGGCCTGGACCAGTCCTTACTGTTTTTTAAGTTAACACTCATGTACAGCATGTGACCCCCTCTGTCCTTCCAGGTACAGTGTGCTGAAGGTGTAAACATCAAAAGAAAAGGATAATTTAAATGGCAAGTCTTTGTGCCAAGAAATAATTTTGGAAGTAGCCACAGCATAATTCCATGTTCCATGACACGTTCAACTGATCACTGCAAAAACAGTCCCTAGAAAGTCACCAAACCTTAAGGAAAATGTGTGTATATTTTAATATCAGACAGGGATGATTGTAGATTAGTCATGGAAAATGGGGAGTCACGATTTAAAAATTTTGAGCCAGGAAGAAACATTTTTTGCCTAACATGTTTTAGTTAATTGTCCTCATTTGACAATACACTAAGTAATGCACTAATGCACATGTCAATGTCAGTGCTGAAACAATAAAGCTCCCAGCCCTTCTAGATTAAAATGGTGGTAGTGGATGGCAAGCATTGCTGTGAAAGTTGGTTCCTGATTTCACAAGCCCTTGAACAAATTGGTATTGGATTTAGAAGAACAAGTACAATGGCTTCTGGTAAGTCTTGCATTTGGGCGTCTGTGGATCAGTGATCACCCTTTCCTTTAGTAATAATGGAATAATATAATCTCATGCATTACAACAAATATATTCTATAATTAAATCTAAGATAAATAAAGGAGTGCCAATGGTTAAAGAGAAAGGTATAGATGATAAGTTAGGAGATGTTTATCTCTAACATATCTCAGACTAGCAACATCAGTATCGTCTTTTAAATCGCTTTTAAAAACACATTTTTATCGTAAAGCCTTCTTATAATCCTTGTTTTATCTATGATGTCTTACTTGTTTTATTTGTTTTGTTTTTTCTTGGATGATTGATGCGTTGTTGTTTTATTGTATGCCTTTTAATAGGATTTTATTGTTGTGTATTTGACTGTGGGACTTTTTAACTCTGTAAAGCACTTTGTGACATTGGTCTTGATAAGTGCTTTATAAATAAACTTTATTATTATTATATATAAACTTGTTAGCCTCTCTATAGCTAAAAGGAGGAAGGACTGGGTGCGTTTGACAAGGCTAATAAAGATGGCTTCTCCAAGTCCTCTGGCTCTCCCCATGCATTCAAAACATCTGGTCTGAGGTCATTGGCAAACTTTCAGAGATCCTCAGCCTCAGCGACCCCCTACGCCCCGTAATTTGTACTACTTTGTGACATCACTTCATTACACACCACACCATTCATATTTATATCATTAACCATTGCTTAGACAGGTCATACTATTGAACTGAAAATAAAGAACTAAGGTATGCATATTATACTGGTGCCTTTTACTCACAGACCATTTTAATCTGGAAAATTTAACAGCATCTTTGAAAAATAACATCACCTTTTATGAAATGACCTGGTCCCCCATTTTGCAATACCTTCAACTTATTCCTCTATGTCTTCACAAATGGTTCCCCATGTATGTCAGTAATCAAAAACTGTAACTCTTTTTGTCATCTTTTGTGATATATATATCATCCTTCCTAACTAATTATTTTGTTTTTTTTTATTACTATTATTTATGTATTTATTCATTTTTATTCATTTATTTAATTTATTTATTCTCGGTTACAAAGCTACAAGAAATCCCAATGTGCAGTTTTTCCCCGAACGGCCCAATTTATCTTACTCTTAATCTGGTCACATCCTGTCTGTCTGTCTGTCTGTCTGTCTGTCTGTCTGTCTGTCTGTCTGTCTGTCTGTCTGTCTGTCTGTCTGTCTGTCTGTCTGTCTGTCTGTCTGTCTGTCTGTCTGTCTGTCTGATCCAGTGAAGTTAGTCGTGGCAACCTGGTTCTGTCTTGTCTTGTTTGCCTTGTATATCTAATGTCTTTAATTCGCACATGATAAAAGGGATTGTGTATTTGCATTGTGTAAATCTCTGAGTATAAAATAAAATTTAAAAAAAAAAGCGTTAAACCAAGGTGGGAGTTAGTTGAATATTGTGGAAATTGTGGGCCTGGTATCGGATGAATGTTCAATTCTTGGGTACGAGACTCCATTTTTTCCTTACAAGATTATTTCCCAACACCCACATGACAGCGGCCCCTTCTATTATGATCAAACTGTTAATCCAGAACTGCACATGCTCACTAACTCCTAGAATTTAATTACCAAAAGCACATCAATCTAAGCCCCATAGTTGAAAGTGATGTGCAATAGAATTTTTACTATGACACTTTAACTTCAGATATTTAGTCAGTATTAATTTGCATAAATGTAATTGTTACAAGTTGTTTTTGTTTTTGGATATTCAAAAACTTTGTTTTTAATTGTAGTAACAACAGAACTGTAGATATCTGACATGGGAGTGTTCCTAAGAAAAGTGTTCCTAGTAAGAATCTGAAATGACAATTGTGCATAGGAAGAATGTCATAGTAGATATTTAAATGGATTTTTTGATGAAATAATTGACTTGCCGATATCTGTAATGAATCTCCAATCAAGCTGTTCAATGTTAAAAAGGTTTGATCTATGCTCAGACTGGAAGTACTGGTTGTCCTGTTTTTATTTGTTGATTGCAAATTTCCATTGTTATTCCTATGGCAAATATGTTTTTTACATTGATCCATTTGAGCTATAGCAAGATTCTTTCACAAGGTTTTCTACATTTTGTTACATATCCCTAATATTTTAAGGTATTAAATATTGTTAATTGGTCAAGGGCAGGGGGGCACAGAACATTCAGGAAAACATTTGTGACGTCCTAGGAAATGTTTGCAAGATCTTGCAAAAGTTTTTAATTTAGCCTTTAAGGATCTCCAAACATAGATTTATTTTCCTTTTCCCTTCAGGGGCTCTGCAAATGATCAACCTCACAAATACATGCATCAAGAACTGACAATAGTGCCCTTCCGTCAGTACAGAGGATGTTTCTCTGCTAGTCCCAAAGCCTACATTAATGTCCTAGGGATCCATGGACATAGTGGACTAATTATGACCCTGAGGCTTAATCAAAACATGTGAACTCTGTACTTCTGTGTCTCCAGGAGATTGCATCACAATAGACAATAGTTACATCAGTAAGTTTAGATTTTCTAGCAAGGAAGAAGAAGGACAGAAGGACATGGCTTTGTACAAAGAATATACTCAAATGACGAAACTAATGTGTATTTACTCTCTTTGCATGATTCCTTGGTGATCAGAGGTGAGTACCATCTTATCTTAAAGAGCTCATAGTTACATATAATCTCTAAATGTATTATGGGAGATAGAGCCTCAAGTTATAAGGCTCCTCTCCTTTGGAATAATTTACCAGTCAGGATCTGGGAGACAGCATTTCCAGCATAGGGACAGCCATTGTTGGGACTCCAATGCCCTCTGCAGTGATAGATGGGTGACGTCACTCGGGCTTCGTCCATTAATATTTACAGTCTTTGATTCCCGCACAAGGTTGCAACATTGTTTCATTTCAAGCACCTACATACACCTCTCTGCAGTCTGCTCCCACATTCCTGCACATTTTACCCAATGTCTTGAGGGAACTACTCTATATTTACATGCTAACCCAGGTGCAAAATGGGGGCAGGGTACAACAAATAATTAGCTTTGCCTGTGTGGATTCTTAACATAATCCAAGATGAAGATGGCAAAAAGATTATTTTCTCTGAGGCATCGGAGGGAAATGATTTTTTAAGAAAGTGAAGCTTTTAAAGATGATGAAGACCAGCCACCAGGACCAGCCACGCTGCAGCAAGCTACAGGACCAGGCCGCCCACAGCCAGCCACAACTGGCCAGCCACAGGACCAGGCTGTACACAGCCAGCCACAGCAAGCCATCCACAGGAGGCCATCCTCATTACCAGGCAGTCCACAGCCAGCCTCAGCTGGCCATCTACAGCTATATGTCTATATCTATTTATTGGGTCTCGTATTGTGTAGACTGATGTAAGTGTTCAATTTCTAAAGAAGTCCTAAGAAATAAACTTCAATAGTGACATTTGTTCAAGCTTTTTCTTTCCTGACCTTATCTTGATTGTAATTTATGTTTATTTTTTATTGCATTTTATCACAAAAAACAAATAGCCCTTTTAATCTTAAAACTGAAATAAAAGGGACACATAATGGACAAATATTAACTGTAAATGCTGTATCTTGCTTGTAACTTGGTTAAAATAAATCTCTAAAGGTTTTTACATAACTTTTCTGTTTGTTAGCTTGTTACTGTCTATTTTGTCATAAGTGGGTTTGTATTGGTTTATTGTTTGTTAATCGTGTAATATATGAGGTGACCCCTGCAAGCTTAGGCAGTCAACTCGAGCTGCACTGATTTCACACTTGACATGTCTCATACATTTCAGTGTAGTAGGTTGAAAATGCTACATGTTAAGTTTTAATTTTAACAGGCACACCCTATTTTTTTTGCAATATTTTTGAACTATTCTAACTTTCATGACACACATTTTTACATAGTGCTATACTTTTTACCCAGTAGATGGTGCTATTGTGCCACTGGTTTCGATAGAGAGGCTGCATGTGCTCGGTTCAGACAATAAAAAGCTGGCATGAGCAAAACACTAAAGTTTGTCTTCTATCATTCCACAGGTAATAAAAAGCTTTCTCATTTATCTTTAAGCTAGTTATGTATCTAGTGCAGTGGTTAGACACTGTTAGGGGGGTCGCGAGATTCCTTCAAAAACATTTAAAAATGGAAAATGGTTTCAAATTGCATATCTCACCCATCAATTTGAAAATATATAAAAAAATGTGATGGTGTTTGGGCTATTGTGTGGTGTTCTAATGCCAGTGTTTGGAGAGGCCTAATAGTGTGTGTGGCTGTGTGCAATGTCACATTTTTTAAGCACCTCTAGGGACAATGGGGGTCCCCAGTCTCTAGCACAGCTATATTGGGGGTCACGGGCTGAAAAGTTTGGGAACCCCTGATCTAGTGTACAGTACACGCAGTTTAAGTCCATTGTAATGTCGTAACATGAGCTACAATTTTATAAGTTTGTAAGCTTCAATTTGTAGCTTTTTTGTCACAACATGCTTTTTCGTGCTATGGTTCTAATTTAAAGTTATGTAAATTAATGTTACTTTTACAGTGTTTTATTTTAATTTGTATTGTCCGTTAGTTTACTCTATGTTATGTTATAAAATGTGTTGGGGATGGTAAAGCGACTGTTGTGTCAGACAATAAACTAGCTGGCATGAGCAAGACATTAAAGTTTGTCCTCTATCGTTCCAAAGATTTTATTTTGGCTACATAGTGTTTCCTAGCCTGTGTAACCTTTGCTGCTGGTCCAGATTAAGACTAAGTCTGGTGCCGGTAACATCAACAATCACCTGAGAACACCGCCTTCCAATTAGCGGTCTCTTTAAGCTGCAAGATTTCCGGTCTCTCTCTCTCTCTGCTCTCTCATTGCCAGCTCTGACCTGCACCAGTACTGCACGCTTGCTCAGCCCCACCACCACCCTAGCATCCACCTGTAGGCTCCAACTAGGGGTTTAAGATATCATCCCATCACTACTCAAATGTCTGCATGTAAATTAAAACTGTGAGGAGTGTGAGGTCTGAGCCTAGACACCAAACACAAACTATGTTCTGCTGCAATAAATATTTTAAACGATACGAACTTGAGTTGTCTGACTGAAATAATATTTAATGCTTGTACGTTCCTTGTATGTGTGAACATACATGGCCAGTAAAGCTGATTGTGATTTTAATTATTGACAATTAATACGTCTTGTATCATATTAAAACACCATTGACACGTTAACAAAGTTACAAACTCACTTTCACCAAAAGGGTTGTGAATAACATTGCTTTACTTCAAGTGTCTTCATTTTTTAAAGGTTGTTTACAGTTAAAAGTAAAGTATATAACTCACTATTATGACTTCTTCTTTGATAATATTATTTACTTGTACTTTTACTTTCTATACTTAGCAAAGTAATTATCAGAAAAATGCTTTTGATACTAAAGGTCACTAAATATCAGATTAAAGTATAGGGCCTGACCGATTGTGGAAAAGATGTACAGTATAATGAAGAAAAGATGGTCACTCAACTGGAAAGTAACTGCACATGTACATGCATCCCTGCTTGACACAGTGATAATGAGTAATAATGCTTGTTGTATAGCACAGTCTGATGGTGACAGAAAGAGAACTGCTAGTGTAATACAATGTAACTCAAATGAAATGCTATTTGACTGGTGAATGAAGTTAGTAATATTGTCATATATCTGTAATAAAAGTAACCGATCCCGATAACTCACATTAAATGCAAATATCAGCCGATATTATCTGCTGGCAGATTAATCGGTCAGGCTCCAATTTTGTGTAAAAGTCTTAAAATTAGAGCCTGACCGATTAATCTGCCAGCAGATAATATCGGCTGATATTAGCATTTAATGTGAGTTATCGGGATCGGTTACTTTTATTACAGATATATGACAATATCACACATTATAGCTTGCTTTCACTTTCTTCAAAAGTCATTTTCTGATATTTGTACTTTTTCTGAAGTGTGGCTTTCAAAAACATCTACCAATGCGTATTACAGCTAGGCTACAGCAAGCCTGGTATAAAGTGTGAAATATTCTGGCCTCGTCAAAATTACCCAGATTGCAACATAAACTATATGGTATGTTATGCTACTACAGAGAAATTCTGTTGTACTGTATTGTTAGTGTTCTCTTTTACTTTTGGTAATTTGTGAGAAAAAGTAGGCCTGGTTTGTCAAAAACACAAAACCCTTTGGCGTAATAGTGGTGTGTCCCAATCATCCTTTTCTATTCCGTTTGGGACAGTCAAGTTCAATCATACTCAAACTTTACAGGCATAATGCCAAATCCATAAGGGTTTAGTCATTAGCCTTCGGGGATGGAGAATTGGATGGGGCTATAAAGTACAGGGAAGGCATGGCATTGATGTGTTAGGTGGTAAGAACAGCCACCTGATTTCTTTCATATTTGTGTGACACCAGTGCTCTTGGATAATATGTTTTGATTGTGAATAATAATCGACACATGTGTTGTATGCTTATTGTTGTTTTCTGATAACTAAAATCTGCAACTTGGCATTTTTCTTACTGGCCATTGTGCTTCTTCTTTTTAACCATGTGAAGAAACACACTTGTTAACCTGCTGTTACACACTGGTTTGCAGTGATCTATGTCTTTATTTTTCTTCGTTGTTTGGGAAAAAACTTTGGACAGCCTCTTAAAACGTGTGAAACTAAAATTACAATCTCATGTTTCTTTGTCGTTCTTTGTTTCTGTACTGTTGATTTTTTTTAAAAGCAGCCAAGAAAAAAGATCTCAATTTGTGTGCCTGTTGACCATCAAGATTTCAAAAAAACTTAAATGCAGATAAAAAACTACAGTAGACTGAGGCTTTATGATCAAGGATAATAACTAATCCTATTACTGAATTGGTTTTGTTACTAACCTCTTTGTTTTGTCCTTAGGCAGTTATATCAAACAAGAAAGAAATGGAGAACTCCACTGAGATTTGGTCTTTTGTGCTCACTGCCTATGGTAACATTGGGGAGTTAAAATACCTGTATTTCAGCATAATGCTGTTATGGTACATCTCCATATGTGCAGCTAACACAGTTCTTATTGTGGTTATATATGTAGACCGAAAATTGCATGAGCCGATGTATATATTTCTATGTAATTTATTTGTAAATGAAATAGCTGGCAGCACATCATTGTACCCTCTTATGCTCTCACAGATGTTATCAGATACACATGAAGTGACCCTGCCATGGTGTTTTCTGCAGATGTCTTACATTTACATATCTGCAGCTGTTGAGTTTTGCAATTTGGCAGCCATGGCCTACGATAGATATGTTGCTATCTGCTGTCCTCTACACTACAATGTGATTATGAACACAGGCAGAGTGTTTTTGATCATTCTTGTTATATGGTTGTATTGCTTTTTTAATTTGATGTTCACGTTTTCATTCACCTACCGTTTGAAATTTTGTGGGAATGCCATTGACAAAGTGTTTTGTGACTACCACTTAATAATTAAGCAGGCATGCTCTGTTTCAGTATATAACAGCATATCTGACCTGTTATTTGCCTTTCTAACTGTTGTTATCCCATTTAGTCTCATTTCAGTCTCTTATATGAAGATTTTAGCTGTGTGTCTGCATACCTCTAAAGAAAACAAGCAAAAAGCTGTAACTACCTGCACACCTCAGATTGTCTCCCTGTCAAACATGTTTGTCGGCACAATTTTTCACTTTGTTGATTCTAGGTTTATTGTGGCGGATGTACCAGATAATGTACAGATTATTTTATCCGTGTATCTCCTCATCTGCCAACCAATTGTCACTCCATTTATGTATGGATTCAAGCTACCGAAGATTAAAGAATCGTGTAAAGGATTTTTGTTTGCTAGATATTGTAAATTTATTAGCAAATAATAACAATTTGTTGATAATATTGTTTTTAAAGAAGAGTTTATATTTATTATTATTTAAATAAAGTGACTTTGAATTAAAAAACAATGCATTTCAGTTTTAACAGGCTCCTTTTTTAACCTTAATGCTAGCATTCAGAGTATTCATCAGATGTCATTTCTTTCCTAAAATAATAACTTACAAAGCACCTATATGTTGGCTATTTGAAAATCAAAAGATGATGTATGATAACTATAAAAGCTGCACAGATGCTCCTTCTGGTTTTAAGGTTCTCATGTTCTGCTGCCATTTTTGAATGGGGTTCTGGCAAACTCAAGGAGTGGACCATGATAAGGCTTTTACATAGCTACAGTTGCTCTAAAGACAAATGCTGTGTACAGGACTACAACAAAGAATGATCTGAAACATCAAAGATTTGTAGTTACAGATCCCTCTGTAACAGGTCTAGACCATCTCTGTTATGTTATTTATAGAGACCCGAACACCCATCTGCTGAGACTGTGTTAGGCTTGGAGTGGGGATATGATTCTCTGTTGCGCACAAGATTTATTAATTTTTTACTTTTCGGGACTCTTCAGACTACCTCTGAGATGTAATGGAGAAGAAATATAAAGTACCATTAGATGTAAATATAAAAAAGAAGTAATTTCTGACGAATTTAAATGTAAATCTTTAATCATCTATATTATTACAGTAAATAAACTTAATTATATTAAACAGGTAATGGAATAATGTCTAAGCCACATGTATATTAAAGATATTTAGTCTGAAATTAGAACAACTTCTAGCTGGATAAAAACAACTTGATTACTTTTTACAGACTTTTACTATAGAAAGGATATTTGAACTCCATACTCACTTCTGACCACAAAGGAGTCAGTCTAAACAGAGCTGCTAAATATTGTTATATATGTTTATGGCACTTCTACGCTTTGTAATGGTTTTGGGGAACAATGTGGTAGACTTTTAAATAGGGGCTATGGTTGGTGTACGGTTCTGTTGTGTTGGACCGATGTAAGGGGTTCTTTGTGCTAAAATGGCAGAGGCAAATTTTCTTCCCAGTCAAGCGCTGCAGTAACAAAGTGCTTAGCTTAGCTCGTAGCTTCTAGGCCGCATATAGGTAAACATATGAGCGGCTGAATAGCTTGAAAATATTGACCACAGCGCATTCAACACTTAATTTTAAAAAGTTGGTGAACTTTGGCAATGCTATTAGTCAACAAAAACTGACACTGCGGTTAGACAGCGGGCTGCTAATAAAGATGTAATCAAAGATTACAATGATCCTTACCAAACTTTATACAGGATGTTGACTCATATTTGAAAAAAGGGAGTAGATTCATTCTGATATGTGAACACGGCCTTAGTTTGTAAAAAGATTGTGACAGAAGCAGCTGCTAAAATTATCAAGTATTTAAAAAGAGCGTTAACAGTAAGGAACAGAAAATAATTTAGTTTTTCTAAAGATCAGGACAGAAGCAGCTGCTAACGTTATTATGTTTTAAAAAGAGAATAAAGTATCCTATGTAATTTTTACATGTTTCCATATTTGTTTGTGACGAAAAGTTAACAGTTTTAAAAACCTCTGATTTGAGTCCATGTTATCTTTTACATAATAGAACTTTAAATACAAATGAAGGTCAGTATCTGAATATATACAGTCTATGGTAAGTATTTGATATTAAACAAACTAAACAATCACCTAAAGTTGTTAAGTGATTTACTTTAAGTTTTAAAAAAGTCTTTGAAAGATCTCAAACATTATTGAGATTTAATATTGATACAAACAAACTGTTGATATAAAAAACATTTTGCATCTCTGAATCTCAAAGGTTTGACCGTGTCGACAGTAAAACAGATAGTTTAATTGAAATCTTACGTCTTGCATGCTCAAACACTTGTTGATTGGAGGAGAAAACGTTTTTTTGTGTGAAAAATCCTCGAAATTATGAAACTTTTAAACCACTTTGGATATGTTCTGCTGTCTCCGAGTTTGTTTTGGTTGAAAAGAGAGTTTGTTTTTGTTCGAATACATTAATTTTTTGTATCTGGTCTTTATTATGGGTTACTATGGAGATTTAAAAATGCTGTTTACCTTTGATAACGCACATAAAAACCTTTGTTTAATTGGTTTAGGCTAATTGAACACTTACATTCAAAAATAGCTATATTCCGAGACAAAAATAACACCAATAAAGATCATGAATTATGAATTAACCTAACGATGTGAAAATAATAAACGAGGAAAAGAGACCAATGCAAAAAAATGACGAGGTTATAGTTAAAGTTGTTTTAAGTTGATAAAGACGTTCATTATGATCATCACAAAGTTAACCTTCTTTAGTTAGCCTTGTTATTTATTTTTGGGTCAATTCTAACTCACATGGTCTGAAGACTAGGCCCTCATATAAACGCTTATTACTATTTTCAGTTTCTTCAAATGTCTGTCATGTTTAGGCTTATGTTAGTAGGCCTTACCTTTTAAATGTAATTTAATAAATTATTTATCAATCACATGCCTCGTTTAATCTCAAAGTTCGGAACGTGTCGATGGTAAAACAGGTTGTTTTATTCAATAATCAATCTTACGTCGTCCATGTTGAAACATTTGAGCTTCGTGATGATGTTCAGTCGTTTGTTCGAATAACTTAACTTTCGAATCTTGTCTCTACTTTAACGTCACTCACCTGGCAACCTGGGTTACTATGGAGATTTAAAAAGTTATTTTTGACAACTCCCTTATCAACTAATAATAACTTCACATTATTAAAATCTACATATCTATAAAAAAACCTCAAAACTGGAACATATTTTTTAGCCAATTAATGTCTTTTCAAATCATTTCCCCCTACCTTTTAGTCTTTAAATGAGCATGAAGATAGGGACCTCTAAAAATAGGCAAAACACACTGTTTTTCTTGATTTTTTGTCTGGAAGAAGAACACCATATCACTGATTAACTCCCTCTTCCAAAGAATGGCCACAAGATGTTGCTATTATTCAGGTGGCTGAAGTAATCTGTGAGCTTTGTGCTCCACCCTCATAATATTTATACTTAAAAGCTGACCAAACCACAGGTTTTTGTAATCACTTCTACTTACTATCTTTGTCTGGTAGGCTATTTGAACATTTCTTGATTTGATGAAGATGTAAGGACCACCACTTTGATTTCTAAGGCTCTTTTACAGACAATCTATATCACTGCTAGTGTCAATTTACAGTAACAAAAGCACAAGTAAGACACCTAATTTAGGCCAGTGTCATTTCCTTTACAACAAAAAACATAATCTCAAAGTTTTTTTAAAGAGCAAGCACTTCATAATAGTCTTTGGTTTGGTTAACTAGGCCTACATTACAATATAGGCCTATTTAAAATGTTAAATGGACTGGACTCACATAGCACTTTTATAGTCTGCTGACCACGAAAAGCACTTTTAAACTGCATGTAACATTCCCCCATTCACACATTGATGGTAGAGGAAGCAATGTTGAGTGCCCATCAGTTTTAACTAATCACATTCTTATAGGCTACTTTCACATGCACCTGGTTATGCAATTTGGGGTTGAGTGTCTTGCCAAAGGACACATCAACATTTGGACTAAAGGAGCTGGGATGAATCCACCAACATTTAAAGATGACTGCCTCTACCACCGAGCCCTAAAATGCTTTTTATTCTGCATCATAGTAAACATAAATAGCATTAAAGAGATTTTGACTGGAGCCTACTGACATGTTTAGGAAACAATACTTTTATTTAAGAACAAAGAATTGCTGAACTGAAAGACTGGGGATTTTATTTTTTATTTTATGATCTAAAACTGTACTTTGAGTTTGTTGTTGATTCATGCAATGCAAAAAAAAATATTTGCATTCACACATCCAGCTATATAAAACGCTGTTGTGGGGTTCAACGTAAAAGTACAAAAGTAGAGTGACAACCGAGCTTTTTAAAGGAACTGAATCTAAAGAATAACAGAATCTCGATGTAAAAAAGGGCATGTAACTTTTAAAAAATCTAGGATGTCAGAATTGTAAGTAAAGCTGCTTTTCCCATCCCAAAGACGGCAACCAATTCATCCAAGTTAAAGTGAATACTACTTATTGGGTTAACTTATAAAACACTGAATCAAAATGTTTTGCCATACAGTCCACATTTATTATAGCATGTGATGCTGCACGCAAAACTTACAATGACATGGTTCATTAGTGAAAGCTACATATTCAAAAGTGATTGGAGGTCAACCAGAGGACTATTTTGATGGTAAGTGTAAGCCATGCAGTCATAATATCACTGGTCTCACAGACACAGAACTTATTTATTAAAAAAACCTCTTGATTCAATGTTCATGCTGTGCTTTTAGTTCATTAGATAAACCAGGAAAAGATGACATCATCCTTCCTGTTCTCAGTCTTTTCCTTTCTCTCTGGTCATCATCAGCAGAGAATTCTTTTCCACTTAGTATTTACAATTGTAGAGTGTACTGCTATGAGTCTGCCTGCAGAGGGCAGTGCGGTATAAAAAACGTATTCACAACGTTCATCTATAGTAGAATGGGATTTCAACAGATGTGTTGTGGAATAAAAATATAACGCATACTCTTTCAATTACATTCTGGTATGTATGTTTTTATTTGTAAACAATATGTCAACATGTGCAACCTTAATCAGGTTTAATCTTTAATTGCAAATAAAGAGCATGACCTGCAACTACAACTATTCTAAGTATTGTTCTTCTTTTTAGAGCTAGAACGGTTCAGGTGATCGACTTAAAAAATAAAATAAAATAAAATACAGGACAGACCAAAAACAAAGTGAAATAAAGGCCAATTTTACCATCATTACAAAAATGGCTTGAACTTTAATGATGAAAGCAGCAAACCTGCGGACAATTTTCCACATATAAATTTAGATCCCAGAATAGTGAAGCCAATGAAGGGTATGAAGTTATTGTCAGTAACATTAAATGGTTTTTCATACTTCTGTTGTTTACTTGTTGGTCAAGCGCCCTGCTAACCAGCATCACAATGTTGCCTGTGTGCTCAGGGTCTAAAGTCATGTGTCAAGTATTTTCACTGACATACCATTAGTGTTAACTGGTAAGTGAAAGCATTGAGGGAGACATTTGTGCAAGGTTGTGTTAAAAAACACAAACTCTTTGCCATATCTAATGTGTAGGGGAGCCCTGCTATTACCTTTACTGATGTTATTTCACAACAAACACAGTTTATATTTTGACAAAACAATCTGACCTCCAAGTACACTTACTTGTTTTGTAAGTGTACGAAGAGGTCTTGTTTTGTCAACTACTGGTTCCAGAACATTTACTATCAAACTCAAAAAACACTAGGGGTTGTAAACAGAAAACCACAGAGATCCAAACATTACAAACCGTATTGCTTTTATTAAAACTGTACACATACAACAGGTTTATCTCATAAAAAAGATTAAAAGAGACAAAAATGAGAATACCCATAAATACAAAATGTCTTAAAAACAGATTGTGTTTACTTGGTGGGTTGCATAAGTTCCAATTACACACACATATTCCTTCTGAAACCAATTTACAAGTCAAACAAATCAGTCTGTTACTGTAGTTTTGTCATCCTCTGCTCCTGGAAGACCATTTCACAATGGTGTTAGGAATAAACATAATGAATGACAGATGAATCATTGGATAGTGTAGTGTTCCCCTGTTCCCAAACACAATCCTACATACTAGTTATAACCAGGGTTTGAGGTACATAGTACAATTGCATGGAAAATGTAACATTCCTTGAACAGAAATTGTGCCGACAGTTTCCTATAAGGGTTGGAGCATAGTGTGCTTTTTACAATATAAGTATGTTGACCACTTCAAGATCAAAACTAACATGAATACCAGGTTTATAAGGTCATCGTGTTACGAGTTTTCCACCATTGCTACAGTCTGTTTCCATTCGTCATTATGATGTGATGTCGGGAGAGAAAATAGTTTATGTCACCAGAAAAGACTCAAGCCAATCAGATGCTGCCTTCAACTATTTTAAAACATTAACTGCTCAGTTTCCCCCACAAGATCAGCATAGAGAAATGAAAATGTCCGAGTCATTTCAAACACAAGTGCGCAAAAAAGCAACACTGGAAAAAAAATAGAAAATAAACCACGTATTTTAAATGTAGTGTTTTCTCACTTAAATGACTGTATACTTTATAGTTATACATCAAAACTACTCAAGTTTCAGTTCATAAAGAACAAGCAGGCTGACATATACCTTTTGGGTTATGCTGTAATAAGACTGTGGTAAAACCTTTGCCTATTTAGTAATATTATAAAAATATTTCTAATTATTTTAAACAATGATACTCCTTGACAACTCAAAAGACAATGGGGATGTTCAATTGTACCTACAAATATGATAAATGTTTCGTTATAATGTTCTGTATTAAACTTAGAGATACAGTCCTAGAAGAAACACTCCACCTCTGCTTTACACTGC
This sequence comes from Tautogolabrus adspersus, assembly GCA_020745685.1. Taxonomy (NCBI): domain Eukaryota; kingdom Metazoa; phylum Chordata; class Actinopteri; order Labriformes; family Labridae; genus Tautogolabrus; species Tautogolabrus adspersus. The sequence goes on along the minus strand of CM036548.1, from coordinate 18,506,576 downwards.
ATAGTGTTTGTCCACTACTCTCCAAGTAAAAAATAGCACCGCTCAGTTTTGACCTTTAAACTCCTTCCAATCCTGATGTTTTACTTTTTAGAACCAGAAACATAAATCCTGTTTACAGAAACGGAAAAATTACACACTTTAAATGTCGAGTCTGCTTAGAGAACATAAAGTGAAATTGAAGGGTAGAATACAGGCTTGAATAAGTACAGTCATCTCTTTAAAGGATAGGATAGAATAACATCAAAAAGTCCTGTGCAACCACTTCCATCCCATATGGATTTATTCAGGATCCTTGACACAGTGCAGTGGATGTCTTAAAAGCTTGAAAGTCTTTTTGATAAGGGATCCAACATTTTGGAGACCACACACAGAGACAAACAATGAGCTGTTGTTCTTCAATGCAGATAGGTCTGTGTGTGTGTGTGTGTGTGTGTGTGTGTGTGTGTGTGTGTGTGTGTGTGTGTGTGTGTGTGTGTGTGAGTGAGAGAGAGAGATAGAGTGTGTGTGTGTGTGTGTGTGTGTGTGTGGTCTCACTATTTAAAACAGGTCAGCAAGTGGTGAATCAAACAATATCACACGTATAACCTTAAGGATGGCTGTGCAAACCAAAACATAACTTCATTAACCTTTGGAGTGATCATTTAATACAGGAGCAACTACTCAACAGTCTGAACACTTCTGAAACCCTTTAAAAAAAAAGTAAGATTTCATTTTTTTGGGCATCAACTTGGCACAATAGCTGCACTGTGATGCATTAGTCCCCATTAGAAGAGCCAAGATTGTTTACTGCAATTGGAACAATTATTGAAGAACGAGTATTTAGCTAAAAAAAAGAATAGTAACTTAAAGTTCACTGAATATTCTAGGCGTCCCTTATAAATCAATCAACAGTCAAGCTGGCTCATTTAGGAATCAAGCCTTTGACCTCTTTCTTTTTCTTCAGCTGTGACATCTGCACTGCTCATCCCCCCAATCCACAAAAGTCCTTACAAGAAGTAGAATAAAGTACATTCAAATTGTAATATTGAAGTTTATGTGTAGGCAGTTTCATATCAAAAGTAACAAATTAACATTAAAAGCCTGGCTTTAGGCTACAGTCCAGAGACCAGCATGGCCATTCACACCAGTTCATAACCTAATAATGAAAAAGCCAGGAGTGCGGGCAGTCCAATGACGAACAAAAAAAAAGGAGAACTGTAGTTGTTAGTCCAAAGCTAGAATTGCTGTCACAACCGGAAAACATACAAATCCAACTGAAAAATGTGTCCAAAATAATATTAAAAATGAAAGCTATAGACCTCATTTACAAGGTTGTTTTATCCAAACTCCGTTGCTTAGTACCTTTTCATCATTTCAACTTTAGACGGTTGTCTCTCCATGGTTACCGTTGCTAAGGCGCTTGTAGAACCTCCGCCATGATTGAAGAGTTTTTCCGGACCAGACCCAAAAACCCGACGTGATGCCGACTATCATTGTCATCAGGTATTTGATCATGAACACGGTGAAGTCCGGGGTCATGGGGGCGAAGTTGTGAACTGGACAGGGAACTGCGAACCGCTTACAGGTCTGCATGTGCCAGGTCCGCTCCCAGTGCTCCCTGAAGGCCTGCTCGTAGAAGTAACATGCGATAACTATGGTGGCCGGTACCGTGTAGAGCACACTGAACACGCCAATACGCACCATCAACTTCTCCAGCTTCTCTGTCTTTGTGCCGTCGTGCTTCATGATGGTGCGGATGCGAAAGAGGGACACAAAGCCAGCCAGCAGGAAGGAAGTGCCGATAAACAGGTAAACAAAAAGCGGAGCCAGTACGAAGCCACGAAGAGAGTCTACGTTGAAAATTCCAACAAAACAAACCCCGGTCAGCACGTCGCCATCCACTTGGCCCATGGCGAGGATGGTGATCGTTTTAATTGCTGGTACGGCCCATGCTGCTAGGTGAAAGTACTGGGAGTTAGCTTCTATTGCCTCATGGCCCCATTTCATCCCGGCAGAGAGGAACCAAGTCAGGGACAAAATTACCCACCAGATGGAGCTGGCCATGCCAAAAAAGTACAACACCATGAACAGGATGGTGCAGCCCTCCTTTTTAGTACCCTGAGCAACAGTCCTGTAGCCGTCATCCTTGAATTTATCCACGCAAACAACTTTATCCTCTAGGAAAAACCCTGCAGCGTAGGCTACAGCAACCATGAAGTAACACCCAGACAAGAAGATGATTGGCCTCTCGGGGTATCTGAACCGCCTCATGTCCACCAAATAGGTCAGAACCGTGAATAACGTGCTCACACAGCACAAGATAGACCAAATTCCAACCCACAATCGGCCAAATTTTACTTCATCCTCTCTAAAATACATTATCCCGGTGGGTTTAGTGGGCTCACATGGGGCCCCGCAGTCTTTCACACCCATGAAACGGTAGCCCAGGTAGGAAGGCACCTCCAGCTGTAAAGGACAGGAGAACTGGTGGTACTGGTTGTGCTGAGGCGGGCGTTGGTTGGGTCGGCCAATGTTTGGGGGGAGGGTCACGAGGTCGGGTGCGAAGGGGGAAGACGATGAGGCCGGGCTGCTGGGTTCGGATGTGTTCTGACCGACGCAGATCTCACCGGCTCCGTGGACAGGAAAAGCCTCACAGCGAAGCCGCTCCGGCCACTGGAAGCCAAATTTATTCATCAGGGCTTCGCATCCTTGCCGTGCACGCTCACACAGCGACCGACAAGGGGGTATGGCTTGCTCCAGCACTGTGCAGACCGGCGCATACATGGAGCAGAGGAAGAATTTTAAGTCGGCAGAGCACTGGACCTTTACCAGGGGGTAAAACTGATGTACCTCTAGTCCGGCGTCCTCCTGGTTTGTGTGGCCCAATAGGTTCGGCATGATGGTCTGGTTGTAGGCGATGTCGGTACAAAGCGGAATGGAGATGGGCTGGCAAAACCCGTGTTCTGGGACAGATATTCCACTCTCGCTGTTGTAATGCTGAGCAGAAGTGGTTGAGGGCAACAGCCCGCACACCAGCCACATGATCCGCAGTAACACAGAGCCAGCGGTGGACCTGGCCGACGCCATAGTTGAGGAGGAGGGGGGAGGGAAAGAAAAACTTTGATCCAAGTAGGGCGAGTTGAAAACGATCGAAAAAACACACACAAAAACTACACGAACTGTCTCAACTTTGGTTTTTAGCCCCAGTTCATCAAGTTGGAGTCACCTTAATCGTCTTTTGTCTTTTTCACAAAAATAAATTGAAGTTAAACGTTCGCTGTGTCATGACTTCTTCATGGTCTTTGTAAGTGACTCCAAGCAGTCCGCTCTCACTTCCAATCCGTTGGAAAAACTTAAAGTCCCATTTGCGCGAATGAATTCAAACTCCGATTGTTCCGTGCGATTAAGATTTAAGCGTCGTTACTTTTGAGCAAAACAAGAAACATTGCGAGCTAAAGAAAATCATATATTTCCATCGATTTCGACTTGACTTTAGACAGAGCGTCGATTCACATGCTGAGCGGCTGGAGGACCAGAGGCTCGCTCTCCTTACTCAGTGCAGATTCCACCGGTTTCCAGGCGCCCCCTCCATTCACAAGACCCTCCGACAGAACGCAGGGCGCCTTGAAACCGAGCCACGTCTCAGCCTATCCCAGCGTTTGTTTTCCTACAGGAATCGTTCTTGATTGGTCTTTACTTCGTATAGCTTTAAAGAAAGCTGTATTACAGTTAATACTTAGGGGACAACACACTACTTTTTCTGTTTATTTTCCCTATAGAATACAACAAACAAAACGCTGCATCTGTGAGGTTGAGCTCTCTCCCTTACCACACAGAATCTCTAAACGCAGTCACTCACTATGTGCAGAACATGTTAACACTGAGCAATCATGACAGAACACATGAAGCCCAAATTGAATTTTCTTAACCATTCGACCGCAGCAAGTACCTGTTTTTTATTTATTTTATTTTTAAATGCAATTTTTAAGAGTTTCATGGCAAAGAATCAGATGCAACCCCAGAACTGATCTGTATCATGGAGAGAATAAAAGCATCAACAACTAAAGCCGCAGTGATCTGGATTGACAGCATGATCGATCTAACCATAGGCAACCTTGTGTGAGGTTGTAGGAGGTTCCTTTGGTGGCCCTGCAGCATTTGGCTTGTTTCCATCCAGTTTGGATAAAAGGGGGTGGGGGAAGGGACAGGAAGAACAGAGAAGTTGAAAAGGGCAGGGGGGAACAGAGAAGTAGAGAGAGCTGTAAGAAGAGTCGAACCAAAGGGAAAAGTCAGAAAAGTTCCCAAATGGTCTATAAAGAAAAGGACAAATTAGATCAAAATTAGCCAGTGGACTAATCTGGAGTTTTTGAGCAACAATGAAAAGTTTATTTTCCCAAGTCTTTATGTTCTCTATGGTACACTGTGATTTAGAAATTGGTTCATATTCTGCAAAATAAAATCACAACCGGATGGTGCACACCCAGGTTAATCTCTGTCAGACTAAAGGCTCGTATTAAGGGAATGACACTTATGGTGTACTCATAAAATTTGTTCTACATTTATTCCGACTTGGTATTAAATTTAAATTCTAAATTAAAAAAAGTAATTAATTGTGATACTACGAACATAGCAGCAAATTAAAAGAAATATTCTTGCAGTTCATTCATTCCTTTTTTTTTTTTTCTAAAAAAGAGGACAACTTCAATTTTCACCAAAATAGTATTTAATCTCAGAGGAATTTGCAGCTTCATTGTCAAAACAACGATAAAAACTTTAGGTATTAAGGTATTTAGGAGCAAAACTATCTTTTATTCGTAATGTAGCCAGTTGAAGATCCTCACTAAGCGTTCCTGTTGTTGTATGGGGATATAGGCAGTGAGCTTTATGTTTTAAGAGCTTTCAATAAAAGAATATCTGCCAGCAGTGGTTAAATTTGGTATGAGTGCAGTGAAAGTGATCAAAACAGATGTTTTGCAGACTGGAAAGTAAAAAAAAAAAAGAGCATACTAAAAATGTTTGAAAAACCAAGACAAACTGCAGGTCAAGAGAGAATCTCTACAGTATAGGGCTCAGATGAGTAAACTCTCTCAAATTGTTTTGACATTGTTCTACAAAACTGCCTTCAAAACCAGTATAAGGCTACAGCATACACATTAAAACACTTTATTTTCTTTTAAAAATGGGATTACATTATATATGATGGTGTTTAAAATTGGTTTGAATCCCTCTAACCTCCTCTCCCTGCAGTCCATAGTGCAGCAGTTAGTGGCCACAACAGGTCAAATGGTTGCACTTCACCATGTTAACTGTAGCTGTTTGTTTGTGTGTCTATGTGTATTTATGTAAATAATGTCTGCAGTGGTCAAGCAGATGTGTGCAGCCTAGGAGGTTTTCAGACAGTCAGTCACTGTTTTAACTGCAGTCTGATGCATCTGGACATCTGCTCAAGAAAAAAAGTGTAACACAAACATCAAGTATATTTACAGTAGACCAAGATAAAAAATAAAAAAAATAAAGATTTTGAAGGCTTGGACTGTGCTTGCTCAGTTCCAGGATAACCAAAAGTGTGACCACCAAGCATTTGAGCTCGTGTGAAACCCAATACTGAGCAACTATTTGGATGTGGAGTAGAGGTGGAAAAACACAAGACTTTTTGTTTGGTCTAGGAGGTTTTTAAATTTGAAGAAGGTTTACAGGACATGTTGGCTGACCAAGTCGGTCTAACCACGGTAAAGTGTTTTTCAGGTGTGAGCTAAATATTTTAAGCCACCTTGTCAGTTAATGGTCTTGCTGAAATCTACATGGACTGTATATTGTATATGAAATGGAAGTTATTTGAATTGGTCACAGTTTATTGTGTGTACAGCAGTTTTTGTAGTTGTATTTACTTTTACCAAATGCAGAACTACTCTCTGAATCTGGTTTATTGAATGATTTCAAGTAAACCCCTGCAGCCTGGGCAGGTGTACTTGAGACACTTGGCACATACATGTTGTCAGTTCAAGGCGAATATTTACGCCCCTGTTATACCTCATCTGCAATGTTTAATGCACGGCGGCAGAAAGGTGGGGTGAAGTTGTTCCGCCCCTGATCCATGATCCGGGGTAACGAGATGGGCGGTGGCAATGTGTAATGAAGCTCTTGTTGTATGTTTACATGCCCTGCACTTCCACCATGCCAAAACGCAATGTGCAAACATTGTGCAAACACACACTGGGACACCAATATTATGCTGTTGTGGATACAATGTGAAAGTACAAAGGTCTAATGACAGTGGAACTGTTTTATTTTTTGCTGTTATGTGAGAACAAGGACTGTAGCGGCTCATATTAAACCAGTTACACACAAATTGAAATTTAATTTGATCAACAAGTCTAACGTTTAAAAAATATTCAAAAAAAGATTACAATTCTACTCAAAGCATCACACAGCGTCAGCGTGTAAACAATGTCAAATTGGTTGCATAGTGTGGCTAACATTAGCAGTGCTAGCACCACCAGCCTTCGGTCTTCTTTGCCTGTTAAATGCATTGCTTTGGTCGCGTGGTTACACACCAGTTCTTCTTCTTAACCCAAAACTCTAGGATAATGTAAAAGAAAAAGCATGCCTTTAATGTGAAACTAGCATCCACAGAGCAGGTAGTCATGGCAACAATAATGGAGAAAGCATACATACACATAGTGCAAGAGGGATGTGGTTTGCTGTGGGGCATATAAGGATGTCTTTAATCTCTGACTGACTGAGGTTAGATGACATCACAAAAGTCATTTGTGTTAAACATAGTAACTTTAAAGCAAGCTGTAAAAGGTGCAACATTTTCAATGAGGCAAAGGAACAAGCTTACTCTATTGTTGTAATGTGTCTTCATTAAGCCGCGCCTGCCTTTTTTCTTTTATGTGTTTATGTTTCAGACTTACAGGTCAGTATATATATAGCATTACAGAAGAATGTGTGGGACATGTCTGAATAGGGGGAGGGGACATCAACCTTAAAAAGTTGCCAGAAAGAGAGAGCAAGAGAGAGAGAGAGAGAGAGAGAGAGAGAGAGAGAGAGAGAGAGAGAGAGAGGAATGCAGGCAGCTGGTTTGTGTCTGTCAGTGCTATACAGAGAGCCTACAGTCCTGGTCTAATCTCTCACTCACACAGACTCGTACCCATACATACATACATACATACATACATACATACACACACACACACACACACACACACACACACACACACACACACACACACACACACACACACACACACACACACACACACACACACACACACACACACAGACATACATACATACATACATACATACATACACACACACACACACACACACACACACACACACACACACACACACACACACACACACACACACACACACACACACACACACACACACACACACACACACATACATACATACATACATACACACACACACACACACACATACATACATACATACATACATACATACATACGCACACACAAACACTACGTACGTACATACGCACACACAAACACTACGTACGTACGTGAACGCACATACATACATTCATACACACACACACATACGCACACACACACATATAACACATGCCAAAAGAAGCTCACTGGCTGACATCTCAACTACTTTGACCAAAACTACATACAAAACTGTCAGGCCAGAAAATTCCATGCAGTAAACTCAGGGCAAAATGTTGTTGGAATATACAATGGAAAACAGATCATATCAAAGTTAGCATGAGGAGGGTGTAGGTAATGTTTATTGAAGTTATGCAACTTAAACAGATCAATGAGTTCTTACACTCATCCACATGTTGCTGCAAACTATTGACTGGAAATAGACACATTAGCCCCTTCCAAAGATGCACTTCAACCCCTAAAAATGTTTGGATATTACTTGAAGGGGCTATAAGAACGCAAATGTCTCAATAATTTGATCAAGACATTAAAATGATCATGACAAAAAGGCAAAGAGCTGGAGCAGAGGCTGGCTTTATGCCTCCTGACATACAGCTACAACGCTCCCGCCTGTCAGTCAGCCTAGCCACGACCCTTATTATGACCCTTAACCTTATCCTTCAGAAAACCAAATCAGATGAGTTATAAAACACTTCACCCTCTGTACAGTGTGTCTCTATTAAGAAATTCTGGCCAAATGTCGTTTTTGAACTAGGTTACAAACAGGTTATTTCTGCTTTAACATGGGGTATTTTGAATGGGCATGTATGTGACTTCTGGGGAATTTCCAGCTTGCCTCAAGTACATACAATTAGATCCATCTAATTCTTTTATTGAGGTAACAGTTACATGATGAGAGAGGTAGCGCTGCATTCCTTTAAAGATGCTGTGCTGCCAGGTTCCTCATTTTTCTTTTATTTGCAGACTAGACCAATTTTCAAATCTTGTGATGTCCAATAGCAACAACCCCTGCCCAGAAACCCAATCTATAAATGATTTACCACACTAGGGGTTTGGTATCTATGGAAGCCCAAGTCCGCCAAGAATAAAATTAAAACTTAGCTTTGTTGATTAAAAAAATTGCCAATGTTAGGTCATTAATATGAGATAAAAAGTCAAATTATTAGATAAAAACGTATAATTATGAGATAAAAAGTTATAATTAATTATAAGAAAAAATATTTAATATGAGCATCAAACAGAGGATGCTTGCCCTCCATACTTTGCGTGGAAGTTTAGCTTAATAATAATGACGGCCCCACTCTCACGGCTCTGATCGGACACGGAGCAATGAATATGTGGGTACACGACAAGCTCTGTAGGTGTTTGATGCCTCTGTTTGATGCTCCTATTGAAGAAAAGAAAAACAATCTTAAATATAAAACATACAGGAAAAAGCAATGGAGCAGTGGCGGTCAAACAGGGGCCTATGCCAAGGGACAGTTAGAGAGACAAGACGCATGATCAGTGCTTTTATTCTCAGCGCACAAGCACTTTATCTGATGGACTCTTCATTACTGGGACTTCATTGTTTATGACTTTCTATCTCATAATAATGACTTAACATGGGTAATTTTTTGTCAACAAAGCTTAGTTTTCATTTTTATTTTTTTTAACTGGTGGAGGGCTATAAATTCTTTCACAGGCTTCGTATGATATGCCTAGCCAGTGCTGGGCAGTAACATCACTACAAATTACTATAGTATTTAAACTACAGTATATTTTTCAATAGCTTTGTGGAAGCGCCGCTGTTTCTGAATCAAATAGCTTTTCAGTAGCTTAGCTGTTTTATTCATTAAGTAGTCCAGGCAAGCTATGAAGCGCAGGTGAGCGCCTCTTTAACAGTCCAAAATAATTTTTAAAGGATGAGGAGAAGACGCCAGCACATATATTTTCCATATGCCCAACATCCCTGCTGTTGGGCATAGTTCAGACAGGCGAGCATGAGTTCAACCACAGGGGAACACACATACAACAGCAACAAGCTTACACAACAAACCCCTATGCAGTTAAACATAAACAGTGCAAACACACAGCTAGCAACTTGTCAGAAGCTAACTAGAACATGAAGGAGGCAAGAGGTGCACAATACATAAGTAAACCGTATAGAAGTTTGATATTATTAGGGTAGAAAGGGACAAGATGAGCCAGTGAGGTAAGTTGAGTAACCAACTTGTTTTATTCTTTTTTATTTACCAGTCTAAAGACTATCTGAGACTGTTAATTCGCAAAACATTGTTTTGGCTGTCACAGAAACATTTCAGCATATGAAATGACTAGCATGTTAAACCACATTTATTTAGTTCAATTAAAACAGTTGTTCAACTACCTCTATCAGTGAGGAAGTAGGTTAATTTTCAGTAGTTTGCCAAATAGAATCAGCAAATAAGTAAACAAAGTGTATAGCACCTGTCAAGAGCAGACGTCACAATAAAAGATTAAAAAATGCAAGTGGCTTAGCTCACTACATGTTATAAGTAGATTTTTGATAGGAAAGGTGTCGGGGCAAACATAAAGGAGACCTCATACTACCTGATCACCAACAGAACCTTTTTAACTATGACAGAACATATAACAGCACGTTAACTTCATTGTATGAAAATGATGACTAATCCCTTGAGTGGGCATATGAAGAGAAGCAATGACTACAGTATTTTATAGCAGATTTTGTGAATAATGGCAAAACCTTAAAAGCCGATGATTGATAATTAGGTAAATGGAATTGAGCATGAGCTATTGAGCTTGTACTGTATAGCCCTTTCCTAATCTTCTGACTACTCAAAGCTCTTTTACACCACAGGTCACACCTACCCATTCACACACTGACAGCAGGGGTGTCCATCAGTATTAACTAACCCATTCATACACATTAACACGCCGCGACGAAGCAGCAGGAGCAATTTCAGGTTACAGTAAGTGTCTTGCCCAAGGACACTTCGGACATGTGGTTGCAGGAGCTGGGGATTGAACCCCCAACCTTCCGGCTAAGAGACAACTGACTCTACCACTGAGCCACAGCTGTCCCTATAGGTGCTTTAGTGCAGGCCTTAGATGGTTTGTAGTGTAAAGAACTGACAGTAAAACACTTCCTCCAGCCTGCAAGCTCTTGCACTGACACTGATACTGTCTGCCAGATGGCCACAGGGTAAACAGTTTGTGCACTGGGTGGGATGAGACGTGTGTTGCAAGTCTCCTGAAAGGCAGGGAGCTCCCTTACAGTAGTCTGCTCAGTGGTTGTCACCACTCTCTAGAGAGTCTTGCAATTGTTAGCAGAGAGCTGCCAAACCAGAGATGCAGCCCATTCCAATGCTATCAAAAGATAGCAGAATTCATTCTGTCAGAATTTGTGGGCACCCTGGTTGCTCCAGGAGTGCACAATAAAAGGTGAGCCCTAATCCTTATTCCTGCCTGGGCCCTTTGCTGCCTTTTGGTTTTCCCTATCAAATGAGCTCCAAAAAGCAAATTTAAAAAATATGTTTCTCAGTAGGAACATCAAGCCAATGTCAAACTTCCTTTTTTTGTCAAAAAAAGAAAAGAAAAAGTGAAACAAACTTTTCTGGATGGTGACAAGTCCAGTGGTCTACAAAAATATGCACCTCAGAAACTTAATAACCACACAAGTCAAACAAATGACAAATGTGTAGTTGTAGTTGATGCGTGTATTGTGATTTTTGAGGTAAAAGTGTGTATACTGAGTTTTTAACAATCATCCTGTGGGTTTATTGGTTAACATAGACAAAAGAAAAACTAAACCACAAATTTAGTTTGGAGAAAGTTTTCATACAATGTCACACAAGATGAATAGCCCTAAAGTAGATGTCATGGACACTTACCATGACATTAGACTGCAGGACACCGTAAAAACTAAATAGTAATGCTGTACATGCCTCCTCAGATCAACAGATTGAGTTCAGCACCCAGTAAATCTCTTTTACTTTCTTTACTTCAGTTCACAATAAACCTTTACTCCGTCCCACTGCCCAGCACCCCCCACCCCCCTCTCTCTTTCTCTCTCTCTCTCTCTCTCTCTCTCACCACACACACACACACACACACACACACACACACACACACACACACACACACACACACACACACACACACACACACACACACACACAGGTCTTTGAGTTGAAGTGCTAATTGATGCAAAGTAATGGAGGAGGTGACACAACAATGGCTGCTGTGCTAAGCTTTGCTAGGAGTTTTCCTTGTGTGGCTTGTTTTCATCTCGAGACAACTTTTTGATTGAGGATTGATAAAAGGGACTGGAATAAATAAGAGAGGAGAAAAAGAAAGCTAAAGAGCTACATGAGAGGAACATGGAGCATGGATAAGGAAGAGGATCAGGAGGGGGGAGGCCTCCTGCAGTTTGAGGTCAAACTTACAGCTGTGTTCATCACCTTTCTCTGCGGGGGGAATCAGTGACACAGACTCAAGCACACAAACACACACACAGACATACACACACTAAACCGTGATCATCACTCTCTGTGGGAGTTTGACCTGAGCCAGATGGTCACTGCTGTCTCTTTTTATGACTCCCTCTCCTGTCATGTCCATGCTAAGCCAATGTTTTTCACACCTAAAAACTGAGCTTTGAATCACACCATTCAGGGAGGATACACTTAAAAAAAAACATGTGATGCCAAACCAAATATGTATCCCTAACATTCTTTCAAAGGGAGTTGTGAATTAAGAAGAATATTTCTGTAACCTCAAACTCCTGAGATGGCTGATTGTGAATGCCGATTGAGAACATGCAATGTAGGTTTGTGACTATCCTCTCTCTAAACTCGTATTGTTTAGAAATAAACTAAAATAACTTAAATATGAAAAAATAGGAAAAGGCTACTTTTTATTATTATCTTAGTTCCATAGTCTGTCACTGCACAACTCCCATACAAAACTGCCTGTGAAGGACAGAAACATCAGTCTTCATACACCTGCACAGAGTGATTATAACAATATTTTTCACCACATAATCTACTGCGGAGCTGTCATATGTCAGTCTTTTTCTGTTATATTGCTAAACAATAAAGCAGCTTTCTGGCTGGGTTTGAAAACATACACATTTAGTTGGACCACGCTGATTGACATAATGTTAAATTGTAATGCATGATACAACATCTATCATTAAAGAGTCTATTTATTCAAATTTGGAAAACAATTTTGACATTGTACATTACTAAGGCCTCAAGAAACATACCTATTATAATAAAGTTCTTCATTGTGTATCATTCAGTTTCCCAGAGGGTCAAAATTCCTCAGTCCAAGACAGCATGCTTGCGTGATTGTGTGTTTCTAAAGATCATGCCAAATCACCCTGTGCTTCAGATGTTTTATCAGGCTCCAGACATGTGTTTTCAATGTTCTTTAAATATGCTCCCTACAGACACGCAAACACACACACACCGCACAAACAAATAAATAAAAAACCCTCCCTTGTTGTTTCCAAGACAACATTTTTGTTTTTTCTTGCCAAACCAGAGATGCAGCCCATTCCAATGCTATCAAAAGATAGCAGAATTCATTCTGTCAGAATTTGTGGGCACCCTGGTTGCTCCAGTAAGACATGTGAGTCTTATTTTGATAGGCTAAAAAATAGATCCATTGCTGACTGTTGATTTTTATAAATCCAGCCAACAAGCCCCACATCTTTACTTTCACAAGTTCTAAAAGCAAACTTTGGAGAAATCACATGTGGAGAGCACACCAGGGAAATGATGACATTTGTTTGGCATAAATTGCACTTTCCTGATGCAGTTTATACACTGTGTTGGAAATTACCCTGAAGGCAGCTGGAGTGTTTACTCTGCAGCTGTTGGAATAAAGTAAGTACCTGTAAATATAAAAATGTGCATAGATAATGTGAATTAAGACATCAAAAGTTCAATCTAAGTTTCTTATTCGGTATCTAAGTATGTAGCACTTAAGCCAACTGTATTATATATTTCTTATATAAGACACATGTAAAGGTTTTTCATTTTTATAAAATTGTTTGCTTCTAGAGAAAAATGATCACTTTGTTGTTGGCTGTACCAGGATTTGCAGAAACAAAAATATTGAGTTCATTGAAGTTATTACTATCTTTATAAATAAATGAAAATGTTATTACCTGTTTGTTTTTTCTCTATACATACATTAGAAGCTTTGAGCCAAAGAGTGCTCTCTGTGTGTAACTTATTCCTCCACTCCTCACGACATTGTGGTCTTACAAACCGCTCTCTCTCAGACTTGCTGTGTAGCTGTGGCCTGGCTGAAACTCTGCTCAGTTTTACCCCCCTTAAAAAACATGCACACACATACTGCTTGCAGCCTTGTAAATCCAGGGTGTGTTGTTTCCAGCAGCAATTGAAGTTTATGAGGGTTTGGACCACGGAAAACTGGCTGCTCAGGTCACGGCATGGAGTTTCTCCGCATGTGTTTGTATAGTTGTGTGCATGTGTGCACACATGCGTTGTACATTTAAAAGACTAAACCAACGTATTGAATGCCAATTATTAAGAATTTTATGTATAATTTTCAACTCTTTTTCAATACCGGCACAGGTTTGACCCTTTTTTTCTGTACTTCCCTATTTTTATACAGTTTGATGATAATAGTAGAGATACATTAATTTAATTGAAAAGGATGATTATTTAATTGCACAAAAATACACTTAAATGCACAAGTTAATTCTCCTTGATAAAATGGATTCATCTTCTGGTGAGAAGTCTCCGTTTACGAGAGTGTTGTCTACAGTAACCGTTGCAGGCCTCCAGGTTATTGTAACAGTTTCTAGGTTCACAGAATCATTTTGTCCTTGGTAGATTATTGTTCTAAATCAAAGCTTACAAATGAGACTGTCAAATCGTGGGTGCATATGTTCTTCCAGTACCTTCTCACAGTTTTTTTGCATAGCTGAAGATTCAAACTAAAAGAGATACACGTATTACTTTCGATTTTTAAAAGGCTGAACTGTCTGTAATCATATAGAATGCTAAAGAATTTAAAAATACAACATGCGAAAATATGACATCAACAGTGTGTCTCTAAAAATTATGCAGCTGACGTTCACTGAGTTGATTGTGTGATGAACACAGATTAGCAAGAAAAAGCTTGCTTTTTGTAAGACCACAGAACTTCTGCCAGCAGCTATAAGTTTTAATGTCTCACTTTCAGCTCAACAAAGGCAAATATATAAGAGCCAATTTCTCTGGATTCCCTGCTCCTCTTTTCCCTTTTTTTCCCTTTTCCTTTTTTACTGCAAGCAGTAAAAGGTGAAGCCAAAACCTGCTGGGCAGAAACACTAAAACAGCAAACAAGAGCTGATCACGAACATGGGTGAAAGGAAGGGTATAGGGAAAGAAAAAAAGGCACAAAAAAAAGGATATTGAAGCCTGATTTCAGTATATAGACTTACTATGTATTTTATTGTTCTAAATAAAATAGCCTAGAGAATGTCTGAGAGAGAGGAGATTAATTGTAAGTAACATGATAATCAACATAGCTCAATAGTTTGCAAACTGCTTTAAAACAGTTCAGCTTGGAGGATCCAAAATGCCATCAGTGAAATGTTGTGATGCCAAAGGGAACGTAAGGTTAAATAAGCCCAGTCTTGGGGTCAAGAGGACACTGCTGTGATAATCGCATGGGATACCCATAACATGTTCACAAACAAACACTCAGGCTCAAAGTGCCTGAAGACACAGACCATTAGATATTTCAAGGACTGCCAACCACCACTTAATAAGACAACAATTAAAAAAACAGGGCTTTAAATAAGGAATGCTTCTTGAGAGACTTTTTATATAAACTTCACATTATCAAAAAAATATACTAAGGATGTTATGTTGTGCATGCTGTGTTATCTTAATGTTTTATATACCCAAAGGCATTCCTAAGTAGGCCTAATCGGGAATGTGGCTATGTCTGAAGTGTAGACATAGAAAAAAGACCCTATTGCTCAATGTAGAGGTCATGGAGCTCAGAAAGAGAGACATCTACTGGTCAATCAGCTGACGTACGACTTCAAATAAGTTAAACCTTTTAGCCTATATATTCACATTAAAAATAAAAACAAAAAACAGAACCTGCCTTGAAACCTAGCCTATAGCCTATATGTGAAAGCAGACACACCCTATGTCTTACAATAGAGCTATCTCGTCTGTGGTAGCTTGATGCACAAAACAAAACAAACATAAAGCAAAAACAAAACAGGGACTGCTACACACGCAGGCTGTTTTATAGTGAGACTCAAATTGAATAAAAATACTTTTAAGGAAACATTGTGCAAAACAAAATGTTAGGCCTACTTCTCTTCTGAAAAGTTCAGTGTTAAATCCATGGAAACATGTATGGGTTAGGTTAGACATGAGAATGACCCCTGCGCTTCACTTTGTTTTCTTCAAATCTTCCCCATTTAAAGAAGAAGAAGGATAGTTGAGCAGGCCTGTACTTAGACTTAAAGGACCAGACAGTGACATGTTTGGACATAGGCTACTGTTTTCTATGTAGCCTTAACGAAGCAAATGAAGAAAACGTAGGTTATCATGTGGGAAAACACGCTAACAGATGTGTAGACTCAAGACCTGTAGTGTAGACGGTAAATATTAAGAGTGTACTGCAGTAACGCCTGACTGCAGCAACAGGTGAGTCACCGCCGTACTGTTTGTCCCTGCTCGGCTGCCATCGAAGAGCTTGTACCCCAGAACAACACAGAACTGTCAAAACGAACTTCTGCATTCACTCCGCGGCACTGATTGAGATATCGAAAACATGCAATAGATCAGGGTTTCTGCCGTGACAGTTACACACGGTAGTCGGGACCCATTCAGAGTTTCTGCAACATTATTATTTCCCACGTTCTTCCAAGTTAAAAAATGCAATCGGTAAGTTTAGTTAGCTTCTTTAGCAGTTTTAGCATTGAGCTAGCCATCGTCAGTTTATTACGTTAGCCGTAACATTAGATGCATTGATTATACTCAGCATTCAAGTGCTGTATTTCATAGGTAATTACAATTCGCAAACGTTTCATATACAAAGTTGGAACATTTATTCTTGACCCTTATGTTACAGGTATGCATATTTTCATTGTCTCAACATGTCTTCTGAGTTGACTAGGAAGAGTAGCTAATCTATCTGGTCTATACGTGCGTAGCATAATGACATTAACGTTAGGGTGTTGATGTGGTTTGTTGTGTTTCCTCGCTACCGGCAAATAAACTTTGAATGTGAGCTGAAGGTCAATTTTTGTCAACAATTACAAAACATTCCAAGCAATTTACTGGGTATAAAGTAGAAAGACTTGGATGAAATTACTATCAAATGAGTATTACAGTTTCTTGAAATTGGAAATAGTCTGAAAAAAGAATGCTAACTCAAGGGTGCTGATAAATACTTTAATTATGAAGACTTTACAATTTAAAAGCGCTTAAAAATGATTAAGTGTGGACCATAAGTTATGATAATTTAGTCAATCTACGGTAGATATATTTGTATAAATGGTTTAAGAACTGTCTCTTCTAGGTCCACAACATTGCATCTATAAATACAAACATAATAATAGGTATTATTCTGATATTGAGCTAAAGAATATATGGACATAAATAGGTCATTTTTATTGTACATGTCACACTTAATGTTAGCCTGTTGAATTAAGTAATTGTTTTTACAAACTGTTGTTTTACAGTAAGGAGGCACCTGCAGCCTGATGGACCAAAGATGTGTCAAAACAGGGCAGAGGACTGCGTTTTCTTCAGCACAATAATTGTTGGGAGTGAACAGAACAACAGAGATTTGGAAACATGTTGATAAAGCTGTCTTCTATGTCCTGTGAAATGGAGAATCTGAAGTGATGGATAACAGAGAGGAGAGGTACACATACACACACTGCAGAATGTCCATTTGATCCTAAATTAGATGCTAATTGAACTGTGTTTCTGTTAAATGTCATCTACAAATGTTAGATTATTGTAATGCACTGACTGATGCATTGGTTTATCATCTGTATCAGCCGAAATCCTACCCACCCTGTTGACAAACATCAACAGGGTGCAAACAATGTGGCATGAGTCGATGTTTGCAGCGGATGTTTATCTGTTGGGTTGTATCAATTTAATGCTAGCATCTAGAAGAGTTTTATTTATAGGGCAAAAGAAGGCACCTCTAAGAAAAACTCTGATATGTTTTCATGATCAAACATGGGAGAAAATTATGGCAGTGTGGGAGTCTTACACCAAAAGGAGTATTAAAAAAAACATTGGTATCAACAGTCGGCTAAATTGCTATTTTAAACATCTGCATGGGTATTGACTCTGATTTTCACAATAGGTGCATCTCTAGTTTTTTTCGTTATATATAGCAACTGTGATTTGAATATGAAATTCAAACTCGACTAGTCTGTCTACAAACCCCCCCCCCCCCCCCCCCCCCCCCCCCAATTATGAGAATAGTCCATTCTTTCCATCTTGTGCCTGCTCCACTGTTCAGAAAATGTGTGCTCAAACAGCCCGTTTGGATATTTTCCCTTCATGACATCACAAAGGGCAGTAACCCCTCCCCCAGGTGGTTGACACTCCCACAGATAGCTGTTTGTCCTGCCCTCAAAGTCTGCCTTCTCACCTTAAATAATTGGATATGAAGCGACAAAGCCCAAGCCCTTCCAGAGAGGGGTGTGGGGGTCAAACACAGCTAAACTGCATTTAAAGCTACAGACACTGAAACAGCCTGTTCTTGAATTTCCCTCGGGATCAATAAAGTATCTATCTATCTATCTATCTATCTATCTATCTATCTATCTATCTATCTATCTATCTATCTATCTATCTATCTATCTATCTATCTATCTATCTATCTATCTATCTATCTGAGCAGGGCTGAAATAGAGAGGTTTAATGGCATGATCAAATACAGGATCAGAGTGGAGTTTTAGCAAGAAACTTCACAGACATGTTTTTGGAAGCTCTGGGACCTATTTAAACTGGTTGAAAATGAGAATAATATGTGTATACGTTTTTTGCTTAATATTTGGAATTTGAAGCTCAAGTTAACTGATTTTCTGCATAACATATTTGCTAACCTGCGTCCCTATAAGTTGGCTAAAGTTTCAGAGGCTTTTGCATTAACCTTGGCAATATTAGACCCAAATAGTAAGAGTGGCTTTTGAGTGTTGTACCTCTGCTTTGCAGTTCTTTAGGATGTGTCCAGCTTAGTAGTGGGAGTGTTTTGTAGACAGTTGCTGCTCAGTCATTTGCAGCTGTTTCTCTCCTCCCTGGAAACATAACTGCATGTCAGGGCCTGCAGGTGCTGTGCAAACATTTATTGGTTGATGGATAAATGAGTTGGGATTTAACTTTCAAAGAACATATGCCACCAAAGCTAAACTAAAACTACAAGATCATTTTGCCAGGTTTTTTTTTACTCTTTTGGCTTTGGACAGAAACTTGGTAGGTGAAGGGCTTGTAACATCTTAATATTAGGTTCAAACCAAAGAAGATAGCAATAGATTTGTGTGTTTTAATGATAGCCCTGTGGAAGAGCAGGCCCAAACACAGCAAGAGAGAGGACTTCTCTACATCTGGCAGTCAGCGGGCCCCACTCTGCAGCCGTGTCCAGAGAGAGTGTTTCTTTCCAGGCCTGTCCTGCAGACTGCCCTTGGAGAACATCATGGACTCCTGCTTACACAGGGTGAGTAGTATACAAAAGCTCTTCAGTGTCAACCAACAGGAGTGCTCAGTTATTTAAGTTAGTTTATTATCACTGTGGTATTAAAATGCTGAAGTAAACTTGACAACATGTATGCAAAGTCTGCTCAATTGTCTAAAGTTTTATTTCTCCATTTGATTATTGAAAGTTTTTTTTTTTTTTTTTAAAGTCTGCTGTTTGCTGTTACTCAATCGTTGCTGTCTAGCAG
This sequence comes from Tautogolabrus adspersus, assembly GCA_020745685.1. Taxonomy (NCBI): domain Eukaryota; kingdom Metazoa; phylum Chordata; class Actinopteri; order Labriformes; family Labridae; genus Tautogolabrus; species Tautogolabrus adspersus. The sequence continues at coordinate 18,487,235 of CM036548.1, read as the reverse complement.
GTGGTCTGGTGTATTCTTTTGGGGAGCTGTTTTGGAGGGATCTAAGTGTCCCAGTGTCTGCTCCTGTGCTGGAAGTCTCATTGCTGGGAAAGACAATGGTCCGTGTGGCTGCTGGTGGCTTTCATTGTGGAGCCTTAAGTGACCAGGGCAACATCTATATGTGGGGGGAGAACACTGCAGGACAGTGTGGCCTGACTAAGAGTTGTGCAGCATCAGAGATCACATCAAACATCACAGGTTGGTTAACTTCAAATCTCCTCGCTTAGGCTGTCGTGGTAACCTCAAAAATGAATTACCGAAATATTAACATGCCAACCACGGAGCATAGTTGCTGCAGTGTCTCTTCTGATTTTCAATATGTATTATCTTTGAAGTTTCTTATTAGTACAGTAAGTCATGTCCGTCAGGCCAGGTTCTTATGTCAGACCAGGGACTTTTTTCACACCAGGGGCTTCTACTCTGGAGTTTCAGGTGGATAGTATTGCCTCACTCCACCTCATGTATATGGAAACAAAGGCAACTGCACTGGAACCTAAACCGAATGTGACTTCACCCCGTTGGGAACATTTCAGCCAAATGAAAAATGAGAATCAGCTCTTTATGATGAGGCAATTTGTAAAATATGCGCCAAAAAGTTCCCTGGAAACACATTGAATTTGAGCTCTCACCTCACAAATAGTATCTGACCCAAGTATTATTTTAATTGTGACTTTTATTGATTTTATTAATTTTTTCTAATAATAATAATAGTAATAGCTTAGATTTATATAGCGCCTTTAAAAGAAACCCAAGGAAGCTTTACAGTAGTTTTAACAACAATGCCATGACAATCAGTGACAGACACAAATATTTCCGCCACGGAACAGTTTGCGACCAGTGCTGGATACAGTGGGCAGTTTTGCTGTGTCTTGATAACAAGCCTCCAGACACGTGGCTCACCTGTTGTGATAATGGACTCGCAAGCGAACCTTTAAAACGGGAGTTTTGATGTGTGGCTTAGAAGAGAAAAGTATAACTTTATTTGCAAATCCGTGCCCACGGTTTGCATATCAGTGCGCACGAAACTCCAATCTGAGGGGACAGTTTTGTAAACTGTGTGCACGGATTTGCACTGGAAATCCGTGCACAAATCTGTGTGCTCAGTGAGGTCCGGACATTGTCAATGTCCGTGCAGCGTGTCAGCTCTCTTTTTTTATTTCTCTCTCCTCTCTCTCTCGTCACATAATATATTCTGTAGCCAAATCGTATTGTGTAGGTTTTTAAAAAACACTGTCTTGCACTTTTTTATGGACAAAAGGCTAAAGAGGAGGTGATTCTGGGGACAGTGCTTTGTTTCAGCACGAGGCACTGTCCGCTTTCTTTAGCGCTGCGAAAAAACAGCATTGGCATTTGCCACTGATATAGCCACTAATGTGAGATCATGTATCTGCGGTTATGCAAGTCAATTCACCAATGTGATTCCATAATTTGTGAACCCCCTAAATATAACCTTGTTTAAAGGGAAATTGTCATATGAGTAATTTTAGTTACACTTGTTTAGCACAATGTCAGCCGTAAGTAATAATATCTATAAGTGTGCCTTTTTGTACTGGTATCAGAGCAGTACTGGGCATAGACCAATACTCAAATCTAGCTATTGGAATTGACATAATGAGGAAGCAATATGGTATCTGAACTTCTCTAGCTTATGTAGAGGAAACATAAGCTATGTAAATATCTTGTATCAGTTTCAGAGCCTTGCCATGTCCCTGTGGTGGATAGTGATGTCATTCCTCCAGCAGTGGTTAAGGTGGTGGATCTGGCCTTTGGACGGGAGCATAGCCTTGCTCTGTCATCTCAGAACGAGCTGTGGGCGTGGGGAAGTGGCTGCCAGCTTGGCCTGGTCACCAGTACTTTCCCTGTATGGAAACCACAGAAGGTGAGTTGTCTCGCATGACTTCTGTGGTGTAATGAAAACAAATGGGTTTTAACTTCCAACTGGATCCATAAATCTGCTTATTGGGGAAACTCACAAACTTGACTATTTCTTTGAAAATGGATTCCCATCTTCTCATACCTAAATGGTTGTTGGAAATCAATGGCTACATTTCACTCGAAAAGATCACTTATACTCCCAGAAATGACGACAAATCTGCTTTGAATATCTGACAACCCTACTTGACCTATATGGACCCTATACAGCTGTAGTTCAGTGGTATAGTTAGTCGTCTCTCAACTGGAATGTTGGGGGTACGTTTCCTAGCTCCTGCAGTCACATGTTGATGTTGAAGCAGGGTTGAATTCAAACAGCAAGTTAAGTACTCTCAGCTTAAGGCAGTACAAAAATAATATTAATTTGAAATAATGGAATTTCAATCATGTGATTAAAACTGTGATTAATCGGGGATTTAGAGATTAATCCTTATTAAACATTTTAATAGTTTGACAGCCCTAGTTAATACTGATGGACGCTTTAGATAGCAGCCTCTGCCATTAGTGAATGGGTAAGTGTTAGGGCTGTCATTTTTTAAATAAAACAACTTTGAACGAATTTAGAACATCACACGGTAAGGTTCGAACACATTCGACCCCCCCTGCTGCCGCTGCCACAGGGACACAAAACATTTTCATTACTTCACTTTAACATAGCAATAATAAGCCTAAAACCAACAGCCTGTTAACAGTTTTAAAGGACAGACTTACTTTTTAATATTATTCTCCAGAAACACAAGTCTATCTCTCTCTTTTTTTATAATATTACCTGCTGACGAATACACCTGTTCAGAGTGCACAGAGTTTCCTGGCACACATAAATATTTGGAGCCAGCTTGGAGAGTTGCGGGTATCTCACTACTCTGTGTCTCTCCACCAAAGCAGTGTGGTGCAGTTTACAGAGAGTACGTAGGTTTGCATCTCCTGAATTGCGCCCCCATTGCTTTTGCCCCAACATTACTGTCGTAATTTACCGAGGTCAAGATTGCATGCAATGGTCAAGTCATGCTGAGAGCGCCCGCTGCTGGATCAAACTACTTCAGACGGCCTGATCGATGAAAGACTGTATATTTTAATTTTGAACAGCTCACTACCGTTCAAATATGAACTTTCTCCCCAAGGTTAAAATTAATGTTCAAACCTTCAATAAAAACTGACAGCTATAGCAAGTGTGATCTGCGGTGTAAAAAGCGCTTTGAGTGGTCAGAAGACTAGAAAAGTGCTATACAAGCTCAAGTCCATTTACTATTTACTTACCAAGGCTTATATCAGGTTTGATATAAATATGTTATCAGAATTGATGCAGCATTAGTCAGCTGAATAAGTCAGAATTGCTAACATTGTTTCTCTCTTTCCTGTAACCCTTTTTTAAACTACCTTCTCCAGTTTGTCTGTGGGTGGGACAGGGTGGGGGTTCAAAGGAATGTGTTCGTATAAGATACACAGAATACATATGACTCCCAGTCTACATTTTAAAAATGAAAAAGAGGCTGAATTTTCTGTTTTGCACTTGACAAATCTGTATATTTGGATTTACTAATCGTATTTATGCTATTACATAGGTGGAGCACTTGGCAGGCAGACATGTACTTCAGGTAGTTTACCTTTTTTGATACCATGACTTCATATCAAAAATAGCAAAACATACTTAGTTCTGTGTCCAGAAAAACTGTCTCATTCTCACAGGTGGCTTGTGGAGCCTACCACAGCCTGGCCCTGGTTCGTAGTTTACCTCCAAAGAGCTACAACACCCTGAATCCTGAGAAAGGGGAGCAGGGCCAGTCAACTCAGTCCTTTGTGACAGAGAGGGACGAGTTGTTGGCAGCTGACACTAGTCACTACTGTCCCCTGGGGGTGGAGCTGTCAGGCGAGGTAAGCAAAGTCCAAAAACAACGTTAAGAAGGAAAAAATGTGAATTAGGGCTTCCATAGTGCCATGTCCTACCAGAGGATACAACATTTCAGAATGTACTAGCTGTAGAATGTATGAGGGTGACTTTCAAACCAGTCATGTCTGTGATCTAGTAGCTCATTAGCTTTTCAGCCGTCATACTGTTGCTCTCTGGAAATATATATTGCCAATTTAATAGCCTTTGTGGTGTGTTGACATCCCTTTTGGTTTGCAATTCTAGACCCCTCCAAGGAGAAGCAGCCCCAGACCTAAGCCTCAACATGGTGGAAGGACAGCTAGCAGTAGCCCTTGCATCCAGCTTAAGCCCCATGAGCACATTGACCCTGTCACTGAAGTAGACGGCAGCCACTTATCTCGCTCCCTGCCAGTCTGGAGCGGGAATAAGGACTCCTCTCTCCTTGAAGGAATGGAGCTTCAGAAATGTGTCCAGAAAAACTCAAGTTACTCATGGGACCACATTACAGGGCCAGGAGATACCGACTCATTAAGCAGTTACACTTCAGGTTAGAAATCCAGTCATGTTCATTGTATTTCTAGTCATTTTTTGTTTGTTGCTATTTGTGACTTTTCTGAGCTTACTTTGCCTGTTTTCTTTATGTTTTTCCTTATCCTTTGTGTTTTATTTCTTATCCTCCCCCTCCCCCATAATTCTCTCCAGATGACAGCTGTGTTTCTTCAACTCCATCCACTGATCTTTTGACTTCCAGTTTCAAAGAAGACATACAAATTAAAAGCCAAACCAGCAGGTAGGACTTGGATAGATTATCATTTAAGTACCTTGTAGAATTTTAGCTAGTGCAATTAATCAATGTTTTTGTAAACTTGTGTAGAAAAACATGGGGCAGTAGTAGCTCAGTCTGTAGGGACTTGGGTAGGGAACTGGTGGTTAGCCGGTTCAGGTCCTAGTATGGACCAAGTGTGAAATTTGGGCCTGCTTGCTGGAGAGGTGCCAGTTCTCTTACTGAGTACTACAGAGGTAGTAGGTACCCTTGAAAAAGGCACTGAACATTCAACTGCTCAGGTCACCAGTCCCTGTGCAGCCCCCTCCCTATTTCAAACCTATGTGTGTGACACGTGTCTCACAATAACAGAGTGAAAAGTTCAGTTTCCCTCGGGATTAACAAAGTGTATAAAATGTAGGGGCCCCAGAACCTAGCGGTCATGTCAAGTGCCCCATGTACAGAGTCTATAGTCCTCGCAGCGACCGTAGTTTCAAATCTGACCGCTGCCATTTGCTGCATGTCATCCCCCCACTCTCTCTCATCCCAACATTTCTTGTCTCTCTTCAGCTGTTATGTCTAATAAAGGAAAAAAGGCCCAAAAATAATTGAAGAAAAAAGTGTACAAAATGTATAAAAAGAAGGTCAAAGTTGCTGCTCAAATAGCTGAAAGAACATGCTATTGTTGTCATCCTAATTTTATTAAAGTAATTTTCCATCACGGTATGTTTAATCATGGTGGTGAAGAAGAATATTATTAGAGGTATTCAAAGAATGCAGATGCACAATCCACACACCAAGATGACTCTCACCTACAGTATATCTGCTTCTCTGATCTTAAATCCTACAGCAACAGTGGAGTTGCCATACCATACTCCTCCTCCCCAGTGTGTTTGGAAGAAGTTCGCCTTTTTCTTGCTGGAGAGAAGAAGGGACTGCAGGGGCAGAAGAGCTCAAGTCTCACGAATATAAATCAGAAGGGGAGTGCTGCAAGCAGAAGACGCTCCCTGCCTGGAACACCCACTCGTGGTAGGAATGGTTGAGTGTGAACAACTGGACAGAACTTTCAGCAATTTTGCTCATTTACGCTCAAAGTATTGAGGAGGTTATCAGCTTAACTTAATGCAAAAACTGCACTTAGTATTTTGCGCAAAATCTTTAATGCATAAATGCTCTAGTTAGCTTTTCCTTCTTTGGACAGAGCCAGGCTAGCTTTGTCCCTCTGTTTTTAGTAAGGCCATATCTTCAAATTAAGGGCACAGGTACATAATGTTGACTTTCTTCTTATGTTATTCTTGGCTTCAAAGCAAACTTAGTTCATTTACCACAATGTTTACTACTCCTTAAATGTGCAGCTCACACCAGAGAAAAGGAGACCACAGCAACAACAGGCAAACAGGTCAAATGGAGAGGACAGCAACACCCAATGTTTATTAAATACTCACTGAATATTGATGACTTACTACTATGGAGGTTTTAAGGGGCTACGAAGCTTCCGAAACAAAATTAGTTGTGTCGTCCAAAATGCTAACTGTGACCCCAAAGACTGAAACATGCATCCGTCACCTGGTACCAGTAATTATCAACATCTGCAGAATCACTAAATTGCGATCCTCTGTGAAGTTGCAGCCTGACTTACAGGAAAGAAGAGAATATATGTTATCTCAAACAGAAGCAGTGGATACAATCTCAGCCTCTGTCACTTAGTTTGACACACTGGCCATGTGTTCTCCAAAGCCTTATCTTATCAGCTCAATTCAAATGTTATAAAAGTCAAGATCATAGCATGACAGGCCTATCATGCTTATCTTGAGATAATAACATGTTCTTTTTGAGAGCATTAAACTATTTGACAGGAGATGGCAACGATGATTTTCTGATTTTCTATTCTGTGCCAGCTCACCTCACCTTGTCAGATTCACACAGCTCTCTGCAGGCAGCTGCTCTGTTATTTGTAGTTTCTGTTGGCTGTTGTTTCACATTACACATCACACATCAATATGCATGTAATCTGTAGGTGATTGTTCAGTTGATTGACAGAACTTTTATCTGGGGTTAATCATAAGGTGACATGATTTTCTTTAAGGGTCTCCAAGACGACACAGGCCTTCATCTGTTTGTCGGAGCCGCGCTGCAGCACCGGAGGATGCTGGAGATGGGCTTCCATCTCTGGAGACTGAAGTGTGGAGCTGGGGCCGCGGGTCTGAGGGGCAACTGGGCCATGGTGATCAGCTTGCCAGGTCTGGCCTCATAAACACGCAGAAACTCTTTTACAATAATAGCAAAAGTAATAGCAATTTACTCAAAATTACCTCAAAACATTAGATTTGACATTTAATTAAAATTGTTGTTTTTTTTATCAAGAAGGTACTGTGGTTAAAATTCCCTTGCTTAATTGTAAATGTTTTAAGAATCAATTAATATTACTAAGTCGACAGATACATTTAAAATGAGCTTGTGTGTGTGTACTTTTGTGTTCAGACTCCAGCCTTTATGCGTCAAGTCTTTAATTGGTGAGGAGGTAATCAAAGTGGCTGCTGGCTCACACCATTCCTTGGCTCTCACTGCTCACTGTCAGGTAACCGACACAGATCACACACAGGCACATGCTAAAAGGCCTTGTTTAAACCATTACCTTGTATTTTGCAGGTGTACTCATGGGGCAGCAACATGTGTGGACAGCTTGGTCATGTCAACAGTCCTGTCACTGTTCCTCAACTCACTAAGGTACAGAATACGTCTGTCATTCATGACTCTTATTTTGTTTTTTTCAGTCATTAGTGCATCAAATTTACCATATTGCTATGTTAGGGGCTTTCTTGATTTATATCTTAATGTCCTTATTCCTTCCTTCTCGGACTTGAGAAAAACAATTCAAAAAGGGACGCGCAGTCGAGTCCACGTCTGCACATCGGAGAACAACACAGAGAGCATGACAGCTACTTTACTGACTTTGCGGCTTATTTTGAGTCACTTTAATCAGCTACAGCAGTAAATTAATTAAAAAAATAAAAGAGTTGGCGGTGGAGTCCGCGTCCGCACATCGGAGAACAACACAGAGAACATGACAGAGCTACTTTGTGACTTATTTTGAGTCATTTTAGTCAGATAACGCCGTAAAACTCTGGATTTCTCCATAAGGAAGGCTGTCAGCGTTGTGTACCCGTGTGCTTGTGCTTGTGCATGAAGTGTACGGTGCCCAAGCACACCTCTCAGAAGTGTGCAAAAACCAAGGAAGTGTACCGTGCCTGAGCACGGAACGGAGCGGTCACACTGGCCAAAGGAACTGGACTTTAGGTTTGAAGTGTGCTTGGGCACAGTACGGATTGCCAGTGTGACCGCGCCCTAAATAAGTTAATAAAGTCCTGCTGGAGCTTTTTGACCTCTTCAAGCCTTTCACCCTCCATGCACCTTGGTAGTTGGTGAAGCTGTGCCAGAAAACCCTACTCTGCTTATGCAAACATAGGCAAACCCACATGAATATCAAAGCACATATGAGGAAATAACAGACAGAAAGAAAGAAAGAAAGAAAGAAAGAAAGAAAGAAAGAAAGACACTATTCTGTATGTTGTATTTCATGTATTATTTGAGAATACATTGTAAAGAAATGTATGAATTTACTGGTTATAATAAGAAGCAACAAACAAAATCTGTAAATGTCCTAATGGCATTATGTGTTTTGTCCCGAACCTGAAACTGTAGTTATCTGATGGTCTTCGAGTTTGGGATATATCAGCTGGTCAGAGTCACTCCCTCCTCTTGGCTGATGGAGACTGTGTCCAGCCTGTCCTGTTGTACTGCGGTCAACAGCTCGTGTCAGTGCAGCAAGAGGCGTCACACAAAGGTCAAAGGTCATGCCAGAGGTCACCCAACAAGGCAGAGAGTTACACCGTCAGACCCACCCTGTTGCCCTTTTGCATGGAGGTTTGTTATTTAAATCATAACTTCTGGTGGTTTTCCTAAAACAGGACCGACAGTGAGTTAAATGGATTGAGCACTTTTCTAAATGCAACACTGGAGGGTATTGACTTTTACATATTGCTTGTAAAAGCAACAGTGCCTAAACAGTTACATCTGTGTCATCAACAGAAATCTGAGATCAGATTGCACAAACATGCAAAGACACAACAGACAATCCATTTCAGCTAACTCTTTTTATTTGGGTTGACATACATCAAAACAGAGTACTAAAACATACTGGACTGAAAGAGAACAAACATTCCCATATAGTCATTGTATGACTAACTTTGAATAAACAACATATAACCTTAACATCTGTCTTTTGGGTACGTCTGTGTTTATAGATGGGTTACATTAGCAGTGTGTGTTGTGGTGGTCCAAGCTGTGCAGCGTTGGCAGACCAGAACGTGATGGGTTTTATTTCAGCCATCCATGAACTTGCCTCCAGAGAGAGACAGTTCTTCTGCTGGTTGAGCAACACCAGGAAGCTCCTCCTCACACCACTACGCAACAGAGGTCAGAGCTTTCCTTACTGGCTCCTTTCCCAAATATCTGACTGTATCATCTGCTTCACCACCTCAGCTGTTGTTCAGCAGTGGTTTTGAAAATGAGAGTTTGAATATTGAAAATGTTCATCTTTAATGTAAATAAAATGATGTATAGGCATGAGTTCATCAACTTATTAGTGCTGTTAAATTGAATGTTTGTGCGCTCTCCTCCACAGAGAGTGTCATTCCAACGCTAAGTGAGCCATGCACTCATCTCTTCTTCTCTCTCTGTGAGAGTTTCATTCGTCTGAGCGTCCTGATCGCTCGCCATTCAACATCACTCAGCTACTTTCTACATGATGTGCAAAAACAGGATGTCACTTCTCTTCTTCTGTTGACACACACCGAGCACTTTGTGGAGATTTATAAAGAGTAAGTCCACTTTTGTCAAGGTTTGTTTTTTTAACCCATATATTTTGGTGTTGTATTAATTGCAACTATAACACTTTCACTTATTAAGGTGCCCTTGTTTTTGCCTTTTTTTTTGTTGATTCTTTTCGTATGTATATACACCCTTTGTCTGTTTTTTTTTTATTCTTGTTTATTGTCCCTCTCATCTACAATGTCTTCACTTTATTTCTCCTTAAAGATCCCATATTATGCCCTTTTTGGGGTTCATATATTTATTTTATGTGCCTACTAAAGTACGTTCACAATCACTCGTTCGAAAAAAGTGTCTGTTTTCATGTACTGACGATCGATGCAGCCCGTCTCATCTGCCTGTGTTTGCAAAGCTCTGAATCCCCCCCGAGCAGGGTCCCCAGTGTGCCAAGTCTGACCTGATTGGTTAGCCGATCTGCTCTGTTGTAATTGGTCAGTCGTTCGGACAATTCTCGGAAATGTTACGCCCCTTTTACCATATTTGGAATTCAGCTAATGTGCAGCATGAGCTTGTGCTTGCCACAACGAGCCAATGGGCTTGTCATCGCAGTGTGATATCACACGGCACTTTTCAACGAGGGGGGCTAGAACCGAGCGTTACATGCAGCTACTGCTACTGCTAACAGGAGGAGGTAGGAGAAGCCGCGTTTCCACGGACTTTGAATTTTTGCACATAGATGTGCCTAAACATGCACAAGACACCTGGAGAACACATAAAGAGCATATAAAACCAGAAAAAGCATAATATGGGACCTTTAAATTAACTCACATCTTTTTCTCACAGAAACTATAATTCTCTCATACAACACAAATTGTTTCAAAGGTTCAAATTATTATTCATTTGCTCTCGCAGTTAACAGTTACATATAAAGTCTGGTTAATTACCAGCTTATTTTATTGTATTTCTCACAGTATCAAAGCCTTATAAACTCAAAGACACAGAATAGCCTGTTTTATCTGTACTCCAAAACGTCACACGTCAGTGTACAATTTTTATTAAATAACCAAATCTAGAATTTGGTTTTATTGCCATGAATATCTGTTACATGGCGTCATGACTCAAAACAACAAAGGTGGCAAATAAAATTGAACCTGGAAAAAAAAAGAAAAAGTTGGGGATTGGAAATGACTACTCGTCATAACTATATCTTTTTCTTGTCGTGCCTTCAGGTACTGTTCTTCAGTCGGGGACTTCCAGGTGATGGGTGGATTCCACTCACTACATAAACTCTCTCGGTAAGCTTGTTTATTTTTTGTTTATGTTTTCACTTAAGGGTTTGGCCTACCTCAGAATCAGAATCGGAATCAGAACCGTTTTTTAATGCAAAGTTCATTTAAAAATATAATGAATTTGACTTGGTGTTTTGGTGCAAGACAGTTAACAAAGGAAATAAAGCAAAAATAGAAAGAATTTTAAATACCTAACTTGGTTTTATCCTAACAATGCACATGAATGAGACATTACCAATACTGGAGCAGCTGCGTATCACTTCATGTTCAGCAGAAAAAAAAAATCGAACGAATGACGATTGGTTTAGCTTCCTTCAACTGAAAAGATGATGTGGATGACAAAAATCCAAACAAATGAGTGCTACGAGTGTTTTATACCCTGAGCTCTGTGTTTGTTTCTGTTCAGTGAGTGTTTAGGCTCTCAGCAGACCACGCTGGCTCAGCTGTGTGTATCAGACCAGTCCGTCAGCGGGGATGTTGATCTGGTTTCACTGTTATACTGGCCTCTGCAGCAGCTCCACCACTACAGCCGAGTTCTGCTCAAACTGGCAGCTTGTTATGATGTGGTAAGGCTAAACTCTCTCCTGTGTCATTGTGCGTCCTTCTGTATTTTCCCTTAAACACTCTTGATGTTCCTTCTCTGCTTTTGATTGTTTTTGTTTCACACAGTTGAGACTATTTGGATATGTTGTACATATTTCTGTTTTTGTGTTGGCTTGAGTATTAGGCAGCATTTTTCATGACATGTTTCTTGATAGGAGCTTATGAAGATGCAGCATGCACAATATGACATAAGCAGGTTTTTAAATATAATAAATATCTTAAATATGAAATCTTTTTTAAAAAATAACTAGAGGAAACAAACAGATTGATCTGAAACATTTAGCATTAAAAATAAATGTCATTTAACAAACCCTAAACCTTCTTTACATTGGTTATTTAGGAAGCATGACAAGATTTTAGATTCACAATCTATAGCCTAAACTTAAAGCCACTGAGGGGCTGCGTAGACGGGCTAATTTAGTCATTGAAGCGCTTGCCTTGGCTTAGCCCCTGACAGTCCAATATCTTCTTTGTTTATGGAAGATTTATTTCTTATTCACTAATGATCTTCAATAATTTTATATGCAAGAATAAAACATTGGCCAAACATTTTCATACAAAGATTCCCTCAAAACACTCCGCGTTACCTTGTGTTCTGTAGCTTGGCGTAGCGGTCAAATACGTTTTTGTGCTTTTCTGTCTAGCAACACCTGACACCCCACTAAAAGTTCCTACCTATAACGTGCATGACCTGAACCCAAAGGTGACACCTGCTGGAGCAATTTGTGCCCTACCATTTATAACTCTTGAACATGGCTCCTACACCATCAATTTTAATTCTATTCCCATAATAACAACTTTGCAGTCTTGGCAGAGGTCAACACTAATTTATTTTATTTTTTTGTCAAAGAAGTCAGTGCTCTATCTAATTTACATAAAAGCCAACGTCTCCTTTCTCCCATCATAAGCTAAATGAAAATAGACAGCTTTGTAAGAGTGGTCAGTAGGCTTTCTGTAATGTCGGGTTCCCAAGACACTTAGCATAAAGGAAAGGCTTTAGCTGCATATGTAACTAAATCATAGCCTTATGTGGAGTTGTGTGCATGTTAATTGGTTCTCTGTATTTAGTCTATATGAAACAATTAGGAAACCAGATCTCTTCTCCTCATTCTCTGCTATATGTTTGATGTTGTCACTCTTTCTCTTCACCCTCCCTTCTTAGGTGGGGTCAAATCTGAATGTTGGCCTTTTTAGGCTTTGGTTCTTCTTCAAAATTGAATGTAAAATTTAAAGAGATTAAAATGTTTCGTGTATTGAAACAGAACCAGAGTGTTGATACTTCTGACAACGTATTTGAGTATAATGTCTGTGTTGAACTGGGTAAGGTCAAAGGAGATAAACATTTGTTTTAGAATAAAAAGGGAAAAAAACTGCAGAACCCTTTCTCACCTATGCTCTCTCTCCTGCAGTTAACTGCTGAGTATCAGTCCCTCCAACAGGGCTGTAATCAGTATGAATCCCTGTCTTTGTCACTGATCCGGAGGAAAAAAGAGGCTGAAGCCACCCTCCTCTTCTGGAAGACCCATCCAGGAAAAACTACTGTGAGCACAACTCTGTCTTGACTTATTTTAACAAGCTACCACTCAACTGTGTAGATGAGAAACAGCTGGAAGAGTTTTACTTCTAATACCAGTTAGGTTACTGTGTTTGTGACATACAGTGTATTTCACCACCCAGGGATAACAGCGTTCCTGATCATAGGATATAGGAAAACATTCATTTAATAAAAATGAATGTCTGTGCGCTCCTTTTAGATCAGACATAATTCAATTCACAAGGAGAGCTGTTTGCCCTGGAGAGGGAAGTGTGCAAACACCTGCTTCATTAACAGGCTTTAGCCAGCAGCAAGTCATCTTGGTTACCTGCTAGCTGAGGCCTTATATAACAACGGGCTGATTGTCAATTCAGAGAAAAAAACAACCAAAAAGTAAAAAAAGTTGGGACATAGTGTTAAATGTAAAACAGAATGTAATGATCTGCAAAACATTAAATCACCATATTGGGGCGGCTGTGGCTCAGTTGGTAGAGTCAGTCGTCTCTCAGCTGTAAAGTCAGGGGTTCGATCCCCAGCTCCTGCAGCCAACGGATTTTTGTGCAAGACACTTAACCCTTAAAAAACTTAACTTAAAAAAAATGTTAAGCCCCTCCCACCTCTCCACAATACACACACATAAGCGTACATTCATACACACTAAGACACACTTATCAGACGTGTCCTTTGCTAACAAACGCCCCTTTTGGTAAGAATTGATCTGAAAATGTGTCTTTAAAATGTAAGTGTTGGACGTAGAACTGATTGCTGCCAGGAGCTTATACTTAGATACACACGCTGTGGTCTCTTCAAGTGTTGAATAGGTGAAGTAGAGGGTGAGGTATGACATGTCATATTTTCCTGTCTTTGTTTTAATCATTGTGATATTTCATGAAGCGTACATTGTATAAATTACATGTATCTGGCAGCTCTTTAATAATAGTGTGCTCAGAATTGATTGTGGTTTTTTTTTTTTATAAAATGTAAATTTGTTCATCAGGAGGTTCTGCGTCTCCCAAAACGTCGTGTGGTGTGTGAGAGCAGCAACAGATCCCTGACTCTGCAGAATGCTGGGCGGTTCTCTAACCACTGGTTCATGCTGTTCAATGACGCTCTGGTGCACACACAGGTACACATGCAGACGACCTGATAATCTGTGCACTTTAGGCAAAATGATTGTATGTTTGATATATAAGTCGTAGAATTCCATGAGGGACATCATCATTTCTCAACAGAAGTTTTTTTTTTTAAACCTTAAATGATATTCCATTTAACACAAACACTCACTTTTTAATACCAGACAAAGCATCCACAGGGTTTTGTGTTCATCTCTGTCTTCCTGCTGCTACTGGAAATTGTCCATATTTGCAGATAAAGTTTATATTTGATGTGTCTTTCAATCATCCAGGGTGCCATTCCCTCACAGAGCCTTGTGAGTATATCTGACATTAGTTTACCTTATTCCCTCTCCAACTAGCCAACCTGCACTGAGCTTTGCACTGCAGCAGCATTCAGGGTCTATCTTTTTTTACACTGACACGTTTTAAAGGACAAAGCACGTAAAAATATATTTTAACACAGGACTTAATTTTGTTAAAGGGTTGTTAAAGGTTTCTGTTTCCTTTTGTAGAAGTCCAAGCTCAGGGAGACTCTTTGCTAGGTAGTTTAGCACTCAGCTCAGAGTATGATACTTAATACGATAATGGGTTCACTTTATGATATTATCAGGATGATTTATACATATCTAATGTTTATATAGACATGAGAAATGCACATTAATGGTACTTATTTATCTTTATAAATAAAAGTTATACTTTTATATTTTTAAGTTTTATAGTTACAAATAAAAAAATCATATTTTTTCTTTATATAAAGGCAAACTGAAGAAGAATTTTAAAACAAATCCTAAATCAAATAAATGCATATGTGGCACAAATTGAAATAAACAGTGTTGAATCCTGTGTTTGTGGCATTGAAGAGCAGAAAGCTTGTATCTTCTCAACTTTATCTAGCCTAATATACTCTTTCATTCACATTTTTGAAAAGTTGATTCATTAAAACTGGCTGTAAAAACGTGAATCATCAGTCCAAACCCATAAAACACCCCCATGCATGTGTAGGTGCAAGTATGTGTTATTAATATTTCTAGTGTTTCAAGTAAAGGGACGCTTAAAGCAGATAGAGCCCTCTGCTGGTTAAAGAATGTATTACACACACACTATATATATTTATATTTATATAGGTTGGTATGATTTCGCTTAAAAAAATTGATCAGTATAACGAACCTGCAAAAAGTCAAACTTTCACATTTGTTTTAGTGTTCAGGTGTAAAATGTTGTTTTATTTTCTGTTATTATGCCGTCCTGTGTTAAAAAATGTTTTTATGTTGTCCTGATGGCTTATTCGGAGCTTTAGTTGCTACAAACAGGTTGCTGTATATGTGGGTATCGGTTTAGATGTGTCAGTGGTTCAAATAGACGAGGTTATAGCGGCAGTAGCTTGGAGCCTAAAAGATGCTTGTGTGAAGGGCTGCAACTCACCGCTACATTCTGGCTGTCAGAAGCATCTGATCCAAAAGAAACATTGCCAGCACTTTGACAACTTTGTTATTCTTAAAGCAGAACAAAGAAATCTCTTTCTCTATCCCCTAGTTTGTGCTTATTTCAGTATTCAAATGTTTTCCACCTATCATATAGTTTGTCTTCCTCTGTGTGGTGTGGTGTGGTGTGGTGTGGTGTGTTAACACAGAGAGTGATTAAACATGTCCTCTTTTTCTCTCTTGTGGTTTTGGGTTTATGCCCTGTGTGTGTTATGCATGATGAGACCCCTGACAAAGTGTTAATCCAGCACTCTACATGTATGTTTTGCATCATGGATGAAATAAAAAACATAAATAATTTGTTGGGAACAGAAGTAGGATGAAACTATAGTGACACATCTCTCTCCTACTCACGTTCATCTGAGCATGTTTGATCTAATTTAAAGTGAGAGGTATGACCTTCCTGTGCATGCAGAGAGGTGTTCATTAAATACACAAACTTTTGATCTGTGTTTATCTGCAGTTCTCCACACATCACGTCTACCCTCTGACCTGTCTGTGGGTGAAACCAGTCACAGAAGACAGCAGTGGACTGTGAGTGTGTTGCTTTGTAAAATCCAAACTGAATGACAAAAGTAGTGTGACTAGTAAAAACATGGGGATGTGACTTTGAAATCAGTGAGCCATTAATGTTATTGACAATAATGAATTATGAAATTATGATCATAAATACCAATAAGACATCTCAATCGGGTGCTTCAGCAACATGATCGATGTGTCCTTGGGCAAGACACTGAACCCCGAATTGCTCCCGCTGCTTCGTCTGCGGCGTATGAATGGGATTAGTTACTTCTGATGGTCTCCCTACATAGCAACCACTGCCATCAGTTTGTGAATGGGTATGTTTGACATGCGGTGTAAAAGCTCTTTGAGTAGTCAGAAGACTAGAAAAGCGCTATACAAGCTCAAGTCCATTTACTCCTGTTTGCAGTAAGTAACATGTAACATTCAGGTATGTTGGGAGATGTTAGATTCCTGGCTTTTGATACAAACACTCAGAATAACCGCGTCAGGTCGTGTTTTTTTTAGCTGAAGCAGATGAAGAAAACAGCAAACATCAATGTAAACTTAGCCTGATACAATCCACTCTTTGAACTAGAGACCCAATGATAAACTCAACTCCTGATACAATGTGTCATGATGAGATTCATGTATAAATAAATATGATTCTATTATTTCAATTCTTGGATATTAAAAAGGTGAAATATCATTTTCTTATGTTCTTTATAAATATATGGATCCAGCACACTCTTAGGGATGAGCATGTCTTTTCTGATTCTTTATTCATTCTTTTTTAATTTTGAGATTATTTTATTTTCTAATTTAAACAATGCATACTTTTTCTTCATACGATCTTAGATATACAGTATGATAATATCTAACAATAACATATTTTTATATTTTATATAAAAAAGGATTTAAAGACAGTTTCCAAATCAAAATAATATTTTACAAGCACAAATCTTTACTCAACAGGGGTGCTGCCTTGTTCCTGTAATTAGAGTACACAAAGCTTTGAAAAGACTGAATCGATGACAGTATGATAGATTTCATTCAGATAAAGTTTATTGTTGTGTTTGTGTTGTGTGTCTACAGCTATGCGATCAAAGTCACATGTCCAGAGGAGAGTTTCACCCTGGTAGCATCGACACCTCAGGAGAAGGTACATTTATTATTCATACATTTACTACCCACTTTTCTTAGCTTGAAGCTTCAACTTGAGAAAAGAATACAAGCTTACTTGATGAAATGTTGTGATCGATCATGGTATTTGTGACTTAACATTCTTGGTATTATTGGGGACCAGAGTCAGAGGCAATGTTTTTTGCAGCTTGTAGACAGAAAATTTGGATTGGGCCTACCTGAGAATATTACATTTGTTGAAAAGGAAAAGCCGATTATTTAGTAAGCAAGCACGAACTAACCGCTGGTGGTTGGCACCTGTCTGTCTAACAGAAAGCAGGCCAGCTCTTCGTCCAGGGGTAAGAGCCAACCCTAGGTGCACTCTCGTTTTGGAACCAACATTAGGCATTTCGCCTCACTATGATTATATTTTCTCTTTTTTGCTGGTACGTCTGTGTCCGCAAAATTTGCGGGTTTAAAAGGCTCCCAATCACTGAAATGTATCCACTCCCAAACTCACCAGCACGCCGTCATTGGCTAGAGGAAACACATCCCCTCCCCGCCAAAACATCAAATTGGATCCAAATGCAGGCAGAGGACAGGGTCTCTACAGACACAAATGTATTCTCTTCATGCAAAGTGGATCCAAAAAAATAATAATGTTATTTTTTTACACCTAGCTCTTTTATCTTTAAAAAATAATTAATTGAAAAAGACATATTTATATGTAAAGATTGTCTTCACCTCAGCATATGCTTACACACCAATTCATGAAAACCGATTCATATATTTTCTTAATTTATTTGAACCATCTCTCTTAGGTCTGCACTGTTGGAAATGTTTATTGGCAAACTGTGGTTTAGTCCAGTGATGTGAAACAGACTGATCAGAGTTCACAATCTTATGAGAGCAATAAAGTAGCAGGGCATATATTCACAATGTCCTGAGATCGTTTTGTCATGAGGAACTTCAGTTCTGTATATGATTAGTTTGTGTTCTCTCCACATTCTCTGCTCGTTTTTAGTTTCTTTCCCACATTGCCATTCTTTCTTAAAAAATTGCACACTTGTCATCTCTCTCTCTCTCTCTCTCTCTCTCTCTCTCTCTCTCTCTCTCTCTCTCTCTCTCTCTCTCTCTCTCTCTCTCTCTCTCTCTCTTCAGAACAAGTGGCTGCGATCTCTGAACCAGGCGATGGATCAGGTGGTAGGCGGTGGAGGTCAGGGGTCATCGCCAGGGTTGACAGCAATGTCTCGTACGGCCTCCTACCTGTTCACTGGAGAGGGACGGTTTAAAGACGCCCAGTATACCGGGGCTTGGCTGGCAGGACGAGTGCATGGCAGGTTAGAACGCAAGTTTGTGCTTCTTCTTTTGTGTGTGTGTATGCCTGCTTAATTTTCATGTGTGCCGCTACACCATGTGCTTAACAATGAACATTTGTGTGTGTGTGTGTGTGTGTGTGTGTGTGTGTGTGTGTGTGTGTGTGTGTGTGTGTGTGTGTGTGTGTGTGTGTGTGTGTGTGTGTGTGTGTGTGTGTGTGTTAGTATTGTTGTGTGTTCTTGTGTTGACGTGTGTACATTGTTTTTAAGCAAACTGCTCTAAACTCCTGGACATCTGAGTGTTCTTGAATGTATCATGGCAATGATTTTTTTAAAGTATTTTCAGCTTGTACCTTAGATATCCAACAATTATAACACCAGTACTGTTATTCAAATAGGACGACAAAAGTCATCAGTCAGACATCAGTCTACCTAATAAGCTCAAATCACTGGAGCCTGTGGGACAAAGACAGACAGTGTACGAGTGAATGAGTTCAACCTGGATGTGAGCAGGCAATTTGCAACATTTTTAAAGTCAGACTTTATAAGTATTAAGACTCAAGTTGACTCGACATGGTAATGTATAATTAAAAACTACTTTAGTGTAAAATTGGTTCAGTTCAAATAACTTAATTGTAAAAAACATTTTCCTTTTCAGAGGTACCATGAAGTGGCCAGATGGACGGGTCTATAGTGGGAACTTCAAGAATGGACAGGAGGATGGGTAAGTACTTTCCAAATATGACACACCTCTGTGTCATCTCTGTGTGTCATATCATCCTTAGGGAGACCTGTGATCAGGAGAAAATATTTAAATATTTGAAAGTTTTATCTGAAAACAGTGGTGGCCTCTCAGTCCTGGCAGCATTGAACGTTAACTGTGAAACCAGGTGGCCATTGTGATTTACCAGGTAAGATTAAATCTTTGTTAAAACATTTAAGTACTTTTTTTTTCTTTAAAGCTTTGGACATTATATTATACCCAACAAAGTGCTGAATAAGCCAGACATCTACCAAGGACACTGGAAAGATGGCAAGATCCATGGCTTCGGCAAGTACAAGTCAGTATACTGCTTTTTCATAACAGTGAAGAAGAGGGTATGAAATAACTTGTGTAAAACATAACAAAGCAGAGTCACTGAGGTCATGTCTGATATGGAGAAACAGTTCTTTAAACCAAGGTAACCGTGTAAAGGATATTTGAAGTCTGAAGTGATTTAATCTCAGCAACACTTGAGCAATGCTTGACTGAAACTGGGGACAGAGTACTATATCAACAAATCTCAGTGTTAAGTTATCATTGAGGGGCATGTGGGGAAATAAACTCACAACCCTGTCAGTGTTTTCATTTGCCCAAACTTCAAATCTAAGTCTTTTTTTAAATGCTTAAATTACATCCAGATGGCATGATGTGTTGAAACACAGGAATATGGACTTTTGTAAATCCAATCCACGAGTGTAATTTCCTCACTTACTACACTACAACGTCAAATTCAGAGTAATTAAATGCATCATGGCAGCAATTTAATTTAATTTGATAATCCCAGAATAACATTGTGTATTATTTTGCTCAGAGCTGTTTGAGGTACAGATCTTATTTTCCTGTAGTCTATAAATATAGCCTAGATGATTTGCCAGGACATGAACATAAATACTGTTTGAGGCCACTTCTCTGTGGGGACTTCCTAGGTATGCCAGTGGCGAAGTGTATGAGGGCTGTTTCTGTGATGGGCAGCGACACGGTTACGGGATGCTGAATTCCGGTAAGATGAACAAGAAGTCCTCAGGCGTTTTTATTGGCCAGTGGGTCCATGACAAGAAGACAGGCTACGGCGTCTACGATGACATCACAAGGTATGTTTAACAAATGTGTTTAAACAACCAGAAATATTTCTATTAACATAGTATTTAAAATGTTTCAAGATGTAGTTGTTGTAGTTCTCACTCTCATTGAGAACTTTCCTTTAAGCCTGGCTCACACTGTAGGATAATCGGGCCGATTTGAGGTCCGATTCCTCCTCCCCGACAATCGCAGGGTCGCTCCTGACTCAAGGCTGCTCGGAACCGATTCTCTGCCCAGATTATCTTGTAGTGTGAGTGGTACAAAGTTCCAATCTTAACGTCCCCGATCTGCTCGGCGATCGTCGGGGACGCTCGGATTTATTCAAACATGTTTGATATTTAGAATGTAAAATCTTGACAATTACGTCATAAGCGCGTCTGGCAGAAGTTGCGCATGACTACAATATTATATAACCTCTAATTATCTCTGCAAAACGCAGAAACCTACAGTCCTCGGTGGCTGCAGAGACGAGGACTCCTCCTCTCCTCAGCCACCTGCATGCGAGTCCATATACGTCGGCTTTTTTTTTTAGGTTTCTGTTCGCAGGACGGCACAGATCATCAGTGCAGCACTTTTCTGAAACATTACATCCATATCTACGTTTGTATCAACTTTCCTATTTCCTACAACAACTTCCACTTCCTTCTCTGCCGTCCCCTGGAGTCCGTTTGAGTTTTAAATGAAACTTTATTAACAATTGTCAACGCTGCGTCCCGATTTTCACTCGTACAGTGTGAGCTCTCAGGAGGTGCCTGACAATCGGGTCGTACAGTGTGAGCACAGGTCTGGTCGTGCGTCTGGTCGTGCGTCGTAAACGATTCAGTCGTACAGTGTGAGCTGACGTTCCACCCCGACTTTTATACAATCGGGGGAATATCGTACAGTGTGAGCCTGGCTTTAGGGCTTTCTGTGCTAGCCTGTAACCATGGAAACTCAATTGTATTGTTATTGTTATTTTTTTCTGTAATAGTAAAGAACATTCAGGTCAATATTTTTATTTTCATCAGATAAACATGGAGAAAGTCACCGTTTCAGGAAGAAGGTTGAACAAACTCTCAGTCTAACCCTGAGCTCTGAGTTGATTTACCCTCAGGTGGGAAACTCTCAGTTTTCAGTTCCAGATCAGCTGATTTGAGTTTGTTAAATCAACTCTCAGTAGGTTCACTCGGTGTTCAGCGCGTGCACCGTGAGGATAAAAAGCCACATTAATGGAGCCCCAATACTACGATTCACCATGGTAACAGGAGACAAAAAAGAGATCCTCGTACTTTAACCCTCTTGAAATATAGCCTACATCTTCATTCGGATATTCGGCGAATATGAACGGGTTTTAATAAGGAAAAAAAAGTAACACTGCTGCAGCGCAAAGAGAGAGAGAAGTGGTGTTGGAGAAAACAGCTGCGTAATGTAGTCTATTCATTTGGCCTAATATTTAATAAGAATTATGATATCGCAGGTCCAAACTGGTGGAATGGCATTGAACCTGAAATGTATTTTCATTAAGATGCAAACCTGCAGAAGAAAAGCGACTTTAAAAAAAGCTCAAAATGAAATACAAGAACAAACTAGACTCATGGTGTTCTAATCATATTTGACATTTTAAACAAAGTGAACTTCATTCAGTGTCTATTTGAATGTGCATTATCTTTATCCCCAACATAATGCTGTATTCACACAAAGGCTAAATGTCCTCTCACCTTTATCCTGTTAGTTTATTAATTAGTCCTTATTAAATGAACATCTCCCGACGTAAATGTAGGCTCTTATTCCCTGCGGAGTAATTTAGCCCCTTCATTGACTAAAACACATTCCACGTTCGACAAAATAGTTCTTTTCAAGGCTAGAGTATAGCCTACATATAATGTTAAAACAACCTTGATTTTTATTCAGACAAACGGTCAATCTTCACTTACACACGCGTGATACGGACTGAATGAAAGAATGAGGAAATGAAACGGCGTTTCTGGCTCTGAAAGAGGGAGGAGACCGAGAGAAACTCGGGGTTCATTGAAGAAAACCTGCTCCCGACCAGGTTAGGTTCACAGACTCAGTTACCATAGTAACTGACTCAGAGCTAAAGTTACCTCCCTCTCTGGAACAGGCCTGAGTTACCCCTCTTTTTCGGGTTTGAGTGACCTCTCTTTCGGAAACGAAAAGCCCAGAGTTTCCCTCATTTCAGGGTTAACTGACTCAGTGTTTGCACAAAACTTTCTTTCTGAAACGGGCCCCAGGACTGTTATGGAATATAAACACAGTATTATATTATAGATCCAAAACAAATCAAGCGTACCTGGGAACTTTGCAGTAAATCACTTTGTCTCTTGAGTAAAACAGGAAGTCAGTTTTTATAAATTTTAGTATTCCATGAAAGGTCCCTGCATCTTTTCAATTTTTTTGTTAGAACTCAGTTTTTTCCTCGACCTTTGACCCTGGGTGGGTAGTGCAGCATCCTTCTATCTTAGACTTTATGTCCACCTGGCAAAGGACCGAGTGCAGAATTTGAATGGATTAAAACGAGTCATCCTAGTGCCAAGAGGGACAAAAGAGATTTAGGTTTTTTTGAAGGACCTCTTTCCAGAGTTTTTCCAGACTGAGCATGAACACTTTCTTTTAAAAGAATGCAACCGGGCATATTCCAACATTGTTATACTGGCCGTACTGAATGTAATGTGAGTATATAAAGAAGACACAGGACAGTCATGAATCACTGCTCTCATGTGTTCTTCCCAGAGGTGAGAAGTACATGGGCCTGTGGTTGGACGAGCAGCGGCATGGCAGCGCTGTGGTGGTCACCCAGTATGGTGTTTACTTTGAAGGGACCTTCAGAGAAAACAAGATGAGCGTAAGTTCATACTGAATGTATACAACAGAGATTGAAAAGGAACTACTGGCGTGTCTATTAAACACAACTAGATGACAGAAGGTGAATCACGTCACCTTTTTATGCCATGGCTTTGATGCATAGCAGCACTTAGGAGGTTGTGCTTTTCTCTTGCCCACATAAGAGACAAAATGACGGTAAAAGTGACTTCAATGACGGTGCTTCCTCATGAAATGACTTTGCATGTTTGAATTAGAGGAAGAATATGAACTTAAGATCCAGTAGATGTCACCCTTGAGCACCAGCATTAAACCAAAACAAACTGCTGTTTGGCGACACCTCCGCTATTCTGAAGCCTCCGCTCTAAAGTTATCAATTAGAACACAGCATAATCAACCGCCATTAAGCGCAAACAAAATGTTCCTTAGCTCGAGCTGCAATTTCCTGTGGTCTGCTTGTGTTAGCAGGCTAATGTTAGCTTCATATTGCACATACACTGACATGGAATGACCGTGATCTAAAGACACTTACGTTACGTCGAAATAAGCAATGAGTAGGCTGTGTTATCCTTATTTTCTCTAGTCTTTGACTAAAACAGCTTAATACCCAAGGCCGTCCCGTCCATGTAAACACGATGTAAACACGGCTGCAACAACAGTACAGCTGGTGGGACTCACGCTTCTCACTCATTGTAGACAGTCATGACTGAGAGAGATATTTACAAAGGATATACTTGATTTCTGCTATATTTATGTGTAAAATGTTGCACATTCTTCCTTTAATGATGCATTTATGTATTTTATCAGGGCCCAGGTCTGTTGGTGTCAGATGATGACACAGCTCTCCATGGGGAGTTCTCTGATGACTGGACCGTCAATGGGAAGGTAGAATGAATCTTTGTCTCTTCTTACTTGTGTTTTTTAATGTTCTCCAGCATTCTTTTCTTCATATGAGTTATCTTATTGTACTGATGTTCACATTCTAGATGGTTCTATTATTCAATCTTTACATAGTAGAGTAAATATTCATACACATTCATTACCCCCCCATCATTCTTCTTTAGGGTGTTTTAACTCTTGCTAATGGTGACAACCTGGAGGGCCTGTTCAGTGGAGAGTGGACCACAGGTCTGAAGGTGGTTGGAACGTACACCAAACCAGCCAACGAAGAACCTGAAACTAGAGAGAGAAGCCGCATGCTGTGAGTTAAATTTGGTCACAAATAACGTGGTGATGGACTCATAGTCAGCAACCAGTACCCAGATCAGTCTTGGTTTGGAGTTTGAAAATGTTTATTTGTGCATATGAAGCAGGCTGGGTCAGTATGTGGTGCCTGCAGAGCAGCGGTGGGTCTGCGTGTTCGATGAATGTTGGCGTCGTCTCGGCTGTGATGCTGCTGGGAGAGGAGAGAGGTCTACAGCCTGGGAGAACATTGCTGTTACCATAACAACTGCACGAAGACAGGGGTAGACGGAACAGCATATAAACACACACAAACAGGACAATAGAAATGGTTTCATACCATACTTTCACATGCAGCTATATTGTACAATAAGTGGATATATGTGTGTGTTTGTAGCCCAAAACTCAGCAGGTCTCAGAGCAAAGTATTGGAGTCTTTGGAGTTTATTCCTCAGTATGGAGAACAGGTCACTACCGCCAACTATGACAACATACGAAGATACCTCCTCAAGGTACAAGTGGCTGTGAGAGGAACTTGTGTTTCTCTGTCTTTTTAATAATCTCTGCATTGTTTTGTTTTTGGTCAAAAGTATTATATATAGATTGATGATGACTTGGACTCATTTAACAGTTGACTAATGCAGTCTGATTTGACAATAGTATCATAAGGAGTTATAATCAATGACATCCCTAATAAAGTGGAATTAAAGCAGTTCAGGAAGCGACCATCCCTTGTTTTGTTTTCAAAATAATTGGGATCCTTTAATGTGATTTTTTGTTACTGTAATGCTGAAATATTCACATCGTTGTGTGCCTTCTTTGTTTGGCAGGCATGTGAAACCCCTCACCACCCCCTGGGCTGGCTGGTGGAGACGTTGGTTACCGTTTTTAGGATGACTTACATTGGAGTGGGTTCCAACCGCAGGCTGCTCAGGCAAGCCGTCCACGAAGTTCAGGCCTTCCTTACACATTTCTACGTCATTGTGAGGTAGGTGTTCAAGTTATTTTTGTTTGTCCCTTTACAGCATAGTTTTGAGAGGTAGGGTAGATTCCTCAAGTTGTCCCCTTTTTTTTTCAAAGTGTCATTCCGCAACAGCGTCGTGAATTCGCTGTCATTACGTCTTTGTGCATTCATATTGATTTCGCAATGGCGTAATACTCACCGTGCGTTACCACGTTGTGGCAGCATGACATCTAAAGCCTAGCTCAGACTGCAGGATAATCGGGCCAGGTCCGATTCCCGCCCAACAATCGTGGGGGTGGTTCCCGACTCAAGGCTGCTCGGAACTGATTATTTTACCAGATTATCTTGTGGTGTGAGTCATATAAAGATACAATCTGAACATCCCCAATCTGCTCGGACATCGTTGGGGACGCCCCGATTTATTTCAAACATGTTTGATATTTATTATTTAAAATCTTGACAATTACGTTATGAAAGGGTCTGGCGGAAGTCTTGTGTGACTGTACAATAACAATAATCTTAGTAAAGTCCTGTAGTTATTGATGTGCAATAATTGTAGTGTGAGCATGCTTGAGATTATAGAGAAGAATCTGTTAAGATTCTCCTTATGTGTTGGGGTGGCTGTGGCTCAGTTGTCATCTCTCAACCGGAAGGTCGAGGGTTCGATCCCCAGCTTCTGCAGCAACATGTCCGATGTGTCCTTGGTCTCACATTAAACCCCGAATTGCTCCCGCTGCTGACGACGACTCTACCAACTGACCCGCAGCCACCATTAGATCAAAACAAAACCACAAAATCAGAAGAGAAAGTTTTAAAATCCAAGTGTATCACCTGTCTGGCTGCTGACAGGCTGTCTGTGAAATAAACAGGACAGTGGAAGAGCAGGTTGTAACATAAAGTCAACACCTTAGTATCCTAGGAAAAAAATCGACTGAAGTGGTGCTGCCGTCCTGCCCTCCCTTTCCATCAACCCTCTCCGCTTTACCCACTGTATATTTTAGGGTTTGTTGTCAATTTAATTCTGATTTGTAAAGTCTGTGGCCTGGTGTTGCTGACTACTTCTGCAGTCACTGTGGACATCATTGTATGCCAATTTGTAGATACAGCCCCACCTTAACACACAGCATACTGTCAAAATGTAGAAATCTGAGACATAAAAGCATTGAGAGCAAATATACAGTAATTATAAATGTATGTATTCTATGTATAAAATAACATTTTAATTATTTAACTAAACCACATCGTACTTGCCTACAGGTTTTTATTTCCTGGGTTACCTGCTGACGGCTGTGCCATCCCAGAATCCCCTGCCTCTCAATCTGAAAGCAGACACACCTCAAGCTTTGAAGAGCAATGGTGAGTGTCAAAACATACATAACCACACAAACACACACGGACACACTTATGGGTTGTATTTCGATAAAACCTTCATCTCTCTTTTTCAACAGCGGCGTTTTGGTGGTGAGCTGCTCCTCTTTGCTCCTCCCGCTGCTGCTCCCTCAGCTCTACCCCCCTCTCTTTACCCTTTACTGCCTTCAGGAGGAGCAGGAGGAGGCCCGATACTGGGAGTGCATCCTCAGACTCAACAAACAGCCTGACCAGTCCCTGCTGAGCTTCCTGGGTGTGCAAGAGTGAGTGTGTACAGTTATGGCACACAGACACACGTGTGGTGTTTTCACATATGAACACAAAACTCCTGAAATCTTCCTGAAAATGTTTAGTTGATCTGCATGTGTGAACGCAAACAGCCACATTTTTCACTTTGACTTAACGGGAATTTATCCTGCCAGCCCCCTGGTAAATTTCCGGCATGAAGTCAGGGTGAGTCGATATGAGAACGCAGCAAAAATGTATTCAGGTAATACACCATGAGCAAGTGAGAGGATCTTTATATCCTGGGATCGGGGCACAACTAGTGCCAGTTCTCTGCTCTGTCCTTGATACCGTGAAAATGCTGCACTACATGTAGCATTGATAAAAAGGAAAAAATTGTAATCATAGCATTGGACTCTTTTGCCACTCCGCCATTTCCACGTTGATCACATCAGGTCCACCTTCCTGCCCTAAAGAGATAGCCTCTCGCTGGAAGATAAATGTGTGCATCTCAAAAGCCACTCTGGAAGATTTCAGGGGCAACCTTCCTTCAATTTTCCAGACATTTTCAGGTGTGCATATGTGATAACGGCTATACACCAATCCGGAGAAAAACCGGAAGTTGACAAACTGCCATTACCTCGGTGACCACTCCCCTAGAACATTAGCGCGTTTTAATGCAAGCTGTCCGTAGAAGTTAACAATTTTCGTCGTTCTGTGTTATATAAGTTGTAAAACTATGCCATGGGGTTCGGGAAGAACTTGTGCAGTTATCGGCTGCTCAAACAACAGCGGCAAACTTCAAGTTTGGAAAAAAAACGAGTGCTTAGAACACAAACATTTACTTCACGAAGAGTGCCCCTGCTTGAGACCGTCCGGTTTACATAGATTCCCTGGGCGTTCAGAAGACGGAGCTGTTCGCCAGCAGTGGATCAAGAATGTCAACTGAGCAACTGTTACAAACAATATAACATGAAATGTTTTTATATGCCCGGATATGTGAATGCTTTTATGTTAGCAAGCTAGTAACGTTTACAGTAATGGTAATTAGCGTTCTGTACTCGATTACTAAAATATGACGGATCGTCATGTGGTATATTTTTCACTATTTCTGGCAATATTCATAACCCAAGTCTAAATAACATGTACATTTAAAAAACGTTTATGTCGCCATTTTTATATGGTACCGTCATCAGTGACTCTGGACCACTGTCTAACATCATCGATCTAGCAACTCATCCTGCTATCACGGGCAGCCGGCAGCAGCTGACTGGCCTGTCAGTCACCGCAGTAATGGGAGCCACCACAAGATGGCAACGCCCACAAACATTCCATAGGAATCGGTGTATAGGTTTTACAGCGACAAATCCTAATCCCTAAGTCTCCTAATTGGTGTTATGTGGATCTTGTTGGAAGCAACTAGTATTTTAAAGCCTAATTTTTTCCTTTCCTTTCTAATTTTTTCCTTTAATGTTTTCCTCTGTAGGAAGTTCTGGCCTGTCTGGATGTCAATTCTGGGAGAGAAAAAGCAGGTTAGATTTATCTTTTAGAAAGTACTTTTTTCTCCTTGAATAACAATTTCTAATTTCTTCACTACACATTTCAGCAATTTCCTTCAACTGCTGTCATTCCGACCATGTAGCACCCACATGAGTAATAGATTTTCTGATGATGCAAACATAAGGTTTAAGTTTGCAGTTGCATCTTTTGTGTTGTCCTTACTCAAAGATTTTCTTGACTTTTATCATAGATTGTGTCCAGCAGTAAAGATGCCTGCTTTGTTTCTGCATTAGAGACACTCCAACAAATCAGGTAACATCTATGTGACCTGGCATGACATGATTAATAATTTCACTAAATTTGACATGGCTTGACAATGTCAGATGGAGTCTGATTAACAACTTCAAGTTATTGGCCTGCTCACTATCTAAATATAGCAGGTTTTTTCTTGTTTTGATTCTATACGCTTTGCCCTTATTAAAACCTGTAACTCAAATTGTGTTGTATCGCGTAACCCTGCAAAGCAAGACATGACCAAGATTGTTTACTTCTTTTATTATAATGAATAAAAATGTATGTCTCCCTTCACATGCAGCACCACATTCACTCCATCAGACAAACTCCTCGTCATCCAGAAGACATTTGAAGAGTTGACCCAGGAAATAAAACCTATGTTGAAAGGCAACTTCCTGTGGTGCATGGATGACCTGCTGCCCCTCTTCCTCTATGTAGTGCTCAGGGCTAGGTGTGTTACAATACACACTCACACAAGCACAGACACACACACACACATTCTAACTTGATTAATTAATTATTTAAAGTCAGTCAGTAATTATTCTCTAGAAAGCAAATGTAGCTCATTTGCACTTAAATTTAGCAATTGTTAAACTAAATGTATTTTGGTCAGTGTTGATGACAGACTGAACTATTAGGACAGTGTTTTGTTTTTTTAAATCATAGAGTACGGTTAGCTGACGCAGTGTTTCTGCTGCTCTGTTCCACAGGGTTAAGAACCTGGGAGCCGAGGTCAGTCTGATAGATGACTTGATGGACTCCAACGTTCAGCATGGAGAGCTGGGACTGATGTTCACCACACTGAAGGTAGGCCTTCTCAAAGACACTCATGCACAAACACACTCATAGCCTCACTGATAACAGACGTCTTTCAAAGTGTGCTGGCATTCTGCCCGTATTTGATACCAAAGCAACACTGTGATTGTAAATTGCTTTCACTTAGTGCTCACAAAACTTTACACAACTCCTCCTACACATGGGAGCAGTTAAAAATTACAAATGTACAGTAAAGGACTGGAAAGCCTTAAAACCTGTTACAATCTTGTTGCATTTTTTAAAATCATCATTAAATGAATCTGCTGCAGGCCTGCTACATCCAGATTCAGCAGGAGTCGACTACATAAGAGCAGACAGGGAGACTCAACACTGTCAACAAAAAAGGCGTCAGCACTGCCAGGAAGGACACGTCGCCTCACACGTTGAAGCTGACGTAAAAGAAGGTCGCTGGGAGCTACAATGAGGACACACAAATAGAAGGCAGAGGGAGAGTGTGATCCTTGACACCTCGTCCGGTATATTTCCATTTGGTATGTTAAAACACGCCAAAGTGCTCTCTTTTCTATAAAAAAAGAATATTCTCACAGATAACGCATCACCCTGACCTGGACATGTGAGAAAACTGGAATGTCTTATTCACAGATGTGTTTGGTGGTATGTTTTCTTTAGATTTTATAGTTAGACTTTGTAATAATCCATCAGCTCGGGTTTTGATTACCAAAGTCTGTGTTGAAAATCACATATTTTTTAGGTTTAACACTAGTGAGGTTTGCATTACATTGCATTTATCTAAAGAATGATCCATGGAAACATACAGTAAAGTGTACTGTTTACTTTCTGTCAGGATCTCCTGTCACTCCAGACAAAGACAACTGACCAAACACTTCTATTGTGGAGTCTGAGAAGCTTTCAGTTTTCAAAGTGAAAAAAAGGGATGATAGCTTAAGATTCAAATGAAAATAATAATAGTTTTAAAGACTTGAATTTTACCACTGACTTGTTTAACTTTACAGAACTTCAGTACATTAAGATAAATAGGTAACATGAATGCTTGTATTTTCTTACTAGCAGATTTCGGGAGAAATTCTATAACCACAGTAATCGCAATGTGGAAAATATCAATATGAGGTGACCAAGTTCAGGTAATGAAAGGGAATAAAAGCGATTACAAAATATGACTTCAGAACATCACACTAAATAGTTTGTTGAGACAGTATGAGTTATTTCTATTTATTGAATATTTAGATCTGTTTAAACTTGACCTTTCCTGAATAACAAATCAAACCGCTGAATGCTGCTGCGTGTTTCAACTCACAATGGAGCAGTTTGTCTCAGGTCTAAAACTGACATGTAGGGAATTTATATGTCACCACATAGAGAAATACATAAGTACTTATAATATTAAATTGAGGAAAAACTGATTAGCTATGCATATATAGCATATATGTCACATAGTTTGTTGTACTATTGCTTTTGTGATTTCTGTGAACAAGCAGTTATCAACAGGTCTGACGAGGGACCACTGATTTTTGCACTGACAGTTTTTATTTTTTAGTTTAGCCTCCCCACACCAGCCAACCAGCAGCATGTTCTTCCTCTTCCTACATCAAGGACACTCCTGTTTTTTTGCGAGCAGGATCTTTTTTTAAACTTGTCGCCAGATTAAAATGAAATTTGATGGGAGGTTGATCTTACATCGTTTGAACTAATTAGTGTGCAGCCAGTCATTTTTAAAGGATTCTTTTGCTTTGGGAGATAAAACATTTTAAACACTTTATTTTCTCATGAACTACTGCACTTACAGTAAATAAGAAATAAGACATTTCTATGCAACACTTGTCACCTTATATGTATTTAATGGCAGATCCATTCAAACAAAATGATTGTAAAAGGGTACTTTAGATTAATTAATTTGTTTAATTAATATGTCTATTTTATTTCAAAGTAATTATTCCTAGGGAGTCTCACTTGTAAGGGAATTGTGTAACTTAATTTAATCTTTACTCTTTATTATTGATAAGAGATTTATTCAACGTAAACATCTTTTTTTCCTGTATCAGAAAACTGCACATAGAGTCTCACTTTTAGATTCTGGAATAAGCGTACTTGAGATAATCGATTGTGATTAAGGAAGCATTAATTAAAAATCAACTAACACTATGATGTGTTACAGATGTAGACCAAATATTAATGTATGTTGACAAATACATGATTAGGTTGTTTGGGAGCAGCCATACATGTTGGGCCGTGTTGTTACGGACTATTGATGCACAGTTTTTATATTCTTCTCACAACAGTATTCAGTACATTTAAGGACAGTACGGATGTTTTGCACGTCTAGAGCTCACTCTTATAAGATCAAACACATTTTCAGCACTGCCAACCATTTTCTGTCACACACAGCATTCAATTTATTTTCTTACCTCTCGGCAGTCACGGGTTTTTACATCATTTGAGAGCAGCATGTTCATTAGTGTACATTATTACCATTTTTGTACCTTCAACATGGTGTAATGCACTTCTAAAATTCTGAACATACAAACCTTCGATACAATCCAAAAAACATGAAATCTAAAATAGTCAGATTTAATATAAATAATGTATAAAATTCAAGATTCTGTTTATTTATCAGCATACACCTGGGAGTGATGCAGTTCTCCTCACACTTTACGTGGTTAGTTTCTGGGCCAAGTGAAACATGTCATGGGGTTCTTTTGTATAAACTACACTTCTTGGAGGTTTGAGAATTTGAGGCTATAAACTGAATTAATGAATTAAGCGTGATATTTTTCTAAGTGTATATTTTTGTGGCTTTATACACATAAAAAGAAAAGATCGGCACCAGCGAGGACAGAATGTTCATTAGCTTTGATGTATAAGTTTAGCACTGAAATGTAAATAAAAAACGTGTTTATTAATAAAAAAGGGCAATACATCAATTCTTTTTTTTAATCTCTTGTTTTGACTGGATTGTATTCATTACCCTTTGTGAACAAATTCTTTACATAAAACACTCAGACTACTGCTACAGCATGATGGACTTTTTTTTAATATGCTGACTTGTCATTTTAACCCTAGAACACTATCGCTAAAATTAGTAACACCATGGGTTAGGGTGCTCCAAAATTACTGAAAAATTAGGAATTCGAACTAAAAATTCCTAAAAAAAAAAAAAAGGAAACTTGGTCTTTGGTCCACCCATTCCTGGGACATTTGAGACTTCCCTGGTGAAGGCACAGTCTCCTTGACACACGAACAGCTGCAGGAGAGAGAAACTATTGCCGGGTGAAAATCACACGAACACGTGCCTGTAGGAAAAGCATGTTTTGGAGAAGGGAAACACCCACGCCTTCAAAGACGTCAAAGGCAATGCTGAAGCTACCCAGGGACCCATGACACTCAGACAAATGCAACATAATGAAGATCATGTAAATACGTTTGCTCAGGTGAAAATCACCCGGCGATAGTGTTCTAGGGTTAAGAAAGACAGGTGTTAGTAACATCAACAGTAACTCTAGTCTTCTCTGTTCTGTTAGCCATGTCATTGATCAGCATGTACAATCCCAGGATCCTAAACTTAAAGCAGAAAGAATAAAATAACTTCAACTGTAGGTATTTTAGTATAGACTGGAAAAGTGATGACGTATTTTTGTAGGCCAACCCGGAAGTAGCATCGCCATGGGTTCTAACGAGAATTTGCCTATGGGATTTTTGCATTGGATTTTGGATGATTGCAGAAAATAAGCTCTGTGGCTAACACACGTTTCTGATGCGTAGGCGTTTTTTTCAGCAGGATAATCTTTACAAATGAACACCACTTTTATGAAGTTTGAAGCGTTAATACAGCCGAGAGAAGTAAAAAGCTAACGTTATGCTACAAGCGAACTCCACCACGGTCGGTGGACTTTGACGTCACTGCCGTTATTCTTCATCGATCTAATCAGCGGTTTTGACAAGCTAGCGAAACTGTAGCTTAATAAGTTGTTTATTAACCTAATATTTGCAAGAGCACTGAAAAACATGACTAGAGGCTGTAATGCGGACTAGTGAGAGAGTTCCCGGCGTGATGACGTTTAATGTCCCCGACAACCACTGTAGTCTCATTTAGCCACTTGTTAGCAACCGCCGTTTTTAGTACACGTAAAAACTTTAAAATTCACAAGTTGGGGTCTTATCTAACGTAGTTTATCTCGTCTAACAAAACGCCCAACATCTCTTAAGCTTGTGTTAACCACAGACCTTATTTCAGGTGTCTAACCACAAACCCCTTCAAAATCCCCATTGACTTTTAGAGTTAGGAACCCATGGCGCTAAAATGCTAACTCACTTCCGGGTTTTAGGACTCATTCCTGTGGCAGTCTATATATGCACATAAAGAAGAGCTTTACACTGTTGCCAATTGTATTTCAGCTTGTTTTGTCAGTTTGAGGATTTCAGGGAAATGAAAGACTTATTTATGAGGACATACCAAGCATGTGACTTTGAAGCTTGAGAAACGGTGGGCAGATTGGGATGTTTAATGTTTGTGGCTGCCAGTTAGCATGAACTGTAGTTGATCAACATTATTCTTACTGTTAAATAAAATAAAATAACTAACGGTAATCCAGCGATAGCACCACTAAAACAAATCATCTTGATGGTCACTGACGGTCAATGATTCGCTTAAACTCCTGTTTTAGTCTAGAAGTGTTTATGTCCCTCTCTTTTCCTAGTGGAAGCTTAATCCAAGTTATTTTGCCTTTGATTTGGTGTTCAGCTAAACATAACTATCTTCAGACATGCCAAAACACAAATAGATTCTGAACATTTGTTAAATTATCTGACTATGGTGTTCATCAGACTATTCAGTTGAGCTTCTATAATGAATCCTGCATAGAAACATTGAGCCCAGGTCAGAAAATGTTGTTTGTAAATCACAACTCACAATGTTTCTTAGCCTTGGTTTTGATCAGCTCGCCTCATTGTTAAAATGCAGCAATACAGACTCTGAATCATGACACAGTTAGTATCAGAGCTCCAGATATATTACCTGTAAGATGTGTAAATACACACTGGCTAATGAGCTATATCCCTTCATTCAAACATCACGTGTGTCAGTGTTTTAATAGCTGAGGTGATTAAAGTATATTAATCAAATAATTACATTGGAATAAAACATAATATGCAACTATCCTTCAAGTTTGTAAAGAAAAGCAGTGGGTGAATGCTGACCTTTTTTTTTTAATGTGTACGTTTGACATTTAGTTACACCATACGTCAGGGTAACTGCTAAAGTGACAGTGTGGTAATTTGGACACAAGAGGGAACCATTTGCTTTACTCAGAGTGAGTCTGTCCACATCTGCAGTCACATATCGCACAGCCACCACTGAGGTGTGGCACTAATCCAGAAGACTCTGAAGTGATACTGTTTTGATTTCATTAAAATGACCAGCGAGGGAACACTGATTTTATTGCTGATGCTGCATATTTCTCTACATTTTAACTCATTGCTACTGTATCTGCTCCTCTTCATCTACTTATTCGGATCCTCCCAGAAGTATGGTTGCCTGTCATAAGACAGAAAATAAACAAAAATAACAACACAATATAGATCTGATCAATCATTAAGTTAAATTAATTCAAAATCAATCATTTACATTTCATTTCATTATCTCTAAACTGAAGTACACTTGAGTTAGTTGTACTTTAAATGATTTTAAGACATCCTTCTGGCACATAAAAAAAAACTTGACACACCATGTTGTGGGCACACATGGGTGTTTTAGCACAACGGTCAGGATTAATTAGTAGATTTAAAACTGCACTTTTTACACCAAGTTTCCATGAAGTGTGATAAAAACCAAAAGTATACTTGTTTATGTTTTGGTTGTATCTTACATTGAGAGCTGACTGCAGAGAGCTGCAGGTCAGCAGGTTCAGGTTGGCAGAGCTTCAAACACACACACCCTTACACACACAAACAGTTTGATCATTTGCCCATTCCTCAGCTTCATGACTCCTGAGTGGATGAGATAAATGAAGGGGAAAGTGAGACAGACAGGAGGAGCACAGACCAGAATACAAAGTAAGGGTAACAGGAAGAAAGAAAGATTACCCTCCTCTCTCTGACAATACATTTGCTGCTGCTATGCTTGGGGGTGGGGGTGGGGGATAGCTTCTGTGCTAACTTTTATCAAGTGATAGCAGAATGAAAACCATACATTTAAAAAGAAACTGAATAGAAACATCTTTAAACATTAGAAGCTCAATGAGACAGACACCTCTGCAGCTGCTGTTGGAGCTACTTTGTACTCAAAGAAAGAGACTAGTTTGCCTCTTCCACTCTCTCTGTTTTTGCAACCCCGTTTTGGGTTAATTTAGAAGGTATGTAAACATGTTTAAGCGACACAGCTGTATTCTAAAATATGGATGTCGCTCAGGTATAGTATAGAACTTTTGTATTTGATTTTGCTGGGAGGCTACTTTTCTTTTGGCTGTTTTCTGATATTTTATCACAATATCGATTTTAATTTTAATTGTTAATGATTTTCTAATTGAGTTACTTTTATTTCCTGTAAGTGTTTGCTCCAATTGTTATCCGGTCACTTGCAAGACACCAGTAACATAAGAACAGCATTGAAGACAAAGACAGATTTCTGTCAGCAGGTCGATTAGCTGTTAACTAGCTGTTCCCACGCCATGCGCTCATTACCTCTCCTTTCATTGAATACCCAGGGTGTCTTGTATCACTCTAAAGCACGCATACACATGAGCTCATGCAGGCACATACACCCCAGCCATATGAGCTTCTCAGTCATCTACACTACAGTCTGCAGTCATAGTAGCTTTTTGTTTATCCAAATGAAACCAAAGAAAACTCAAACCTCGCACGAAACACAAGCTTAGCCTGAGATGGCCCTGCAGAGCTCCCTGAGTCCATACAGTAGCCTACGTGTATGTGCAGTTTGGCTGCTTATTGTGACTGTTTTTTTTTTTTTAAAGACATTGCTTCAATAGGTTTCTGTTCTTTAGCTGTGATCAAAATTAAAGTCAAGTGTAGACATCTCAAGAACTGCTTACACGGTTTTAACTTTAACTTAGTCAGCTGCTTATCAATGTGTATGAATGGGATGAGTTGCTTCTGATGCGTACTTTACATAGCAAACTCTGCTATCAGTGTGTGAATGGGTGTGAAAGGGTAGGTGTGACATGCGGTGTAAAAGCACTTTTCATTTTTTGCCTTTATGATGTCGATTACTAGTAACACCATTACAATGTCGACTAACTATTCAGAAATGTTACTTTGTACAGTTATTTGTAAAAGGAGTGGCATTTGGCTGTCGCCATGCTCCCACATGATGTCCATGGTGGTTCCTCATTAAGTTTTCTATTTGAAAAAAGCAAAAAGTCACAATCTTTAAGCACTTTTCTTTTTGTTTTTGCATGTTTCCACTTTATACAGCGATTGATGGTATCGAGAATAACAAGCCTTATCAAACAATCAACATGATGCATCCAGTGTTTATAAAGAAAAAGTATCTTCTATGGCAAACTCTTAAATGAGGTGAAATTGTGAAAATGATCAATATCATCAAGCCTGACCAAGCGGCAACCTCAGATGGTAAAAAATGAAGCTAAAGGGGAAGACCCAGAAGTCCCATCAACACCCCATATTAAAATGTCCGTTTTAACTGCAGAAATAAACATGTTTACAGCCTAGTACAAAATAAAATTTTGGTGTGATTAGTAAATGTCTTTATCAACACACACTGTAAGGTCTACCTGCAAGCAGCCACATTTGTTAGGAGGCGAAAGGCCCATCTCAGCTCCAGATCTTTGCCTGTTGTTAAGTATGACCTTGTCTCCAGCCCTTCAGATACCAATGGCTGACGTCACGCCGACTTTGTCCATGTTAATATACAGTCTATGAGTCTGACTAAAGGATTTCTAATAACACAGTACAGAGATGATGTTTTCAGAACTCTTGAAATTCTGCTTCAATAAAATGTGTTTTGGCCGATTTTAACAAGATTAGGTGAGAGCATTTAGTTTAGTCTCTGTGTTAGTGTTTACCTTTGCAATGTGTCTCATTTTGTCGATTTGTGATACTCTTTTTCACCTTAGGCACCCTGAAAACTCTAATACTCTTCCTTTTCAAATGTGTGTGTTTGTGTGTCCCAATTTGACTTTGGCCTGGGGGATGACCCAGTTTCCATGCTGTGGGTTGGCATCACCAGAAACTCTTAGAGTGGAAAGAGAGTAATGCAACTCACACATCTGCAAACACATACTAACCACAAAGCAGCAAGGTGATTGTGTTTGAAGTTTGAATTGTGTGTGTGTGCGTGTGTGTGTGTGTGTGTGTGTGTGTGTGTGTGTGTGTGTGTGTGTGTGTGTGTGTGTGTGTGTGTGTGTGTGTGTGTGTGTGTGTGTGTCTATCTTTAGAGTGCTATCAGTGGTTTTGTGCAAAGGAAATATAACTTTAGAAAAAGTAACCATGTATTTCCCATAGCAACCCCTGTTCTCGTATGTCAAAAAGCATTCTCACATGTCACAAATTAGCCCCTTCGCTACATGCAATGCATTCCTTTAAAGTTTGCACCTGGGTATAGGCTTAATGGGAAAAAAAAAAAATCTTCAAACCTCTAGTCCAGGGAGAGATAGACAGAAGATATCCTTTGTTCAATGTAGTTGCTGAGGCAGTTCACTGTAAAATGTCTTTCACATAATTTGGAGAAACTGTTCCAACTGATAATATATTATCAATGAAGGTATCTGTTTGGTAGTTTTCTTGCCTTTATATTTTTAAACACTCTTTTTGCTGGCTTTTTTAAAATGCTTTTATTTTCGAGAAAGGACAGTTTATAGATGGAGAAGTGGAGTAGAGAGAGACTGGGAAATGACACGCCACTAGACTTTAGGTGCCTTTTTTAACACTCTTTTGATGGATAAATTAAATATATTTGCAGGATAGGTCAATTATATGTTGCACTTTTATTAACCTGAAAATGCTCACATGCATCTGTTATGACGGAGTCGCTTTTTTGTCTTGTGGCGATGAAACCCATCGCTTCAAATGTATGGTTATCACCTGCCCATTTAGGGATGAAAAAGGCTCAAATGAAGCTTGAAACAAGTGTTAGCTTGTCATGGTTTTTTAAAACTAAGACTAATACTAAAACTGACTCTGTGGTCAGAAAAATTATTTAGTGGAGAGGGAACAATAAGAGAAACAGATGGTTCAAGACTGTTTCAAGTAGAAAAAGAAACAGGGATCGAGTCCTAAAGAAGAGTGAAACATGAGATGAAGATGGGATTGTAGAGCACAGACTAGTAGAGAACAGAGAAATACTAAAGAAGTGAGGAATGATGTTTCGGAACAGAAGATTAGACCTAAGTTTTCACAAAGCAGAACATAAAGAGGTTACTGTAACATACAGACACATTAATCTTATCCTCAGCATTGTTCCCATTTGGTTCAATAAGCAGTTGAACGTGAGAGATGCATGAGATGCAGCTGCTTTAAAAGCCTATGAATTGAAAGTGTTGTCATGACTCTCTGTGGCTCATTCAATGTGTTGGTCTGCTGGCTGCTGCACTTACACATTTGGCTCTTCCCCACGTGTGACAGCATGTGATAGTACATCTTTGCCTTTACAACACGAGTACTGTAAGTGCGTATGTATGTTTTTTTTCCCTCTCGTTCTTCTCTCGATTTTGAAGCCTGCTGTCATTGTGCTTCTTTTTGTCTGAAGCTGCTTTGTTTAACTAATTGTTGTTCAGTAAAACAACAGCAGGTTAGGTGCTAAAGCAGCGCACTGGTTTTGTTTCTAAATACAGCAGGACAATACGAAGCGAGCTTGAGCTACATAGCCACCAGAAGACCCTAACAAAGAAATGCTGGGAGCCCTAATCATCCGAACAAAGAGCGATGACCTTCCTCTTCAGCACCAGAAACTAAAAACACAGCTCCTGGCCCCTGCAGGACACAGGGTTCTCCCCCAAAGAGAGGAATGACCAGCTGTAATGAGAGTTATACTTTTTTATTATGTAGTTAAAATGTTAATGATTGATCATTACTTTTTTCTTGCATTCTACATGGTGATACAGGTTTTTAACTCTACACAGTGGCACAAATGCCAAATTAGAAACTCATATCATCAATCCTGGTCATCGAGACACCATCTAACCTACGTGAAAGCTGGTTGCTTTGTAGGAACCCTAAGCTTTGCAACAACTGAAACGTGCTGCAAATGAAACAAATGGGGGCCCAGGGCATGGGGGTTCTTAATGGGAAGATTGTCATTGTTTGATGACAGGGTGTAATATCAAACTCTACAGTGAAGTGTCACGGCTGGAATGAGGAAGGAGGACCCAATTGCAGGAACAAAAAATGATTTATTAAACTAAAAAAAAAGGCAAGAGCCAAACAAAACTTACTATAAGAAAATCCAAAAAGGTATAGCCACGAGGAATCACTGGGAGACTGGGAGACTGGGAGACTGAGACAAAATCGACATACAACACCGACGCTTGACAAAACAATGAACCGACACAGAGGGGAAGAAACACAGAGACTAAATAGACACAGGGGTAATCAGCACAGGTGAGACTAGTTAGACAGGTGAAGACAATCAGGGCAATCAGACAGGAGGGAAACACACAGAGAAACAAGCAACACTAGGGAAAATGAGAAATACTAAAACAAGAACTCGAAATCTAAACTCTGAGAATACACAACGAAACAAGACTAAGTCATGACATGAAGAGCTTTTCAGTCAGTTGAGCCTGGAATCTGACAGTGAGGTTGGCAAAGGCATGTAGACTGTGACTCAGGGCAGAGGGATGTGTTAGAGCGAGTTAAGTTAGCCCTGCAACTAGAGCTACTGTAGCTCCAGGCATCACAGGGCTTCCCCGACAGAAACCTTGCTCAGCTCTCTTATCACCGGTGTCACAGTCCAGGCAGCTTTCATTCCATATAGATTTGTGTTGTTGCTCTATGGTCTGAAACTATGCTGTTTTCCCATTCAAACGATAAATTCACCTCCTTGCCTCCCCTCTTTTCTGCCGTTAATAATAAAATGTTCCACTGGGTGCCCCCACAGTCAATTAGGTTTAAAACTGGTTTTGCAGCATTGATCTGTTTGCAGTTGTTTTCTTCATGTGTTTTTTGACTTTGTATTTGTAGCGCACTTGATGTTAATGAAGGTGGTTTTTGCTTTTTGCATAGTTCAGTCATTGCAATTTCTTTCTGTTTTTAACTTTTGCATATGTTTTTTTTATTTGCATCGTTTGCTGATTTGCCACACGTTTTTCTTACTGTAGGTATACTGTGTACTTTCAATCAGAGCCTATTTCCCTATACTTATACTCTATAGAAGCAACATATGAAATGTGCTTCAGTTGCAGTGAAAACAAAAGTATAAAATGTATTGGTGTCATTTTTCATATATACCTTATTAACGTTCTTTTTTTTGTATTTCAAATGTATTTTGTAGTGATTCTTTTTCCAAAAGGGACTGGGCTATACTCAAACTTTTTGTGTATGTTTATTTTTTTAAATATTACTGTATGTTTTTTGAGAACTGCTAGGGTGGAGAGACTGCAAACACATCTCAATGGATGCATTGAGTCTGGTATTTAAAATGGGTCACATAGATGTAGAGGGTGGGGGTGGGATGCTAGCACTGCTACACTTCAGTCTTCCAGACTCCGGGGGTTTTTACCATTATTACTGTTATTGTGGCTATAGAGCTATATTATTCATTGTTGTTGTTGTTGTTGTTGTTGTTGTTGTTGTTGCTGCTCTTTTTGTCTCTATCCTTCTTCCTGCATATCCCTCTATCCCACTTTCCCAGCCCAACACAGTTTTGGCAGATGGCTGTTCAACATGAGTCTGGTTTTGCTCAGGGTT
Source organism: Tautogolabrus adspersus (assembly GCA_020745685.1). Classification (NCBI taxonomy): domain Eukaryota; kingdom Metazoa; phylum Chordata; class Actinopteri; order Labriformes; family Labridae; genus Tautogolabrus; species Tautogolabrus adspersus. The sequence goes on along the minus strand of CM036548.1, from coordinate 18,445,975 downwards.
TCTGGTTTTCCTTGCCATTGTTACTTACTTACTAAATGTTGCTTAGTTGTCAGATTGATAAATAATATAACAACTAGTAAGGTCTATTACCTGCTCTTTTGTAAAGTGTTTTGAGATAACATGTGTTGTGAATTATCACTATACAAATGAAGATTGATTGATTGATGGATTCTCCGCATGTACGATGGGTGAAGTCTTCTAGAGAATATTGAATAAAGTTTGTTATGTTTTCTCTGCATGACTACAAAATCCTGCTAGTGACTTAGCAGCCAACACAAGTCATCTTCAGATCACTAAATTAATTCAGTTTTTTCATTTGTCTGCCCAGAACCATTGCTAATCTGTTGTCACACTGTTACATTGAACCAACACATATTACCATTGAATGTAAGACAACCAGTTTCATCCTCTTCTCATAGGGAGGTGAACATTTTGGTTGGATTACTTTTGGGAATAAAAACCAATACAATTCAAAAAGTCATGCGCAATAATTGAAATAACAGGCATATTTGATTATATATATTTTTTAAATGTAGCACTCTTCATGGTATCTCAAGCTACAACCCTAATGGTAAACAGAGCTTAAAGATTGGAAACAGAGGGAAAAGTTAGCCAGGTTCTGGTCAAAGGTAACAGTTACTTCCAAAGATTTTCTTAAACTTGATATTTTGTTGGTTTAATACGCACAAGAAGGACGAAACAAATGGTGACTATTTTTTTTTGGCAGAAGCAGTGACTTCCTGGAGTCCTGTTGACACTGTGAAGTTAAAGTCCTGAGCAAAGAAGTAGTCCTTTGTTTGTCCGGGGGGAAAACCAATATTTTCACTAATGCAGTCTGCATTTCTCAATAACAAAAATCCATTTAAGTTTCTTCAAAGCAGACTTTTGAATAACAGAGAGAATTTTTTACATTTACTTTTCCTCCTTCAGTATGCATTGAAATTCTTAATGGCCCAATTATAAAGTAACATATGTGCAGGGAGCAAATATGTAGGTAATGTAACAGCAACAGTGTCAAGACCTGCAACTAACATTAAAGTAACCTGTTCCACATTTTTATAAAAAATATACATAAAAATAGCACCTACTATGCCACCATAAAAAAGGAGATCTTTTAGGTCTTCACCGTAAAGTCAACTTATGGAATGTAAGTGTGAACGAATGAAGCATCTGCTTTATACATTCAGTGTTACTTACCTGGAATCATTGTGTAAATGCAGTTACGATGTAACAGTATCCATATCAACATGTCCCAAATGGACATTCAACAAAAAACATTAAGAATAATTTAATGTGGCAGTTCAAAGTAGAGAACACTTGGAGAAGCACCTATGCCACATTCTGTTGATATATTGAACTGAGATGAGCAATAAAAGAAAATGAAATATGACTTTAAAACCCTTTAAGATGATGTTAAAAGTTACTACTCATGCCATCTCGACACCTGAAAGATCTGCAAACCTGAGGCCTGTACTACGAATCGAGTTAAACAGACCCAGGGTCTCTTTGGGTTATCTGGCTTCACTAACCCTAACATAAGAGATCGTGGTTAACAGTCCTACGAAGCTGGTTATCAACCTGATAGGTAAAACCAGAGTTACCAAGAGCGCGTTCACATAAAAGGGCGGAGTTATCTTCATTTAACCTATCACAATCATCACTGCGTCTGCCGTCAGCAGATCGTCATATCTAAAAACTCTGATCAAACTATATTATAAATATAAATACGTTTAAGACAAACAGGCTCCCAAAGACTAAAGTTACAAAGCTGCAGCAACAAATGGCATAAAAAGAAAAAACGGCGAGTATTAACGTCCAAACTGCAGCTTATTATATTTGTTCCATCGTTAGATCACCTTTGAACTGACCATAATAACTCCTGTTTCTTCTCTGAACTGTTGCTCTGACTCTTTCATGTGGAGAGTAGAACAGTTTGAGAAGCTGCAGCTCTGACGATCACAAACAGAGCGGCATGGAGACATTAACAAATTAATATTAAGATAAAATTCAAAGATAGGCTATAAGAAGCTATTCGTAATTGTGCATCTTAAAAACACAACTAGGAAGGATGAAGGACGATATAGCGTATATCAGTGAAAAATAATTACCTTAACGGACTATAATGTAAAATCATACGGGACACATGAAGGGTCCTCCCCCCTCTCTCGAACAGCTCCGGGAGCTCCACGATCAAAAGATCTGATTGGTCAGTGGGCGGAGATTTTCACAGGTTGATCTCTTATCTCCAACATAACCTGCACCGGAGCAGGTTAGGCGTGCAGCGTAAGTTACCGTGGTGATATAACCAGGTAAGAAGTGAACGACCCTCGTAGGACTGAAAACCCAGGGTTAACCCTGAAGTTACCTCGCTAACCCCAAATCCTGCTTCGTAGTACAGGCCTCTGGAAGATTCTTAGCTAAGTTGACTGACCCATCCTAAAGATGATAAAATACTGCTGACAATCATTGCTGAAATGTTGGAGTATTTGGGTTGCAGCTATTAGTCAATATTTTTACTGGAGAATTCTGTTTTTTGGGAGTGGAAGTCCTACCTGTGTATTTGTGTATTTAAACACACATACAACTGAAAGCCTGTTTGCCTTTCCAGGCTGCTGTTAAAGACCTGTGCTTATGTGGCAGGAAACGTGTCAGTGTTGTTTCCCAATGATGACAGCAGCCCTGGGCTTTCAGAGAGTGAGCAGAAATTGGATTCTGAAAGCAATGACATTGAACATCTCTGTTTTCTGACTTAAAAATAAACATAACAGCAGAGCTGCTGGTGTGCGGGAGTGTGAGGATGTGTAGTTTTGGATATGTGTGAGCTACTGTATATTCAGCTCTGTCTGGCACGGCAATGTGAAGGCCACAGGGAATGAGCAGGCAAATGAGCCTGGCAATCAAAAAAAAGAGAGAAGGGGGCTTGTTGGGATGTAATGAGTTTCAACCCAGCAACATGCAAATATTTTTTTCCTACAGGGCTTATTTTGTTCATGTCACACCCTCACATGCAGACATCAAACATTTTCTTCCCTCCCACACCACTCCACCCTCGTCTCTCTTTACCTGAATTCGTCTCTCACGTTTCTGGTTTATTTTCCTAGAGTTAACTACTGTTTACCCTCCTCTGGTGCGGTGTTGGACTGCATGTTTCTGCTCTGCATGGTGCGTTAAGACTATGATTAAGGCAGCAGATTTATGGTAAACAAGTCAGAATTTAGGTCAGAAGTTCTAAATGTTAGTCTGAAAACAAATCCATAACTGTAGGTTTGGGTTTCCAAGAATAGACGTCCTTTGATGTAACAATGGGAGATGGCTGCCAGGGTGCATTATGTTTTTGTGTCTCCTGGATGTATTTCTGCATTTTTCCTCAGGTGTAATCCATTGGTTTGGATACCATCTCAGATATTTCCCTTGCTACAGCTGCTGTGATGCACGTGCATATGTGTTCATGTTCACTTACCTTTTCTGTCTGCCATCCTGAAGACTTTTCCATAATTATCACCCAGAGCACTTGTAAACTGCCTCAGAGACCCCTGCCTCTATTCATTTTGGTCGCACTCAGAGTGTGAACATGAAGGTCCCTCTGTACTTACAACAGTGTTACTACTGGCACATTCATGTGTACATTTAAAACACAGTGTTTGAACAGATGTAGAACTTCTGAACGTCTGGTCTGTACATCTGTAGACTGGAATGAATGTGTTGTGCATTTGGCACTGCCTGTTTCTTTCCTGTCAAAACATCCTTTCCCCCTCACATTCCTGCTGTTTCTAACTAAATAAACACTGCAAATGTGATCTAGTTTAATTTTGACAAAAATGGACAGTTTTATTAGTCCTTTCAACTTTTCAAAATCTCTTTTCTTGATGAAAAACATCACAAGTTTGAGTGAAGTTGAAGAAAATAAGTTATAGGAGTTAGGAAAAGTAAACTGCAGTGCTGAAAGAACTTCACTATACAGGCAACACAAACATAGGACTTTGGTTAACTTTATAGTGCATTAAAGTCTTTATTAAACATACACATTGTTGATCGACAAATATAAACTCAAACTAAAACCCTACATACAAACAATATTCACAGCCAACAAAGCCCCTCCTGAATACACATACATGGTTTTTAATTGAGAAAAAGGTATTACTAAAAGAAAATTATTATTTTTTTGAATAAATAATTTGCCATCAAAAGCAAATTATTCAAACACAATCAATAATATGCCACTCACATTTTGAATCATTTGCCTATTTTTATTTAATTCTGAATAAAGCTGCAAAAAACCTGTAATCATGTGAGCGGGACACCTATGAACACCTGTGAGATTTTCTGAATTGAAGATGTTGCAAATAACACAAACAAACTTCTTAAGGTGAGTTTTGATTATAAAGACTTTTTTAATTGTCTCACAGCTTGTCAGGACTTCACACCAGAGAATGACTCAGACATTGAAACAAAAGACACAGACAATCCACTCTGAATTGTGAGTTGAATATTTTGTGTTTTTCCTACAGTTCAGTCTCTCTCTCTCTCTCTCTCAATACTCACACACACACACACACACACACACGCACGCACGCGCACACACACACGCACGCACACGCACACACACACACACACACACACACACACACACACACACACACACACACACACACACACACACACAAGGAGACCCTTGGGATGGGAAGGAGAGAAGTGTGATGTGTAGTAGGCCTGCACAATATGAGAAAAATATGCCATGTACAATAACATTGTTCTATATTGCAATACTGGAATGAAGTGCCATAAATCAATAATAACTAAATATTTAATACTAGCTGTATCTCACTGTTTTAATGTGTAGCTTTATGTTTTAAAAAAAAAATAAAAAATAACTTTTTGCAACATGTGTCTACTGATTTAAAAAAAAACAAAGCTTTTTTTTTGTTCACCACTAAATTGGCACCAATTAATCTGAGGGCAGCTGTGAGCTACCTTAAGCTTCATCAACTGCATTAAAATGATGTGAAAGCATGGACATCATGCCCAGGTTTCCTTTCAATTTGCAAAATGTGTGCATGCTGAGAAACATAGCTTGTTTGCATTTTTGTTATAGTGATAGATTTAGACTTCTGCAATGTGTTTATTGTGATTGATTGCGCAGCCCTAACCAGGTTGTCTGTTTACTTCTATTGTCTATTGTCTATTGTCTTCCTCAGATATGAATAGCGATGTTACAACAAGTTTTGGTAAACAAGGATTTCATGCTGAACTATTTCACTAGCTGTAAATTGTTAATCTGTGCTATGGACACTGCAAAGAAGCTGTATGTGTGCATTGATATGTTGTCCTTACTCCTTACATGCAAAACCATAAACGGTTGTCGTTTTTCTTCTATTCTAATAAACAAGACACAACATCTTAATTACTAATTATTGTGGTTGCATTTTGTATTTCTCCCACTTACAATCTTTGTAGTAAACACAAGCATGAATAACAAAACAATAAATCCTGCATGGATCACCTAGATGACCTGAAGTTTAAAAGCAACAATCAGGGACAACAGTGGACATCATTTGTCACAGTGTGTTTGCACCAACCTTTTTGACTCCTGGTGTTGTTGCTCCAAGTCATATGAAATTTGACAGTTGTTCAGCCAATCAACATTGTTCTGTAACAGAAACAAACAAAAAAAGAACCACTCCCTCTGTGATAACAGCAGTGTAAACACTTGTTGGCCCACAACACAACACAACACAACACAACACAACACAACACAACACAACACAACACAACACAACACAACACAACACAACACAAGACAGCTGTTCGGACTTGTTTGGCCATTCCTTGTTTGCCTAATTGGTGGAACCCTCCCCCAAACAATTTTGATACAGTTGCTAAGCAACCTCTGCTATATACTTCTAACTCTCTGCCCTCATTTCTCTTTGAGCAGCTGAATTTGTGATGTCCACTCTATTCAGTAGCCTACTTCTAAATTAATGCAGTCAGATACTGATATAACTGGAAATCATTGCATGACTGTTGTAGAAGACTGCAGGAGTTTAGGCTAAGCAAACTTAATAAACTTTCAAATACTAATTCTTTATGAGCATACATTGTGTGAATTGTAGCATTACCATGTCTCCTTGAATTTCTTTTAGTATAACTTCTGAAAAATACAATACTTTGAGGCATGGTTAGAGGCCCTGTGTACAGACGCTACAGTACTCAGTGCTCCTTTGCCGTATGTCAGTCCCCACTATCTCTGCCTGATTTCCGACGCTATCCACTGTCCTGTCTCTCTAATAAAAGTCAAACAGGGCCCGTTAAAAAAATCTCAAAATAAATAAGTACAATACTCTGATCCATTAGAGTTAAAGTATTACCAAAATTAGTTTGTGGCTATGTCATAGTGTTTATTATCCTTCATACAAAATGTAAACTCAAAAAAAAACTCACACAAATCACAATTTCTTATCTTATCCATACAAAATAAAAGGAAATGCAGAATAATTGTATATGGTACAAAGCGACCACAGCTTTTAAGTTTGAGACGGACATAAGCATCAACCAACGTCAGGTGTTGAAAAATTAAGAACATGCAGAAGTGCAGTTCATCAAGTGTCCCCTTGATGCTTGTTGCAGAAGTATCGGAGGTCACATAAAAAATGCCAATTTTTACAGCAGAAATTAACATGTTCACAGCCTGCTACAAAAAAAACCCCAATTGTTCTGATTAGCTCATGTCACTGTACGGGGCGTGAATTTTTTTGATAGCTCATGCATTTCGATTTTATGAAGGATAAGTGTAATTTATGGAAATGTTCATAGCTGACTTTACTGACTGGCTTAAGACCTGCCTCAGCTCCAGCTTTCAGCCTGTCATTACATTGACTGAAAGTTAGGGTGAGACAGCATTTCCAGCATAGCGACCACCATCGATGGGCTTCCAAAGCCCCCATGCAGTAACAGAAGGGTGATGTCACTCTGGCTTTGTCTATTAACATTTACAGTCCATGCTTCTGAACAGTCCATTACCCTCAGATCCCCATGCAAAGCTAAATCAAAAACAAATATGAATGAAAAAACAGACAAAAACTAGAATGCATTTTGCATACAATTTGAAGCTTGATCCAAAGGCAACTAGACTGGTTTGAAGATCTTGAAGACGTTTCATCTCTCCTCCAAAAGACTTCTTCAGTTCTAAACTATCTGGTGGACGGAGCAAGAAATTCAAGCCTCTGTGGATCACTATAGCAACCAGTCCAGTTGCCTTTGGATCAAGCTTCCAATTGACCATGACCTGGATGACTGAGAACCTACACATACATCGTTTGGAGGTGCACTGATTGGATAATTTTGCATTTACATAAGGTACTTAATTTGAACAAGTCATTTGTATAATACTATGTTTTTTTTTAAACCATATAAATTGACCTTTATATTCCCATTAACACCTTAGCCTGCTCTTGTGCATCTATAAAAAAGATCCCTGACAGTATTTTCAACCTTTTTATAAAATATTTTATACAAAAGTGCTGCTCTCTGTCAATCTATCAAAATGCATCATAGTAATTAAATATTATTTTCATGCTTTCCTTGTAATCAGTGAAAACACATTACCTATCAGTAATGTCTGTCTGCATCTAACGGTGAGGAGCTCTGTCAAGGAAACTAGAAGTAGGCATGTTAGTTCCTGTGATAATCTTCAAAATAAATGTTTGATTTGATAAATTCTACTTTTATAATCTACTAAGAGATTGAAAACAGGAAATTAAAATGTGTCGAATACTAAACCAAATCCTTCTTTTTGTAAAAAGACAGACTGCACCCCCGTCCCTCGTCTTGAAATGCTTCATTGATCCAATAAAATGCCATGCTCATATTTTGAAAGAAGAGTTAACAAGTTTCCGAGTTTAACTGTGTCAGGGGTCTTGAAGCTTGATGCGGGGGTGCTGCTGAAAGCCTGTTCCTTCACAAAATTACAGGCAAAACAGACTAATTAATCCCGGGTTGTTTAAAACCGCTCCGGAAGATGGTGGCTAAGCAGAGGATCCGCATGGCAAACGAGAAACACAGCAAGAACATCACGCAGAGAGGAAACGTAGCCAAGACGCTGGTGAGCCGTGAACTGACAGCGAGATGCCAGCATGACATTAGCCAAGATAGGTGACGTTCACTCCGATTTGATCACAGCAGCATGGTGAGGCAGATGATGGTGATGCCGGCCGGCCGGCTGTTAAACCTTGGTCTTGCTTATCATCACACATATGTCGATCAGTAACACCACCACAGCTCCGTGTTGTTCTCTCTGATGTATTCAGTGTGACCCACCAAGAGGAGCTGGCTCATTAAAATGTAATTTATTCACCCTGCTCGTTACCGCCGTCCGCAATGTAACTTGGCGTTACTTTGGAGTGCAACGGTGGCAGCAACAATAAATGTTGGCCTTGAAAGATTGTGTGACATAATCAGAGGCTCCCAAACAGCCAAAATGTTCTAATTTATTTCTCTATGAAGATGAACCATATTCCTCCTGAATCTTTTGTTAGTGCACTTTCAAATTTCACTTTGTTTTCTCTCAAATGTGTGAATAATATCCTGCTACAGTACAAAACATTCAATCATAACTTTTCAAATATATATAAATAGGCTAAGGGAGGGGTGAAGACCTCCGCCCACCCCTCTCTTACTCAGAGGAGAGGTTTACTTTTCTGTCCAATGACTAAAGCACTATATGCCCTTAATTTGTTTTCTCCACATTATCTAAAGGCTTTCCCATTCAGTTCATTTAGACATACTTTAATTACAACATAGTCTAAGCAATTACATTTGGAGGGTTATAAATATAAAGGCTTTCATGTCCCTTTAAAAAACTCTCACCAATGACCAAACCATGCCAATATGACAACTTAGGAACACAAGAGTTAATCTAAAAAAAAAGGTTAAAAGATTCATAGATAATGAAAACAACTGTTGATTGAACAGCATGTTTTACAAATTATGATACCGTTTTCAATAAAAAATAAACTGTATTTTATATGAGTTTAAAAAGATGTTGTTTCATGGTAATACAGAGATCATTTACTGAGGTTGTATTAAAGCTACAGAGAGAAACTTTCGTTTCATGTCGCCTGTGGACGAAGCTATCGCTCTCATCTTTTTGCTGATTTTGTCCTGTGCATGTAATTTGTGTTTTTTGATGATGAAATATTATCCTGCTTTCTTTTAACAATCAAACATGATTTTTTCGTCAGTATATTTTTTTAATTGTATTGTCTGACCCAGTGGCATCTTTAATAGTGTTACAAATAACTACATACAAATAAATAGTCAATCTTCTTTCATGGTTTGGTTTGCAGTTGTAGGCAAATAAAAGAACAAGTATTCTTTTCTGTCTGTTTTATAACCAGCTAAAAACTTCTCACAGGAGGAAGGCTGCTCTATTGTAAAATGTCATTGGCCCACAAACACATTGGCATGCACACACAGTTATGATGCCTTTGTAATCAGAATTAATGTGAGGAGCCAAATAGGAAGAAATAAATATAAAATATAAATATAATTTTGAATTAACACAAGTGTAAATGACTCTTTACATTACACTATGTAAATTATATGTAGATTATTTTCCTCACGAGAGTTTGTAGTACTTTTCAAAGTTTCCCACTCCTCCTGTTCCCCTGTCACATAAGTTTTTGAAACAGTAGGTCAAAGGTCAGATGTTGAGGCTGTTTAGGCTGTTTTCATTTTCTCTAACAGGACTAACACGCACATGTTATTGTTTGAAGAAAACAACCAGTTCCTCCAGCATAATTAAGACCTTCTGACTGCAACAACATCTCTCAGCAACAGCTGACAGTCAGGTCACATGTCCAAACAGATTAAATCATCCGCTGCAGCTGATGGGTTCTCTCTAAATCTGTATAGACTCATGAGTATTGTTTCACTCATCCTTTCCATGAGAGCCACAACTGAAGAAAAAAACTATTTACTCAGCCCATTTCAGCAGAATACACTTGGGTTTGTCATGTGCAAAACCAAAGTTGTGTGAACATTTTGATGAGCAGCATTAACATTGCATTTCAGTAGTTCTCAAAAACACAATTACCTGTGCAAGCATGTGAAAGGAGAAAGAGTGACAGAGCCAAAAGTAAGGTCAACAAGATCCCGAAAAGGATTTTGTAAATCTATACACACCCAAGTAGTTTTACAGTTACTCTGAAGCATCTTACCTATTTCTTGTCATTCAGCAATACTAAATAACTGTGTGTGTGTGTGTGTGTGTGTGTGTGTGTGTGTGTGTGTGTGTGTGTGTGCTTGCGTGTGTGCGTGTGTGTGTTTCCCTAGCGACCACAAGAGGAGAAGTATCCCGTGGGACCCTGGCTACTTGCCCTCTTTGTATTTGTTGTGTGTGGATCAGGTATGCACTTTTTAGGACTGTGTAATGCTTTAAACTTTGAATAGAATAATAAAAAGTAACTTACACACTAATTGTTGATGATCATGTTCTACAGGATGTATTGCTTTAAGATGTTGCAGCTAATGTTGTAGAGGATTAGAGCTTGCCTAAGGACACACTGAATTTTAGTTTGCTTTCTTTTTAAAATATTTTTAATACTCTCAGTTTGGAGGGAAAAATGGGCAATGCAATTTCTAATGTGTGCTAAATGACGTTTAATACTGGGGGCGCTGTTAAGATACTTACCTGCTGAAACATTAGAAGAATTCAGTAAACATAGATGAAGAAACATGCATGGCTCACCTTTCATGTTCATACATCAAATCATGAAGACTCCATATTAATACGTGATGCAATTAAAGTGCTAATTTGTTTCACAAACGAAAAATCTGTGATGGTTGTTTTCTCTTAGCCATATTTCAGATCATTCAGAGTATCCGTATGGGGATGTGAGATGGAAGAAGCCTCTGGATTCCCCCCCCCCACCCATCACCTGCCCGCCATGACCTCACCAAGCCCTGCTAGCCAAAACCTGCTCACCACTTCCAGAGATCCAGAGACTGACAAATCAAGCAGACCTCAGAAAGAGAAGCTTACCCGACCGCCGCCTCCACCAGAGTCCTCCTTGAGACATTTCCCTGCCCCGATCAGCGTTTACAGTGTTGCAGTCTGTGGTACTGACAGCTTTTCTATGGACAGTCTAAAACCACACTGGCTGGAGAACATGTGTGTCTCATTACTCATTGGGCACCTGTGTGTGTATGAAGGTGTGACTGTTATTATAAGAGTGTGTCTGGCCTGTGATTCCTGCTGACAATGTGCCATATTTCTGTTTAAGTATTTGTCTGTGTAATGTAAACAGAACCATTTTTTCAAGTAAATGTGGAGTATTAAGGAAGTGCCCGGTTTTACTTCTGCCTTTTGTAGACTCCCTTTGTTTATCACACACATTTTAGCTGTACTTGAAACACTGACCATTCTACCTTTCAAAGGGAAAATGAACCTGCAATACATTAGCCAATTAAACCCCTCCCTACAAAAAAGGTGATACTATAAGTTTGCATCCAACAAAATAGTATAGATACATTTTTCAAAAATGCTTTACTTAATCCAACAGATGTATTTTAACCAGTCAATCCATTTGTAAAGCTCCAAATCAGAACAAGTTAGTTGTTACTGTTTATATTTACACTATGTATACATTTTAGTATGTATGCAGTATCTGTTACAGCCCTCCTTTAACACTACATACATAAGAGTGAATACATTAGTCTATATAAATAGTAATCTGAAAAAAATCCTGTAGCAGAGGGAGAAGCTCGTTAAAAAAATCCCAAAAATTGAATGTCGGAATTTTACAATCGTGGTGCCAATAACAAAGACGATTGCTTGAAATAACTAATGATTTGACTGGCTGAGCCCCGTTGAACTGAAAAGGAATAAGAAAGAGATGGTGACCAGATGTTTATTCTCCTTTAAGCACGTTTATTGAAAGTTGTGAAGTGCAGCTGTCAAGTGCAATTGTTGTAAGTATGTTACAATACCTCATCCGGTTTATTTGCAGAAACATGCACAGAAAATGAGCATACAACTGATACACAGAATGAAAAAGAAAAAACATTTCAGGAATTTGTATTTTTTTTGCTTTTTTAAATGTTGAGTTTTAAGATATTGTTCATCCAGAAATACATCACTGTCAAAAAAAGAAAATAAAAAAAAAACTCATAAAGGTGCAATACTCCAGAAAGAAAAAAGAGCCACGTGAAGTTGGTTTTACAGTAAGAGTTAATGTTGCAATATATGGACAACAACGTTGTCTGTGTTGTCAGTTAAATAACCTAAGCTCCTTTCCATCCACAATCTTGAAAATACAGCATTAAAAATAGATGACACAGACTGTGCAAGACCAGCACGTTCATTGCTCACCCGCTTCAATCTGTGTGACCAAGATAGCATCTGTTGTTGTTTTTTTCCTTTCCTTCACTATTTTACATGATACTTACACTATACAGAAATATACATCGTCTTTTGCCCATCAAACTTGTAGGAAAAGAGAAAATGCAGCGTAGCCCAATATCTCAACCCTGGCAAATAAGGTTTAAATTACATGCCACTGCAGGGTTAAGAAAACAGCAAGATGAGCTTTGTCAAGGGCAAAATGAGGAGCTTGAAAGTGAAATACTGAAATATAATATCATCATCATCTCCATAAGAAACCACGTTTTTTTGTTCATTCCACAGTTAATGTAACAATGCTGCCAAATGTTGTTCAAAATACCCTCCCGCCCACTCCCCCATTCCAGATGGGGACTTTGTCATGGTAATAATTGCTCACATTCGTCATTTGTCACTCAGAGAAGGCCTTGTGTGTCTCTCTCAGATCTCTCAGCATGTAACTTCAGGATCTAGCCTTGAGAGAGAACAACTTTTATTTACATCATTCAGCAAAAAATGTAACAACTAATACAATCCTCCACCTCCTATTCATCAATTGCCAGCATCAGTAAAATCGACATCACTTAAAATCCAGACACAGGCACAGTGATATTTTTATCTATAGTTAAGTATATCGCCACTGATAAGCTGTTTTGTTTCTTCTTGGTAAGACATTCTAGTTGATATGTCCAAGGGTTATTTGGCAAATATACGATAATTCAGTCCTCCTTCGAAACAAACCACCCATACTGAATTGCCAGATTATCACCCTCCAACGGTGCTGTGGAGCACCACTTGTCCTACTAGCTGCAACCTTCTGAGAGATAAATATGTGCAAAATTCTTGTCTTAACAGCGTAACATCGTGCTGTAGAAGGCAAGTTTAGCTCTGCTGCTGTAGCAGAACAATGAAACTGTCAGTCAGTCTGTCTGTAAGCGAAGACAAGGCTACGCCGAAGGTCCAGAGCTGTGAAGTGTGGGCTGGGTGAGGGTGGCGGAGCTCGTTGGTCCTGGTGTAGCCGCTGTTGGAGGGGCAGGCGGAGAACCAGTCTGAACCTGGGCCTGGAACTGGGCCATCTGCTCTGGGCTGGCGAGCGTCTTCAACAGGGTATTCTCCTGCTCCAACTGGGAGTTACGCTCAATCAGCTCCTTGATCTGCTCCTTAAGGACCTCCACCTCCTCACGCACAGCGTACATCAGGTGACTCTTCACCAGGTCCTTAAAGAGACAGAGACAGAAATTTATAGTTTCCAGTTTGGGATCAATAAAGTACATCTATCTATCTATCTATCTATCTATCTATCTATCTATCTATCTATCTATCTTTTACATGAGAAATTCATCTAAGAAAAAAAAAAATAGAGACTAGAATGATTTGGGACGCATTTCATATAACAAATTAACCCTGATTGGTTTATGACCCTAAGGCTAGGAGACTTCGATTGTGGGACAATGAATACTTTTCTTTTAGTGAACATGAATAAAATTATAATTGAGCATGTTAAAAATGTTTCGTATTAGATTATAATTCTTTTTGAGCTCACCTATGATGGATAAAAGATTGAATTCAATTTTTGCTGGTCAGAAAATACCATACATTATGTTTTTCTTAATGTGTGGCACATCCTGAACTTGGATCATTTGCAACATGACACAGTTTAATTACTTTACATTTTAAAGCTTGTTTGATTTTTAAGCCAATCAGGACAAACAGTGCTGTTAATATTAAAAATGTGTCACTTAAGCGCAAAATCTGTCACGCACAAAGAAATTACTGACCATTATGAGTTGTGAAATACAACAGTGAACAAGCAATTTGTAAGCAAAAAACATAATTATGCGCTAAATGGAAGATAAAAGAGTACTTCAGGCATCTTCAGAAATTATTTTATGGAGAGAAGAAAAAGTGAAAATACTTTGGAAACATTCACAAATATTGTGTAGAAGATGACTTATCTAGAAATATTACACAATAATTACACAACATGACATAAAATGAAGTAGATGTTTTAATTAAACCTAGAATTGATGACGATAAAATAAAATCCCTGATGAGAAAAACTTGAGGGAGCATATTCCCCATATTCCCAGGCTGCCACGTCATGAATCCTGCCCACATTTAAGTCTTGGCCAATCAGAAACCCGGGATATTTATAACTAGGCTGTGAGCCTTCAAGTGTGCCTAGCAACAGAGCTGACCAAGCCAACAACAACAGAAAGTGAAACCGATAATAAAGTTTTTTTTAACGTGAATTTCAGACCTGATCTCAACAGACCATAAGTAAGCTTACAAGTTTACTGCATTGAGTTAAGATAATATGTAAATCCTTGACGTAGTCTCGAGCCGGATACAGCAATTGTGCAAAATTAAGTTTTTAAAAATATTTTAAAGCAGTCTCTAGACATGATCTCTGGTTAATTACTTCCACGTTAGTTTATTAAGAATGTTTGCCATGTCATACAGTTTTATCTGAACTGAAAAGCACAGTAGAAGACCTAAAAATAAATAGAGTGAATTGTCTGACAACAATATGCGAACTATTTTGATCAAAATGACCCCTTTTTCTCTATATTAGTTCTACCTTTCAGACAAACCACAATTCTAAAATTGTATTTTACGGATAACATCTCAGTTTATAAACCATATCTAACATTTCCCGAAGTGATAAGAGAAACAAACTGAAAACTCACCATTGCTTGTTCAATCTTGTTGTCTATAGCCACAACGCTGGCTCCTGACGAACTGCAAGAAAAGAAGAGGAAAATTAATAACATATTGTAGTCCAATTCGCACTTACACAAAGAGATTTGGAGTCGCAGCCTGCGGGGGCCCGTTTTTCACCCTACACATGAATATGGGTTGTTACGGGAAGCTCCTGGAATAGCTATTAATTCCTATTTTCTTTGTTAAACAACTCCTCATGTTCCCTTCCTACAAAGACTTTAAGGCAATGCGGCTTAGTGTAATGACACTGAAACATCATTCGAGCAGTGAGCACTAGCGTTACCTCCATCACACAGCGGTGACATTACTGGCGCCGGTGAGGGGAGCTGGACCATGAATACAGAGGCAGCAAAGGACAAAAATCCCACACAGCTCTATTTTAACGTATTCACCTTTTATCGAGATTGACGTGCGAGCTCTCTGCGCTCAATAACGACGACAGAAACGATATGGAGAGATTTCTCAGCTGGCAGACGCCTATGTCCATTGCCATGGTGTAGCACGGCGTATTCATACTGGCCATGTTTACAATCCGCTCACAAACAGCCCTGTGTGTCGACTCGACCTCCACACGACCAGCTCCGCTACACACATCCACACGCTCTTTTCAATTCTCCGTCCGTTAAGGCTCGTGCACCGACGGAAGCGGTACAAATACATCCAAGGTCAGCTCATCTCGGCACTACTGAAAATCTGCAGCTCGGGACAAACCGGCATAATTTATCCTGTGACAGACCAAGAGGTCTGTCGCTGATTGGTCGACACAGAGTCTGTTATTCAGAAACGCCCCCACCTGCCGCTCAGCTGACATGTTTTAGCATAAAATATTCCAGGATCGGAGAGGAGGTGGCTGAAACCGGGGAAAACCGGATGGGAAGGGAAGAAGAAAGAGCTATAGTACAGAAAACAAGCAGTAGAAGGGCAAAATGTAGGACTGTTTTATAAAAGCGACAATACACAATAATAGGCGTCAGTTTGAAGGTGAATGTTTTAGCCATTAGTTGGGAATTTATTCCATCTTAACCAAATACATGTAATTGTGTGCATAACAAGAAGTTAAGTATTTTTCTTTTTTTGGGGAACCCTTACATGAAGGGTCATGGTTGGTTTAGTTTTATAGTTTATCACTCATTCAAAACAATATTTGGTAGTTATATTCTTTCCATAATGTAAGTGAATATTATATATCATAAATTATACACATTATTGAGTGATATGATTCGTTTTGCAATTCTTGCCATACATTCATGGAACCGTTTCATACATTTTTAAAAAAGGGGCTTTTAAGGTATGGAATTGCTTGCCACAAAAGATTTTAATTTTAATATTTTGGCAAATCTGTCTATTTGGCAAAGTAGTCGAGGACAGGACAGTGACAATAGCCCAAAACTTTAAGAAAAACAATGATATTCATATTCATAACATATTCATGAATGTTCATGATTAAAACTTTCTTAAGTAACACATAAGGAGTTAACAGAGGACTGGGCACATGTTCAAAGTGAAAATCCATTATTGCCATCTTGTTCATACTTATATTGCCCCCATGTGGCCCTGGACAGCATTGACAGTTTTTTAAGGTGAAAACAAACTCTGGCAAAACTGTTGTGGGAGGCGAGTATCTTGTTCTCAGAGTCATGCACACACACCCAAAACAACTCATCTCCACAGAAATCCGCATCTCATCTTAACAGGACTCTCCCACCATACAAACATACAGGAATCTACCGCTCTAGTGAAAGGCTTATCGCCATAATGAACACATTCCATGCACACCCAAAAACCCTCAAAACCACGTGGACACAATGACAACATTCTTGAGTCTGATCACACACACACACACACACACACACACACACACACACACACACACACACACACACACACACACACACACACACACACACACACACACACACACACACACACACACACACACACACACACACACACACACACACACACACACACACACACACACACACACACACACACACACACACACACACACACACACACACACACACACACACACACACACACACACACACACACACACACACACACACACACACACACACACACACACACACAGCAGTTCTCAACATAAAAGAAACAAATAAAGAAATGCTGCTTTTGATTCTTTTCTCCATCATCAATAGAAGGTTTCTCAAAATATAGATCCGGTTAAAGCCAGTCCTATAAAATATTGCATCAGGTGTATCATGGAGCCAACACAAAGACAACTTGAGTAGAGGTCATAGGCATGGTGCGGTCCAGAGAAGACACAGTAGATTATCTCAGAACTATGGGGTCTGTTAATGTGTAGCTGATATATCACAAGGCTGGCAAACAGTCAGCTACCTGGGAGAGATACAAATCTCCATTGCTGAGTACCTGAGTCCATCAAACTAATTTAAAAGTCAGTAATCACCTTGAAAAGGATCACAATTTATATTTTTGTATGACAACCCACATCTCGACTTATTATGCACCATTGCCATGAGAACTTATTGAGATGCAATAAGAGGTGATGCTTGTGCTCACCTCTTATTGCAGACACTTTAACAAGAAGCCATAGCTTAAAAAAGAAGAAGCTCTAAGCTGCATTCATCTCTTCCGATCTCTTCTTTGACTGGACGAGGGTTAAGCCAATTATCCAGACCCAAATAGCCAGTACTATTTCTGGGTTTGAATAAAAACCCATGCCTAATATCTTCAGACTCAGAAACAAACTCTGGAGGAGCTACACATGGTTCAAGTGGTAGAATTCCAGGGAGAACAACAAAATAGTGTTGAAGGAAAAAAAAAAGTTTGAACAGTCTCCCATTGACGGCAAGATAACGCTTTAAGATAACAAATCAGAGTTTACACCATAAGATACAGCTATACAGCAATGTGGTTATACATTTAGTTTTGTGCGGCTTTTAAATTAAGTTTTACATTTTTCAGTATTTCAATGGTACTGCAACATCACATCATGTGTTGTTTCCACTAGTGGAGTTGATCTATGAAACTGTCCAGAATAGTTTCTGCAAACCCACAGGAGTATGAAACTGCATTAGAATGAAGGTTACAGGCTTTAAGACAATTAGCTTAAGAATATACCCGTTACTTTTTGTCTGGAAACAGGATTGTTATTGTTTTCATTAAAATGTCTAATATGCTGACATCTCAAAATATTGCTTTATTAGTATATTGTTCAATTAATTACAAAATATATTACCTGCAAGATAGGCAGGATATGTTGTGGGTATATAGGTTAGCTGACGATTGGGATTACTGCTTTGCTGTAAAACAACACCTGCTCAGTGACCTACTGAAGCAACTAAAGAGGGAATGACCAAAAAGTGTATGCAGACAAATGCTGAAGGAACTTTAACAGTCGTTGTTCTGCACCTTCTCATTATCTAACAATTAGTGGTGCTGGGCATTTAAAATTCATGTAAAGACGAAATCTTACAAAAAACAAAAAAACATCTATAAATGGCATCGGTACCAAATTTTAAAAATCTTTTTTTTAAACACATGCACCACATAATACACTGTTAGTGTGTTGGTTTGTAAAACACACAATTTTAAGTGTGATTTAGAAAAAAAAAAAAAATCTAAATTCTGTTTCAAAATAAGAGCAATGGTTATTTAACCAAGGAAGCTTATTGATATAACATGAACACATTTGAAAGAATCTATAGCCTAAAAATGACCACTTGATGCAGCAAACACTGTTTCAGTGTTTCTAACAAGTTAAAGTGTAGAAACTCAATTATACACAAAAAAACTTTGATTTCGAACAATCCGAAAAGTGTGTCTGCTTTAACATCTCACACAGGAGCAAGTCTCATGTAGTGAAGCAATTACCAGTACACTCTTTATGTGTTACTGTAGTGTACATGATGGCAACAAAGTGACTGAGAAATAGCGCATGGCAAGTTCTTCTCAAAAAAAGAACAAGCTGTAGGTTTATCAAGGGATTGTCTCCTGAAGAGTGTATTCAATGGCAAAAACTTGTGCCACAGATTAATGTCATATGTATAGACACGTGTATAATTTAACAAATACTACAATATAATAAAACTGCAAGTTCCATTTAAAACATTCAAAGACACTTGCAGTGAGATAAGGCCCAGTCAATAAGTGTATAAATAATTCCTTACAATTGATGCTGCCCCTGAAGCCATCAATGGCTGAATTAACAGAAAAATACAGCCGTGCAGTTCTTTGTTTGCAGCTACTTTATTGATTGGCCCAAGCGTTGCTACACTGTACTGACTCCACAGGGACTCCCTGTCTTTATTTTACCTTTTGAGATGCTGCTCCAGCTCCCAGAACAAAAGCTTCATTGCCATCTCGTCATGGCCCTGCACTTGTACTCCCCGTGCTCTCATGGAGCCGTCAGTCAGCAGGATCATATACACTCCAAAAAAAAAGATCAATGTGTCCCAAGCTTCTTTGTTTGGTGTTTTCTAATGCCCCTTGGTCTTTCTTAAAATTTAGTGAGCAGATCTGGGTCGCGCCTTATGGATGCATTAGTGAAGGCTGCTGCACAGGGAATCAAAAGGCAGTATGCTGGGTTGTGATGACTCTGTTTATGCCTGCTCCTAATTTGTCCTCTGTCTATGTCATCTATTTGTGTTTGAATGGCTGACTAGGGAGTGAATTACCGAGTACAGACAGTAACTAGGCGGGTGGTGACGTGTGATCATGTGATCCTGGGAGTTACATAAACCTTCAACAGTGATCAGTATGTGGCCGAGTGATTTCCCTGCTCCTCCACTTTAAGCCCCCCTGCTCTCTTTTATCCTGAGACATTGAAAAGCAATAAAACATTTGGCCTCAACATTCTTTCACAAATAATATGATGGACACAATCAATCATAGTCTACCTTCAGAGTCATGTGATTTAATCACCACATACATGAGATCTCAGAAATGGAGATGCTCTATATACATTTTACATCTATTGTTTGGATGGATGTTTCCAAAAAAAACAGGGGTGACCGAGAATATTTAAAATACTTCCCCCCCCCCTCACTTTTCAAAGGTTCTGAATCACTTATATCTTAATGTCGTTTAAGTTTTTTACACCCTGTAGTTTTTTTATTGCCAGCCCTCTGCGTGATAGACAAGAGACCCTGTGCCTCAGGGTCTTATCTTGTCATTTCTCATTGAAAGACTGCCTTAAGATGGCTTAGGGCCGCCACAGACTGAAAACACAACATGCACTCACAGCGCCTCCACAGGCTTAGCGACAGCCAGCCAAGAAACAACAGGTAAAGGGTCAGCACAATGCAGGGGATTTCACTTGTCCTAACAGACTTCATGTGCTGGGGTGAATCAGTAGAACATGGCTTTGGTTGAGTTAAACGGCCCTACGGCAACCTGTTTGTTTACAGGACTTAAAAACTACCAACAATTCAAGTAACAGGTTCCAAACACGCCATCAAACTCTGACTCTCTGATTTCTTACCTCTAATTTAAATAACAAAAAAAATAAACGAATTAAGTAAAAACTTGGGAAAAATACATTTCTTTTTAAATTCCAAAGGTCCAAAATTACCTTTTTGGCGTTCTGCTGGTGTGACGTTCCCACAGCGCAAGAGCCCCCAGTATACCACACAATGAGTGAATACTGCTTTACCATGTGATGTGAACCCCCTCTAAAGCAGCTGACGTAACATGGCATTTTTTTAATGTACACTTGGTTTGTTCTCTAAGCAGGACCAGAGTGGGACTGCGAGTTTCATGGCTCAGAGCAGCCCACTTTAGTTTATATCCTTTTGTTCATAGCCTATTAATAGTGCACTATTCTCTACAACCTATAAAAAATGTAATTTCCAATTCAAAGCATGTAGCTTACAGTGTTTCCCACGGGACTTTGAGACTATGGTGGGGGGACACCAAACCTTCTTTAGGGGGGTCTGGGGGCATGCCCCCCCGAGAGAAAAATGTGTACATTTTAAATTTAAATGCATCAATTTTGTGTAAAATTAAGAGGCTAAATGTATGAAAAACATTGTGCTCTTGTAGTTATTAAGCACAAATTGTCAAAACATAAAATCCAGAGGCTCAGCCCATTAGTGGAGACCCTCAGGCAGGCGGCCAGGTGAGAAGGTCAGATTTGATTTGAAAATGAAAGTAAACTAAATGAATGTAAATAAACAGTGCATTGCAACATACTGTTCGTACTAATATCGCTTCTCTCCAGCTCCTCCCTCACATCTCATTCATTGGATTATAAAAATGTGACTTTAGTGGAGGGATGCTGGTCTAGAAGTGCTAGAAGTCAGTTTTAGTTTGGGGTGCTGAGAGAAGTAATTCTATTTGATGACGTCATACTATTTGCTACACGAAAGCATATCTTCATAATTAATTGTAAAGTTCAGTATTTTAAATACCTCGAGTATTAACAGCAGCTCCAACAATTTAAGAAAATTTGAACAGACATTAAATCTCACACTGAAGGTTCAGACGTGGCTAATGACCAGTTTATAGTTTTTAATAAGAGCAGTGAGGGTGACGTGCAGACGCACAGGCAGATGAGCACTCAGCGCACATTGGAGCAGTTTTTACAGACATCAGTCTGTTAACAGAGACTGCAGTCTGCCATGTAGCTCACATACTTTACTGGTTAACCTGTAAACTGTAGAGCAGATGATCAAGTTCACTTTTTGTTTCTTGTCCGTCCACTTATACGAGTAATGGCACGTTCCCCGACTCGCTCGCCTGTATACAGTAGCTCTCTCTCTTGCTCCCTCTCATGTGCACGGACCCACCATTATCTTTAAATGCGCGTTTTTGACATAATGAGGGAGAGAAGCTTTTGAAAAAAAGGTGGTTTGCGCTGCGAGCGAAGGTGATCTAATGTTTAAACTGGTAAGCAGCTGTCTCTGAGAATGGAAGGTCAAGCATGCCATGATTTTCAGGAAAAAAGCATTGAGCTCCTAGGGAGCATAATTATTGCTACCTTGCACACTTATATAAACGAAGTGTGCTCAAGTCAACTCAAAAACTCCTCAAAGGTAATTGGTGCTCACTCAAAAAGAAGACTATATCAAAAAATGAGAGATAAACAGCAGCTACAAGAAACAAACACGTTTCAGCCTCAGGCTTTCATCAGTGTTTCAACGACAAATATTGTGTGACCCATTTATTAACAATCCTCGAGGTGCCAAACCTGATCATAACTAATTAATCTAAATTAGTAAAAGTGTACAATAACAAAATGAAATAAAATAAGATACAGAAAATTCTCAAATCACCAACAAACACATTTACAAGAAATCTCTTGTGACCTCTCTCTTACTCTGTCAGGAGGAGTCATATTTTCTGACATTAAAAAAATAAAAAGCAAACACCCAGACTATAGTCTACCAAAAACAAAAGCCCCCTCAGGCTACAAATATATAAGATCTTTTATAACCAACATCATCTGTTCTGATAGCCAGGTACGATGAAACTCACACTTCATGCTTTGACCTTGCACATTGGCACTTTGCGTAGCAGCCTCTGCCCTCAGTGTTTGAATGTGAAAGGCTGAATGTGACATGCAGTTTAGAAGTACTTTGAGTGGTCTGAACTCTAAAAAGCACAATACTGCAAGTTCAGTACTTTTTATTTTTGAGAACCGAGACTCTAAATATATTTAAAGATTGACTCAAACTTTCTACCCAAGCAAGTATTTAAAAGATTTTAGGTGGAAAAAAAAATAAGAACAGAAAAAGTTGCACTATCATGCAAGAAACGATGACGACTAGGACTGCCTCAAAATGTTTTTTTTGTGGAAGGTGGGGAGTTTCAACAAACAGTAATTCATCATGAAGACACTAAAAGCAGTTCTCCATCTAGAACTCATCAGGCTCATATGAATCTTTGATTCTCAGAGGACCAATTTCAGACTTAAAACCTGTTATTATAGACGATGAAGTTCGGCCTTATGAAGGCACAAAAGATATACAAATAATGCGACTTCAAGCACTAAGTACACAAGGAATTATGTATTTTCTACATGAGCAGGTCCATTTTATATTACAAGTTATCTTATTAATAGAACTGCTTTCCAAGCATGTTTTAGTAGACATGCAGGGAAAATGTACTATTTTGTTTTAAGAACTACCAATCCGTTTCCTTTCCATTACTGTATCTTGTGTTATTCCTGTTTGATTTTTTTGGAAAAAAGTACATTACTTACAGGAAGTACACTTCTACTGTGTGGGAGAGAAATGCAATCTTGCACGCCCACGCAAAAAAAGAAAAGGGCCTATTGAAATGTTGAATTGTAAAGGCTTTTGGCTGAGCTGTAGTTTGATGATGGAAAGCACACACAGATGTTACCAGTAAGCCCTGG
Source organism: Tautogolabrus adspersus (assembly GCA_020745685.1). NCBI lineage: Eukaryota > Metazoa > Chordata > Actinopteri > Labriformes > Labridae > Tautogolabrus > Tautogolabrus adspersus. Next base: position 18,422,528 of record CM036548.1, on the reverse strand, counting down.
CAGTGGTATTCCATAGTCACACCCTGACTATGGAGAATGACAGAGAGCTACTGAGTGAGTGAGTCAGAGAGGCAGGGACGAATGATGAGTGGCAATTTTGGCCTCCATACGTAAGAGAGAGGTGCTGTTGGAGAATTAGGGCTGACAGCAGCAAGTCCTTAGTCCTCGTTCCAAACTAAACACACACACACACACACACACACACACACACACACACACACACACACACACACACACACTGGGGGAGAGGCAAAGTGAGAGAAGGAGAGAGAGAAAGAGTCAGGAAGAGACACAGGAGCTAGAATGGCCTCGATCCACTGCCTCAGCATTCGTACTGTCCCAAAAAGACATAGAGGAAGAGCAGAGGAGGAAGAGCCAATACAGATTTATTTGAATAATTTTTTAACTGCTGGAAGACAACAAGAATATTTTATTCTGAAGCCTGATATTATTAAAGGTGCACTATGGAGTTTTGGTAGAGAAATGTGAAAGTTGGAGAAGTGTACAGATTCTTTGGTATATGTTCATAACTTTATACACAAACTGTCCTCAGAGGAAAATGTTGTCCCTGTAACACTGTTTGAAGATACAATGCTATGTGAGAAGTTACGGTGGGGGGTCCGCAACAGTGACACTGTAACGCTCCCCAAACAGTGTTCCAGGGACACATTTTTTCCTTTGAATAAAGTTTGTGTATTTAGTTCAGATAATATAGCACAGAATTGTTTCACTTCTCCAACTTTCAAATTTCACTACCAATTCTACATAGTGCACCTTTAATGGCTAAATCAACTACATTCTGTAAATATCAATTATCATCATGATGGATTTTATACAATGCGGAATGAAGGAAATACATCCTCTCGCAGCACACACTATAGATCTCCTGCAGTGTCTGACTAAGCACCAGTGATGACTCTGCAGGCCAACAAAGAAACTGTGCAAATCACATCAAGCTGATGGTGTTGTAGTGGTTGTGCTCCAACATTCTCAAACATGATTATAGAGGACTGAAACGACACAATGGTTCCACAATAACGGCAGATACAGCTCTTTGCTGATAAATGCTATCTGCAGTCAGCTGTGCTGCTGATGTTATTCACATTGTTTGCCTGGAAACTTGAGTACAAAGTGGAAGACACGGTCCAAATGTTCCTTCTCTTTACAACACATAAAGGATCCAAGTTACATAAGCATGTTTGATGTGTATGTGAGCAGCAGGTTTGAGTAATGAGTAGTGAAACCTGGCATTAAAAGGATTAGCAGCCTATGAACACAGGGTCTTGAGTGCAGACAACAGAGGACAGAAATAATGCTAACCGCAGCATTACAGGTCGGGAGGGAAGGCACATTCTGGGGTTTAAGGGTACATGTAAGGCTGCATATCTCCTTACAAAAAAGTCCACTACTGTTGATGTTACTTTTTTAAAAACAGACAACACGTGACTTATTTAATTCAGACTTGATTTGGAAGTAATGTTAAGTGCAGTAAACTAGTAAAAAAAAAAACGCCCACTTCCAGGCAAAAACTGCAGGAAAAAAAGGGATGAGGTCTGCACAGTAGGGCTGGGAATCTTTGGGTGTCTCACGATTCGATTCGATTTCGATTCAAAACGATTCTGGATTCATGGATCCATGGATTCAAAGTCTATGGCTGTGTCCGAAATCACTCCCTATTCACTATATAGTGCACTATATAGTGAACACGCCATTTTGTAGTGCTGTCCGAATTCATAGTGAGCATGGTCATACCCTATATAGTCCACTCAATGTATCCCACAATGCATTATGAAAAGTAGTGGACAAGCGATGGTCACTATCCGAGCAATATATACCATCATGCATTGCGGTTTTACGAGCGGAGAGTGGCGTTTGACTCGGCTGCTCTCAGACGGACGAGAGGAGCGACCAGCGTGAACACAGAAACACAATAAAGTTCATATTTGGAGCGTTTTGACTGAAATCTTTGATCTGTTTAAATAAAGAGTAAATATCGTTAACGTTAGTGACGGTAGTTTGTCCTTATGATGATGACAGACACGAGAGGAGGGTCTGTGAACAGAAATAAATGAGTTTTGGTCCGAGAATATGTTTCATTATATGTAAAATTCAATATTTTACATGTATTTATTATTTGTAAATGTTTTCTTGAAAATCCACTCAGTTTAATAGAAGTTATCACTGAAATTCATGCCGTTATTTACCGTTATTATTGATCCTCGGCCGTTGTTAACCTGCACGTTTTAGATGCGCGACAACAATGACGTCACTGTCAGCAGCCGGCGAGTGAGTGAGTAGTGTCCGAAATGTTTTATAATTTTTCTGAGTGAGTTCACTATATAGTCCACTGCATTGAACTCACTATATAGTGAGTAGGGAGTAGGGAATGAGTGAGTGATTTCGGACACAGCCTATGACTTAGTACATACTTCAGGATCTACTTCAGTCATCTGTGAGACTGGCTGAATTTCTTGCTGCTCTATTTGGAATTCTACTGAGTTAAAGAGCTAGCTTTAGCACTTAGCAGGGAGTGACTGATTAGCCCAAAAAATAAAATATGAAAAAATATATAGATTTTTGGAAGTTATGAATCGATTTTAAATCTTAGAAGGGAAGAATCTCAATTGTTTACATAAGTCGATTTTTCCCCCCACCTCTACTGCGCACTTTTCTGCTGCTCACAATGGACAATTTATTTAAACAGGGCAACTTTTTGATCTACAAGATTATCCTCAGGCCCTCAGTCAAGAAACAAATACAAATTTGCGTCAAGTTCTACTTGTGCTGTAGTTACTTCTAGAGCACTGTATGTATAACCTAGTGTACAACAGTATGAAACATGAATTGGTCCTCATTTTAGTGATTCTGATTTCTTCTACTGTTGCATCAATACACCTCAAGCAAACAGTTAAGGTGGCAAGTGACTTGACTCGTCAAGCAAGCGAGTTTGTAATCAATATGTGTTTTTTTCTACAAAGGGCTGGAGGGCGTGTGTTGAAAAGCAGCCCCCCTTAGCTATAAAGTGCTGCAGAAAACACTGAACATCTCATTTTCTACTATGTTTTGTTATCCCCACACCCACACCCACACCCAGGCCAGTAAGAGACTGTGGCTGTTTTCGAAATCGCCTACTACAAACCATTATTGAACATAGCATGCAGTATGTACTGCATACTGCATGCATATTACGTTCAACAGTAGTATGCGTATGACTACCAGTCAGTGCTTTTTTTGCAGTATGCCAGGCCCAGCTAAGCTAGTTTCTGGTCTTTGAATGAAGAAGTAATCAACAGCCCAGCTGACGGCAAATGCTGCTACAGTGAAGCCTCCACTTACAGTCTGAAAAAAGCTGACACAGGTTATTATTCCGAATCAGTACAACACAAGAGTGTTTTTGGCATACTGCAGTTCTCGCATTGGTTCACATAGTGCATAATGCATTTTGGCCAATAGTACGTACTACTTGTATAGTAGGCGGTTTGGAAAACAGCCTGTGTTTCTCTGAATTAGACACAGAACTGCAAGACAAAGTGAGTCATCTGCCTTTCGATGCCTTGGCCTACATTTCTCTAAACCTCGACTGACACACTAACACTGAATGTTGTCTTAAAGCAAACCCACAGTATTCCATGAATGTCTTGGGCAACCACAGGTCAACTGATTTTATTTAAGGCAAACATTGCAACAAATATGTAAAGATATCATGATAACTTTTCTTTGTCCAATATTTCATAAATAAAAGTAATCAATAAATCACAAAAAAATGTCCAATGCAACTTAAGAAAACGAAAGAATCAAACAAAGGAAGCTGCCATTGGGTCAGGAAGACTTTATCAAATCAATAACTTTGCAGCAGTAATGCTTTTAGCTCTGACCCATTTTCCTGCCTTCTCATTTGTGTGTGTGCTGTGTTTACACACCATTACAAGATTACAGGTGAGAAGAAGAGGACAGCACAGTGAGTGGATTAATTAATGATGATTCAGCCGCCAGGGCCTAAATCTCTGACGACAGTCAAGCTATCATGAGCACAGCTTAGCTACAAACAAACAAACAGTCGTTTCCTGCCAGGCTTTTAAAGCTGACATGCTAACAGTAACAGTCACAAACATGAACTTCACTGAGATTATCCTTTTTGGACTCTTTCTAAATTCAGAATAGTGGAAATTTCTGTCTGAGTCATTAAGTGTAAAATTGCTTTGACAATTGATTCCTGCAAATGTTGAAGAATCGTGTATGACCCAGTTTTCCATTCAGTTCACAAATACATCCTTCATGGTTGTAAAAAACAGCTTGCAGTGCACACTTTGAAAGGTCAGCCTTGGACCCATAATAGAAAATAAACAAAGACAAATGAAGATTTCTGAATGTTGACCACAAACAAACAAAGCTATTTTACTGAAAATCGCATAGCTTTGTTAAGGAAAGGCTTGCTGACATGCTAGAACTGCAAAAGTCTGAACAAACTCATCTCGACATATATACTGTATACATCTCTGACAGCAATCCACACTGCCATCTTCTGGTGAAAAATACAACTGTTGGTATATTTATTTAAAAAAGTTGTTAAAAATGCCTCCCATAATATGGCTCAAGTAAAAGGAGTGACTGATGAACAATATAAACTTGAAACTTCCTTAGGTAGGATGCAACCTCAAACACTTGCACTTCTCAATATCCCTATGAGGCAATCTGACGGTTAGCTTCTTACTCTCTGTTAGTAAACCATAGGCCCTGTTAACACCTGGAATTAACATGCGTCTACAACTACACACAATCGTGTAAATCAAGAAAAGAAAATAGTCCAACACATTGCTTTTTCCTGCTTCACTGTTTACAATACACAATACCCTTTAATTGACCTTCTAATAGCCAGTTTAAGGTGCAATATTTACACCCTTGTAACATCTGGCCTTTAATTTGAACTGCACAGAGGCGTGATAGTAAGACCAAGTTGTCCCACTTTAGAGCCAGCATCAGAGTTAGTGACATAGTTATTACAGGGACAAGACGGGAGCACCGTAAAGGGCTGAGTAAGCAGGGGGAGAACAGTACTGTGTGTGTGTGTGTGTGTGTGTGTGTGTGTGTGTGTGTATAAACGTGGATATCCTGAAGTTTGTTTACATGTCCTTTGCAACGCTGTGATGCACCGACTTGGACACCAATATTATGCTGAATTCCTGAATCAATATAAATGAACAAAGTCATAATGACGGCGGAGCACTTTGAGTTCAAGACAAATTTCCCCAAGGGGACAATAAAGTGTATCGTATCGTAATTATGGCGATGTTGTGGATTGATGATTCAGATGGTCGACAGGTCCACTCTAGATTTTCCTAGTCTTTTAGGCTATTAGGTTGCAGAGTGTCCTCTTCGCATTTGGAGGACTTTGTAATAGTTTTTTTAATACAAAAAAAGAAGATGTTCAGAGGTTGACAATTGATCTAAAGAAACAAGTATGAAAAAAAGAAAGAAATTGGTAACTGAGCATCAACCATCATATACCGAATGAATTTAAAATGTCAGTATTTTCCACTGTCTTGTGAAACTGTAGGGGCATTGACTAAATGGAGGTTTTTGTCATTTCATTCCTTTTTTTGGGGGAAAAAACTACTCCAAGTGTCAATAAACATGTGGTGCCTAAAAGAGAAAAACATGACAACAACCTACTCAACAGTAGTGTATGTGAATATACTTTTAATAATATAAAAAGCTTTGTTCAGATCTTATACCATAAACATATTAACTCTTGAATCATCACTTAAAATTGAACAGCCTAAAGGCTAAATGTAGCTGTTGAAGACTCTTTTTGACATTGTTGTTGCATTGTATAAGCTGTGTTAACAGGGGGACATCCTATTGGCTCTCTGATAGCATAAGAGGCCTTTAAACTTCAGAGATCAAGCTGGTAAACACTGCCATCTGGTGGCAAATACAAACCCACTGGTGCCATATTACTGGTTATTTTCTGTAAAAGACCAGTACACATAGGGACTTTTTTTGTGAACTGTTCTATTTCTGGTAGAATGCCATCAATTATTACCAATGCACGTCTTTGTTGTGCTTTGCTTTTGATGAATGTCAGACATGAATGTTACAAAAATCCAGCTTCAACAAGCCAGTGGAGTCACTCACTGCTTTTCTCTGATCTCAAAGCCTTGTTATTTCTGCAAGCTTTTTTATATAATCTCAGTTTGATGGAGACCAGCGGGGCTGATTCATTTTAGTGTCAAACTGAAGCAAAGTTAGATTAAGTTTTTTTTTATTCCCGAACAAAATCCTTCAATGCATCAACCTCCCAGTCCTTTCTAATAAATCTCTACTAAACAACCCTTTTAACAAAGCAACTCACAAGTCAAAAACAACAACAGTCCTCACATTAGGCCATCGTTCAAGAAACACCAGACCATAGGAAAGAAAGCTATCAAGATGGTTAACAAACTACGAAGAAATTAAAAATCCAGCACTGACATATTTGTCATACTGTACTGAGATAGATCAACTGGGTGTGACTTAAACAGCTCTGCACTTAAAGGAAAGTGACGACACAGTGACTAGATAATCAAATCTGTTGCCAACACTTTTAATAATACATTTTTGTTGATTCGTTATTGCAGCCCTGAATAATACATTTTATTCAAAACCTTTCATATGGTGTGACCTCGTGTCCTCAAATCAATCTAAGATTCATTCTTACTACAAGAAATTAGACACACCTTATTACACATTTGAGCGAAGATGATCTAAGATCTATTTTAGAACATGGGTCACTTCACATCAAAGTTTTTGATTTTTTTTTTAAAAGAAAATGAAGAAAAAGCACAAATTCTAGGCTACCATGTTTTATAGTTATTTGTATTATGTGAGTCAGGGCCCAAATTCAGCAACCAGAAGTACAGCACCACATTTGATAAAATGATTAAGACCTTTGTTGTAAGCCACTCACTGGACCAATATTTGCCTCTCTTTTCCACCTCTCCATTCCTATTGGTTTTCAGATTTGTTTTGTGAAACATTGCCATTGTTTGTTTGTTTTAATCTTAGTAAATTGTTTCCTGTTCAAAGATTTTACAAGTTCCTTTCACCCTTGTAGCTTTAGCCCAGAGCCCATTTTTGTGACCTTAATAACTCTCACATGACTGATCTCTCAAGTCTCAGATGTCACAACACATGAATGGATAAACCACTTTGCATTTAAAATTTAAATTCTAGATTTTTTTTTGATGATTTAAAGATTACAATAATTGAATCTCAGTCAAATGCACACCAGTAAATCTATCATTGTGCTGATAATGAACCACCTAGGTTTGGTCATTCAGAATGTGGTTATTCAGATATGACAGCATGAAGAAGCACTTAAAGTAGATGTACTTCATTGGTCATTTTTAAAGTCATTGTTATGACATGTAGCATGTATAAGGCTTGACAAATATGTTTCTTTTAAGTCTTCAGACACCAGCCTTCTAGCCATCATATGATGCATGCATAACAGACGCCTGGTGTATGTGGCAGTACACAGCCAACAGGGGGTAGTACAGCACTATTTACAGAGCTGAAAATGGTCTGCAGGCACTAAAGTCTGCTCTCATGCTTCAGTGATTGTGACTGAAAGAAAATGCATTAGAGAAGATTATTCAAAAAGTAGTGAGTGTTGTGACTTCTGTCTTGGGGTCACTTCAATGTAGTGTGTGTGCATGTGTGTTTAGTTAATTTAGTTTGCTTATGATTTCTTTTTGTGAAGTCTATATTGGAGGACTTCAATACATTCAACATATAGAAATGTGTGCGATACATTACCAGACATACACATGATTAAAAAGAGCTACGAGTCCTTGTGTTATTCTTGCTAATGAGAGAAGAAGCAGCAGGCTAGACTATTGAGGGGTGGGGAACAACCCCCCCACCCCCACCCCAGCAGCCTTCCTCATTCAGCCACAGAGCATAGAGAAGGGGATTAGCTCACACAAAGCAAGAATGAATATCCAGCTCTATGGGAAAAGACACTCGCTGGATAGAGCTCTTACGTCATCTCAGCCGAGCAGAGAAAACTGAAACTGTCGGACTCCATCAACCTGAGCAAAGCAGATAATGAACAGGTACCATGGTGACACACTTCAACATGATCATCCATGCACAGACTGGTTTTACTATTTTGAATTCTCCATTATAAAGGAGGGAATTTGAACATGTACTCCCGCAGTCTTTTTGAATGTAGGCACACTCCAGCCTCATCTGAGGATAAATCGATCGTTCAAGCCATGCAAATCATTGGAAAAAAACGTTGTCCCGTACAATTACGATTGACTGTCCTTCTTCTAATTGCTGTACATTGAAATCTATTTAAACTAAATATCGTCTGGTAGTATATTCTCCTCTGAACTTCTATGCATTCCTTTGCAGTTTCTCAATTCGAGTTCAATTGATGCATTTTCAACATTTTCAACAGTTTTGTATTTATAGTGTGTGGTGTGCAACGAGATGTCCAACTCAACACACCACTTAAGCTTTTTTCACATATGCACCCCTGAAAATATCTAGAAAATTTCAGGAGGACTGCTCTGGAAATTCTCCTGACCTAGCTGTCCACATGTGCAACTCTCTGGGGGAAGACTATCCCTTTCAGACGGGAGGAGGGGGCGGGGGGTTTCCTGAGGCAAGACGTGAAGTAAAAAAAAATGATGCAGAAGTGGCAGACAAAGCAACAGAGACCGTTATACAATGCTATAATGAGAACATTTGCCTTTATATCAATGCTATGTGTAGTTCATCGGAATCACAACATCACAAAAGAGCAGAGAAGACCACACTGGCAAACAGAAAACATAATGAAGCAGTTAAATTACATGTACATGGATCGTTGCAGTCTCGTGCCCCAGTCACAGGATTTAAACATCACCACCCCCTCTCACTCGCTCAAGGTGAATTCTCCAGATAACTGTACATTCCATTAACTTCAGAACTCTTATGTCGCAGCTGGGATGACAGCAGAGTGTCCATAGATAAAACTTTCACAATACTATCAGTGTGAACTTTTTAATTACACTACAAAGTGACTTGCGAATAAACACGGTAGTGGTATTGCTTGAACTTTACTGTTGATGCACGAAGCAGCCATGTTGGATTTTATCTCAGGCTACTTAACTTCCTCTGAGTTTCAGATTAGGAATTCCGACTTCAGGAGGTCCTGATGACGTATCTGACGGGCAACTCAGAATTTCTGACTTGTGAGATCAAATGGAACGCAACTTAGTATCCTGCTGCGTTTTTACAGCTTACTCAGACTTGCTGCGGAAAGAATACTAGGGGTCTGGCAGGAGAAACTCCGGGTAAAGTCATAGTGAGAAAAGGCAAGTTTGAAAACCCTGTTAAGCGATTAAATTGACCAACAACTAGAGTCTCGACTCTCAAAACTCCTAATCTTGCGCGGTCAAAGGCGACGTATAGTAAACAAACATGATGGTCAAGCTAAATGTGGCTAGCTGTTGGCTATCTGGAACATCCATTGCAGTAGCAATTTCAGTCCAACTCCCTTTCCTTGTCAGTTTGATAGTGGTGTGTTATATGTTTTACAGGACACGTTGTATAAACACCCGTGTTGTTTCCACAAATCAACAAGTTGGTCCATCTAACTTTATGTTGTGCGCTCGCTGCATGGATGGTTAATGGTAAATAGTTGAGCTTGTATATCACTTTTCTAGTCTTCTGACTTTTGAAAGTGCTTTTTACATTGCAGGTCACAACTTTCCATTCACACACTGATGGAAAAGGCTGCTATGTAAAGTGTCCAGTATTAACTAATCCCATTCATACACCTCCGAAGAAGCAGCGTGAGCAGAGGGTTAAGTGTCTTGCCATAGGACACATCGAGCATGTAGCTGCATGAGCTTGGGATCAAACCACCGACCTCCAGTTGAGAGACAACCAATTCTACCACTGAGCCACAACCACCCTAGAATGTATTGCTGTCGTCGCCATGGCTTTGTCTGTTGTGCTTCCTGTATCAGTGAGCTTGCTTCCTGATTGGCTATTGTTCCGTTCCACATGACAATCCACAGAGTGCGTGCTTGGCTGTCCTCGGTGTTATCCCCGCACAACAGGATTTCTGATCGTAAATATCAAACGTGTTTAATTTTATAGATTAGAAATTTGGGCGGCCCTGATTGTCTTCCAAGCCCTAGATTTTCCAAGATTTTTTTTTTGCTTTTTAACTTTTTACATTAAATTAACAAACTGTTTGAAAAACATCAACATGAAAAAGCAAAGTCACTGACTGCATTCTCTCCCCGTCTGTGAGTGTGAGTAAATGTGTGTGTGTGTGTGTGTGTGTGTGTGTGTGTGTGTGTGATTCCTGGAGCTGACTGGACAGTGTTCTGGCCACAGGAATGCAGGCCATGATTCAGCACATTGCCTGCATGTTTAGGGGGATGACAGTAGAAGGCCACTAGAGCTTAAAAATAAAGTCTGAACTTGAAATCTCAATCAATACACCTTCATTATTTCATACACCGTACGTGAGATAAATAAACTCTACTTGCGGATTTTCCAACCCAAAACTAAATCCATGGTTGTGCTATACAAGCCCTTTTTCTGCTGAACCGAAATCGATGTGATATGTGACTCAAACTACTTAAAACTGAAATTACACAGGAGGTGAATCAGCACAACAATCCATCTATACATGTAGTAATTACTGCACAACAACCAACTGTTTTAATCACACAAGAAACGAAATGAGACGCAAACGTCAACCTCTCAGAAACTAAAAAGAACAATCCATTTTAAGCACATTATTAATAACCAGAGACTCTGTCAACTCATTTTGATGAACTCTGAACCCCCTCAGAGGAGGGAACATAAACGAACACATAAAGAACAATTTTGCCACAAAGCTAATTGCTTCTGTCCAGTTATATAAGTACGAGAGTATATACAACAGAAGCAGGTTATACTACAGCGTGCATGTGTGTATATGCGTGTGTGTGCGTGTGGACGGTCAGGCAATATTTTCATAGATGAAAGGCAGACAGACTAAAAACACAATCCATTATCATCCATTACAAGCCATTAGTTTCCCCACTGCACTCTTAAGTGAAACAATCCTGTTTATTGATGGAAACCATCGGAAAGAAGGGGGCAGGGACTAATGAAATCAATGGCGCATCTGCACAAAGCATAAAAATAAGCAATAAACAAAGGCAGGATGATATATATATATATAATGCTTAGGGCTCTGCATTTATCTCTATTTTATCAACACACTAAACTAATCACAATCCCCTTCCTTAGCTACATTCATGCTTTAAGCACTTGGATAAAAAAAGGCAAATATTTAGTAGGCTGTTGTGAGACCTCCCCCTCTCTCCCTCACTCTTATGCACTGTGTTGCTGCTCTGTCGTGTTCTGGTGTTCTCTGGCTTGGTCAGTGAGGTAGAATTGGGGGAGGTGTCAGCAGCATAACAAATCAAAAAACAAAGGCTGTTTACTTAAAGTGAAACACTTTAGGGACGGCATCTGTTGACAAATCAAATTTCTTTATTTAAAAAAAGGCCGCAGCTCTATGCTGCAACAATATTGTTGCTTTTACTTTAACAAAATAATTGTGAATGAGAGTGAATGTGTGTCAGGATACCAGTAAACAACCTACCCTTGCTAAGAAACAAAGCAGAAAAAACCTATCTATCATATAGCATGGTAACTGTGTGCACATTTAATCTATGACTCATAAGCTCAATGTCATTAACAAAAATTTTGACTTTAAAAAATTGTTAAGGAAAATAGCGATACATCACTTCAATTTGAAAATGAACACTAATATCATCAATGCAAGTTGATATTAGTAAAAAAAAAAATCCCTTACACATTCTGTGTCTCTTAAGCATTCCTTTTTTTTTACAAAATAAATACCAAAAGAAAATATATCTGAAGAGATCAATGAATAGAATTTTGTCAGCACTTGGAGCCTGTGCATCAAAAACAGAGGCTGCAGTCCACACTGCTGCAGTTGCTGGTTTGAGTCCCTGCCTGGACCCTTTGCTGCATGTCTTCCCACTTTCCTCCTAAACAATACCTGGCTCTCTACAGCTGTCCTGTTAAACAAAGGCAAAGTATCGTTTGGATGTATACAAGTATTATTACTCTATGTAATGCCCACTCTTGACTTACAGATGAAAACATCTGGAGATCCTTGGTATAAGCTTCATTAAGCTAATGCTCATACAAAACCATATCAAAACCAATAGTATGAAGGAGACAGTTGAACCAGACAATGGTAAGTTTATCAGAGCTGGATCAGTGTTGCACAGTTCTGCTCAGTCTCCTTTCATATGCTCTAGTTTGCTGAATCCCCGGTGGTCTAAACAAGCTTCAGTAGACCTGACTAAGTTGGGTTAGGTCAGGTTAGGTCACTTCCTCTATGTGTCCTGAATTTTGGGGATCTCGTTGATCTCCACACAATGAGCAACGGGCAGGGCACACACTGGCTCCCTGAACTGCCAGGGGGAAGATTACATTCAAATCGGACAGCAGCAGAGAAAGCCATTGTGTTACCAACCTGCTCACATTCCCCTGAGCCTTCACACATTTAAGCAAATACACACAGCAAGGCTGGGTCAAGTAATGTTCTTCAATCATTTGAATGCAAATGTTTTTATTGGCAAAGTAGAGGTTTAGGTAAAGAGATGATATCCATTTGGAAAAAATGTTTCCCCTTGCTCACATATTTTTGTTTTCTGGCACTTTGTTGGCCTTTCAGATACCTGATAGCTAAAGAACCACACAAACACCCAAAAAAACACAACAACCTTGGATTCGTTTGTTTTCAGAATGTCTTTTCATATCTGCATCATATGCGTATAATTGGCACACAAAAAAACTAATTTGGATCAAAGCAAACAGCCAATGTTTAGTCCATCTACAGCATGTTATGCTTTTATTTAGAGATAGGCCAGTGGATAGAGTTAGAAATCGGGGAGAGACAGACAGCGGAATGACACACGGGAAAAGAGCCACAGGTCGGATTTGAACCCTGTACATGGGGCATGCGCACTAACCACTTAGCTACCGACGCTTGATACCTTAGTAATCTATGTGTGATTAAATGTCATGCTTAAGAGCAAACTTGTAAGGTGCCAAAGATATTTTGCATTATGCACACATGTTGAAGGGCTAAAATCTGAATGAATTTAGAGACGTAACGTACAAAAAGTATGAATATAAAAAAGTCAAATTAACATTAAAAATCATAAATTCAAACAAAGTTAGCAGCTTTGAAAGTGTTGTTGTTATCTATAAAGTTGAATAATTGATGTTTGAATGTTTCTACTCTAAGTATGAATAAATCATTAAGTGCTGAAATAATGTTACAATTTTAAACATGTCACTTTTTATTTGAATGAGGAAAAATGTCCTTCAAAAACATTGAACGTTTGGAAACTTATTATGGAAATTTGGAGTAGGTGTCAGAATGCCCTAGCTGAGCTCAAGTTTGAATGCTCAAAGGGTATTTCTACATTAATGTGGATCTAGTTAAGGGCCCAAACTCCTAAAAAGAACACCAGCAGCAGTTTGCTTTCACTGTACAGACTAGGGTTCTCACTTTTTAAGCGAAATTCGAACATTCTTCACAACCTGAAGAAGAAAGTGTTCGAACATTGCTGTGTCGTGTTCTAAATTCGTTCAAAGTTGTTTTATTGAAAAAGTGACAGCCCTAGTAGAGAGCACACATCTTGACCTAATCCATGAATGACTTTCATGTTCAGATACAGCAAATGGACAATTGACAGCATCCCTCATTCAACTCACATACACAAGCAAACACGTGCAATAACATCCTAAATGCCCTGATGTTTTACTGCTGTGACTAAGCATGTTTTCATGCATGTGCCAGCTAAAAAGGGCAACATCACAAACCTTTTCCCCCATTTGAAACAATATCACCCATTGGAACACACAGAAAGCAATAAATTACAGTCCCAAACAAGTGTTAGTGGACCCTCTGCAAGCACTAGGCCAGTAAGCGTTACTCCACAGCAGCAAACCATTAAGCCTTTTCCAGCACCGTGCACTGTACTTATGATTGTGAAATGTTCCTCTGTTGAAGTATAGTTTGTCATGTTCTGACAATAAAGAATGGTTAAACCACTTTTAACCTTTTGGTTCCTTTAACTTTCACTCAGAGGCAAAAATCAGCCTTTAAATTTGAAGGAAATAATGATTTGACATTTATCGTATTAATTATCGATATCGACTGATGTTAACTTTTTTTAATCGGGATAACATGTTTGTCAAGATCACCCACATTCACATCAGGGAGAACATGTACAGCCAGATGTGTCTGCCTCCAAGTCATTTAAGATCCTCTGAAAAGCATCCAACAACAGCAGTTTGTTATGTCTCAGCTCTTTTTGTAATTCGATCCAAATAAAGGGGGCAGCAAACGTACACGCTGGAGGACAGTTCCATTTCGAATAGGCACCAAATTCTCCAAACCATCAGGATTGCACACCTCTGACTAGGGCTGGGTGATATGGCCTAAAAGAAATTCACACCAAACTCGATTTACGATTTTGATCCTTTTATCTATTGAACAAAAAAAAAACTATAAATGACAAAGAAATGACTAAAACCTAGTTTAACCTTTGATTTATAAATAAAAGTTAACAGAAGTTTACAGTTTTTCCCTTTGAAGATGAATTAATTAACCAGAATTCTTCTTTTGGGATTGAAGTGCAAACTGCAAACTTGTCCTTAAAAGTGCTTGATGCAGTTTCAGGGTACAGCGAAAGTACAGATGATGCAGAGCAACTTTAGCAAAGTACTTTTGTCTGGGTGGCACATACCGGTGGCCACACGGCCACTCGTACAAATACAGTACGATTTATGGATAAAACCGATTTTATCGCCCAGCCCTGCCTCTGACTATATTACTCATAGTAGCATTTTTTCTCTGATAGTTGCACATTGCAAAAACGATTACATCATATTCATGTGTCTATGATACTGGATCTATTAACGAGGACTATTACAATGCTGACATGTAATGTCTTTTAGTCAAGAAGACACTGAACTAGAAGACAGCTTACAAATAACTTTTTCAATTCTTCAATAACAATAAAGAAAACAATTATACATTTTTATTGTCCTACTGTAATTTAATTTACAATAAAATCCACACTACAGTGTGTTTTGGCTTTCTGGCAAAATTTGACCTTTTCTTATTTTCTCAGCTCCTTTATGTTACACACCACAACGCTGGCCAATGTTTTTTTATTAAATATAAGCCTGAAGTAAAAAAAAAAAAAAAACATGGGCCGTTGCGCTTCAGGGTCTTTCGTCTGGGGAGGAGATTTCAAGACCAAGACAGCCAGACCCAGCAGGGAATGTTGGTGGGGATGACTTTGCAGGAGATGACAGTGTAGACTTGTAGCCTGCTTAGCAGCCTCCAAGTGAAGACTCTCTCCCAGACAGATAGAGGCTAATTTGATGACATGGAATATAGCACAGAGTTGTTTTACAACTAATCCAACCAGGGCTCTGACTCCAGGGATGATGGAGACACAGCACTTTTAGTCAGAGACAATAGAGGGGTAAGAAGCAGGTGAGGTGCAAGGGGAAGGTTGGCATCACTCAGTGCCAACCTCTGCAAGTCTGAGCAGGGTCACGCTGATTTCAGACTTCTGGTGCAAGGAACAAAAACTCTAGGAGAAATCCACCGTGGTGTTCTAGAAAACTGCTGCTTAAAAAATTGGCATCTAACCTTGGCCCACTGTTTTGTTTGTCTAGTACCCTTTCTAAAACTTACTCATAACAAAATTTAGAATTAAGTATCAGGGCATGATCAAATATTCAATTAATTGAATCTTTGCACTACTTTTTGTATAGCATCCATTAGGCTGGCTCCAATTCCAGCCACCTATTTGTAAACAAACAAAGACTGCAGTAGGGCCTTTCAACTTGTCCTTGTGTGACAGCAGGTAAACTACAGAAAAAAATAACCCGAGTCTTATTTGGCATGACAATTTTCTCATGTAATACAAGGTTCCTGGTTTCCCTCAAATGCTAGTTATGATCAAAGACAATAATCCACCTTATCCCCGTAGGATTCACATTCCTCAAAGTTTAACGTCATGTGATAACGGTGGCCATCCTTCTGTATGCATCCAACTGGACCATAGTAACAATACTAACATCCACTTTACACCGATACCCTTTTCATCCCCATTTATTCAAACCTGTCTAGTAGTCCAATAATATTGGCTTCTATAACTCAGGTATCCGAAACAACTTTAAAGCTGAGCTGGTGATAACGTTTCCAGTTGTCAAGACTAGGGGCAAGATTGTAAATGAACTGAATTTGAGCAATTTCCTGCTGCTGCGAGGTGATTAAAAAATCCCCAGTCTCCCCAAAATAAATTCTTAAAACTCATTATTGGGACAACATTCCACAGGACTTTCAGCTAGTAGTTCATGGCATACATCTGGAGTGTAGTAATAAAGTGTTGGAGGGAAAAGAGAGAGAGCCGTGAGCAATTTGTGATGGAAAAGTAATACTGGGCCATTCTTTTTATGTCAAAATGTAAACCAACATTTCTTCCACGTGACTTTAATGAAACACGGAAAGAGTATTTTCAAGACTTGCTATTAGAGAAAGTCTAGAAAACAATAATAATAACACTATGTTGTGTTTTGATTCATCTGTGGAATGAGACTTTTCATAACTAGCACGTTTGCAATTCCCTGTCTATTTCTACCTCTAATTAAATGTCCATATAATCTCAGCTTTGTTTGATGCTTTCCAACAACAAATGTGCTGAAGGTGTGTACAGCAAACTGTGTCCCTTGCAGAAATTGTGCCCTGTAAGGCAGACAGTCAGGATTCAAGCAAGGAGTCAGGCTAAGTAAAATGTTGATTCACTGCAGTCACTTGATAAAGACAAGAGACATCACATGCAGCTGAGCTTTGCACAGCGTCTCACTGACAGAGGGCAGACAGACTGTGGCCCCTTGGCCATTGTCTCGAAAAACAATAACATTTTTCTTTCTTCACAGCTAACACAGCAATCAGTAAATTGATCCAGCTTCAAACACACTCTGAATGTGGAGTTCACTACAAAGACCCATTTAACACGAGTAATATACTTTGTCTAAAAAAGTTTGTCAATTATGCCTGATTTAAAATACATTTTCAAAATGGTTGCAAAACAACAATTACTGTGAACAAAAGAACTAAAGTAAGTAAATCTCTTACCCATCCTCCTCTCCATCAACAGCCTTGAGACCAACTGATGCAGTTAAGGCACAGGCGGTAGTGGCATTGCCCTCCACGTCTTGACTCTGCCCAGTGCTGGATCCAGATCCCGCTTCCCCTCCGGACAGCTTGGGCAGCCCCAATAAAGCTGACTGGTGCTGGAGGAGCAACCGCTGGGCGTCCTGCAGCTGAGTTGTGGTGAAGGTGGGCAGACTAGCATAGAGGACACTAGCCTGGGCAGCATGAGCCAGGGCCTGGGCACTGTTGGGGTCCTGGGACAAGCTGACACATGATTGTTGGCTGTGAGGAACATTCTGTGGGGGCATCCTACTACTATTTCCAGTGTTGTGGGCTTGGGGATCATTCTGAGGGTTGGGAGCGAGAACACTCAGTGCAGACACTTGACTCTGGTGGACTGATGTAGGCAGCTGGGTGCCCAAGGACAGGTTTTGGTTTTGTGTTGGAAGTGACTGCGGTTTCTGCTGCTGGCAATCTAATTGGCTGGGGTGGCTCTGGGGCTGCTGGCCAAGACCAGGTACGCCAACTTGAGATGGCATATTAGAGCTGGAGGCCTGAAGGGAGGAGGGCTGCTGGGGCTGTTTGTGAAGGAGTGCCTGTTGCTGCAGGCCCCCAATCATCTGACAAGCTCCACTAGCGGGTCCAGAGGGAGCTGATGCACATTGGTTGGACTGAGAATGAGGAGCAGTAGCTTTGGGGATACCTTGATGAGCCTGGGTGTACTCTATTGGCCTCACTTGTACTGGGGCTGCTTGGGGGTTAGTGGCTGGTTGCTGTGGCATAGTGGCATAGCCCATCTTCTGCTGCTGAACACCCACTAGACCTTGTGTGGAGCCAGTGGATTGATTAGCGACTGCCTGGGCATAGGTGAGCTGCTGCTGCTGGTGCACAGCAGATGCAGAAAGCCCAAGTGCGGTCTGGTGGCCTGGCATGGGAGCTGGCTGATTAACATTTGCGGGAGCTGAGGGGGCAACAGTAGTCTTAACATGTGAATGGCTGATGTCCTGTGGGTGCATGTGAGGTTGGGTTTGGGACCCTCCCATGCTTAAGCCACTGGGGATGAGTCCTTGAAAACCCTGAGGAGGGGAGACATAATCCTGGGCATTTTGAGGTCCCCCACCTTCTCCACTGCACAGACTCTCAGTATAATGGCTCAATGTACTCATAGTGCTACTCACAGAACTACCACTTGTGCTTTCCCTCTCTGATGCCCCGACAAAGCTCTCAGAGACAAAGTGACGCATGCTGAGAGACCCAGTATCAGATGCAGAGGAGCTGGGAGCAGAGGCTGGGGTCTCCTTGTCAAAGAATTCGGTGCATGTCCATCTGCCCTTCTTAAAGGGCTCTGAGCTAGAGTCCAGCTTCACCACCCTGAAGCGAGAACTGGTGGTAGCCACTGCAGGGGCTGTAGTTGGGGCAGACTGGGCAGAAGTAGATGGCACAGGGGCTGTGGCAACAGGAACACTCACAGATTGCAGCACAGCAGATCCAACTCTACCGTGGATCCCACTGGAGAGTGCCATCCCTCCAGGGGCACTGACAGCGGCAACAGCAGCATTAGTTATGGTAGTCATGGAGATGTTGGAGTTGATGTTTTGTGGTTGCTGGATAATGCTGACATTACTATTAATAAGGTTACTCCCAGCTGCAACAGTGCCACCTCCACTCCCCCCACTGCTTATCACATTGGGAGGAAAGCCACAACTGCTACTGCTAGTACTCATACTGATCCCCCCTTTCACAGGCACGCTGGCAGAGCTCACCATATTCACATTACTAACACTGCTGGTCTGGGGATTAACTATGCTAACTGTAGTGCCTGTAGCAGAGTTGTGCATTCCAGGGACAGATCCTGGGACCACAACCCCCACAGACTGGCCAACTATACTTGGAGGGGCAGCCTGGGAAACATTCTCTTGAGGAACCCCCACATTAGAAGGCATTTTCTGGGTGACACAAGGTAAAGCTCCTGAAGCGAGGGCAGATAGGGTGCTCCCAGGTCCAGAGGACAGTGGGTAGGCATGTGCATGGTTAGGATGATGATGGTGTTGATGTTGATGGTGATGGTGCACAGTCCCATTAACCATCGGACTGTGGTGTTGAGTTTGGTTCATGGCATGGGGGTGTGAAGGCTGGTTTGGAGAAACAGCTCCAGGGGTCTCTGCCTCATGGAAATTATTCAGTGTCTCTTCTGAAGAGCTTCTATCTGCACCCACTATGTCATTAGCTCGTGACAGGGAAACATCCAAGATTTCAGAAGAAGACAGATCCTCTGTGTGAGACTCATCAAGGTCATCATAGCTTTCTGTATCTTCTGCAATACTGTTGTTGGTACTCACAGATATTTGTGCTGGAGTCACACTTGTGATCTGGAAACCACTCTTCTTTTTTATTTGAGCTCCAGTAGACTGTGTTGCTTGGGGCTGGGGAAGCAGATTCAGGCTGTGGGGTGGAATATGATGGGGACCAGGGGAGGATGAACCAGCAGGAGGTTGGCATTGGATCAACAGGGAGGGTTGATAATCATCAGCAGGGACGTGGCTGTTATTGACTGCTGGGTTTGCCGGCGTGGACAATGTAGGGCCGCTCCCGCTGCCTGTGTTGCTACCCCTTCTGTGAAAGACAGCCGGGTGCGCCATCTTTCTAATACTGCCAGAGTCTCCTGCAGGGTCCGGATGATGCATTTTGAGAGAGTCCGGGGGGTAGTTGGTCTCTGACAGTATGCAATAAGCTTGCAATTCGTTAACGGCGCCGTCTTGAAAAAACTATGGTCAACAGACAACACGATAGAAAATAAATATCTTAACCAAGTGTAGGTTGCACTCAAATGTCAGGCAAAGTTATGCCAATATTTACAGCATCTCATACAAGACTCAGTGTACTCCAGTGACAGCGAGGCAAAAGAAGCTAGTGGCCGCTTACTGAATAGCTAGCGTGTTATCGTCAGCTGATGCCCGTTGTAATTTACCGGCTAACTACAAGTGTTATCCATTAATGTCTCTGTTAAGCACAGCCTATTTTGTTTTCGGGCTCTTTAAATGTTGTAATGCTTACTTGTCTTAAAAGCAAGAATTAATGCAGTGAGTTAGCGTTAACTTAGATGCTAGCCTAACAGAGAAGTAACGCCAGCTAGCTAGCTGCCAGTCTCCATCACCGGCTAGCTAAACACAGACTATACTGAGTCGTTTTAGCTGCTGGATTTGCTCAAAGGAAATAAAATGAAAACAAGCAACCTTCTATCCAGAGTCCAGAGATGTAAATCCAAATACGATTTTATAGCTGCGCAGAAAGGTTTAATCCATTCCACTGAAACCTCGTTTTGGTCTTGGTTTTGCTGTATCACTGGTCCTTCCCAGCGGTAGCGTTGTTCAGTATGTAGCCTCTTGCAGCGCTTCTGTGGCTCTGTGCTGTGACGGGGCTGAAGGGGAGGGGTGCTCGATAATATGGCGTCCGCGCATGGTCCCTGATGCCAGACATAAAGCAGTCTGGGAGAGGCGGTGACGAGCCCGATATCAACACCAACGGAAAATGCCGGAAAGTGCCGAGGACTGGACGATCCGTCAAAAAACCTGAAAGAAGATACAGAGGTTTTACAAAAGACGTCTATTCATGTTTTGCAATATGGTGAATTTTACAGATTTAACGCCCCCAAAAATATAGCTTAATATTGACTACTACGATAATTATTATCAGTCACACGTACTGATATTATCATTGTATTACAATATAGGCCATTTCTATCAAATCTACCAAATAAAGTTACCTTACTTTACCTTCCCTACTATTATTATGGATATTGCAAATAAGGTCTACCGTTTTTGTTTTGCTGTCTGGCTGTTTCTTATCTGCCCATTTTCAGGCCAAGCCGGAGGTGACCTAAACCTGTGAGCAGAGTGCTGCTAACCATATAGAGTCTAATTCTGCTGGGAGTGATCTGTCTGTTAAAAGCTTGTTTTTCCTTGCCACTATTGCCAGGTGCATGCTCACTGGTTGGTTAATGATAGGCTTCTTTAAACAATCTTACAGAGAGTAATGTCTTGACCTACTTTTAATGTGATTTGGAGTTATTTAATAAATAAATAAAAAATATTGATTGATTGAATGATTGACAAAGCCGCAAACATAAAGAATGACTAAATAATAACATCAGAATAATGTAACCATTTTGCAAAAGTCCTTCTCCTTTCATACTTGACAACATTTTAAGTGAGTATGAATGTATTTCATAAATATTTTATTTGTATTGATTAAATGTTATATTGTATTTGATGATGATTGTGGGATGATGATTGTTTAGGTCATTTATTGTGTATTGTTTAACTATGTTAGAGTCTAAAAAAGCTGTTTATTGTCACTTTTTAACAAGGGATATGAATTTACCCCCATAAATAATGTGAAATTCAGGGTAACTCTGATCACATTTTAAATAAACTATCCATTAAGCCCAAACCTCAGAGCAAAACATCTACATCACAACAATGTTCCTGAAACAAAGGTAGAAAGCAAGCTGCTAGATCTCTCTGCAGACATAGGTGCTAACTACACTGAAGGATTATTCTACACACAGGTACTGTTTTGGGCCTCCCTCTCTCTGTCTCTCTCTCGATGTGTGTGAGAGAGTGAGGGACAGAGAAAATGTTTTGTACATTTGTATGAACTCTCTGGGTCAATGAACCCTGGTGTTAAACTGGCCAACCATCTCCATCCTCTGTGTTCTGGTCTTCTCTGTTTATCCCTGAACTTTAAGATCATTTTCTAAGTCACATTTTCTAAGTCTTTCATGTGATATTTTCTCTCGAATGTTTTCTCCGCTTCTTTCTCTGAATAAGGGAAACGAGAATCATGTACTATTGTGAAGTTAGTAGCCTTATTCTTGGTTGCCTATTAATTGCAGTAACTATTCAGAAACCTATTTAAAATTGTAAAGGTTGAGTACTACACTTCATCACAGTTATGAAGAGTATTAGACGTCCTTTATACCTGCAAAGTGTGATGAGTTAGCTTTTGTTATGACTTGGCGCTACAACAGAACTTGGATGACTAGACTATATTAATGTGTTTATCATTTGGTTGATCTGCTCCATTTTCAACAATTATGAAGATGCCCTTTTGCACTGAGGGTGAATGTCTCTTTATGACTGTGTTTACTAAGGACTGAATTTTGCACACAAATGAAGGTAAACCATCTGCTGAAACTCTTACAACAGCTGAACAAGTCAATGTGTTGTTTTTGTTCATCTTAACATTTCAGAGCTTGCCAACTTTCACTACTTGAAATCAGTGTGAAAAGAAGGCAAGCAGGGAGGGCAGTGCAAGAAATCGAGAGAGGCGGATTTGAGGTTACAAATAGAGGATAAGGACAGAGCTGAGGTTTGTGAAGGGACAGATGAGCAAGAGGAGAGAAGTAATGATTGAGTGTCAGGCTAGCAGACAGGCTATATCCATCGATACAAATGATAGAGGACTAGAGACAGCAGCAGCCTAGTGCAGTGTAAGCGTCTGGTGCTGTCAGCAGCTTTAAATCACACTGGCACTACACAAAAAAAAAAACAGCACTATTGTGCTGCTCACCCGATGAACAATTTAAACTCTGGACTCTGTTTTCATTTTTAAAACACTTTTCTGCTTTGAGTTAAAGTAATAATCCATGATGAAGACTTAACAAATTAAAAATAATGATTACAAATGATCCAGATGTGCCATATAATATTTATTTTCAAATCAATACAAGAACAACTGGGCAGTGTGTGTTGGCTTTTGCACATAGGGTGGGTAACTATTGAACACATACAGTTCTTCCCTGGCTCTTGTTGTCTGTGAGTCCTTGAGCAACGTCTCATAGACACATTTCTTTATGAACCATTTGCCAGTCCCCCAGACCCCTTTCTAGCTAGACTGCTTAAATAATTCTTACTTTTAGTGAGAAATTACATACTAAACATGTTCAAAAGTCTTTATCTACAGGATGTACCTCATCAAAGGTAAGCAGGTTTAAACTGATTGATAGTTTGAACTGAGTTATCAAACAAATTATATTCACCTTATTTCTACTTCCTGTAGGTAATATAATGAAGAAACACTCAGTACATCTTCATTGTTATGCAGAGGATACTCAATAATACTTATCAATGAAGACAGATGAACCAATCACTCCACTAAACTTGAAGTAAGCCTTAAGGACATATAGACCTTGATTGCCAAACATTTTTGGTACTTAACTCAGACAAGACAAAAGTTATTACTCTTGGTTCCAAACACCTTAGAGGTGTTATCTAACGATGCCGCTTCCCTAGTTGGCATCATCCCGGTATCAAGCACCATTATAATGAATCTGGAAGTAATCATTTGTCACCTTTGCAACAGTGCAAAAATCAGTCAGTCCTGTCTCTAATTCATTCCTTTATTACATCGAGGTGGATTATTGCAATTTTTTATTAACTATTCAAAAATGGTTTCAGAACAAGTTAGTTTAAGCTACCAGTGATACTTTATGAGATTTTTCCTATTGAGAATTAGACCCATTTGTTTTGGAAACGTATGTGCAAGCAATATGACTGTCAGCAGTAGCTCTCAAAATACTTACATGCACGGCCACAAAAATCAGACAAAAAGAACAGATATGCAGTTGTTATGTTCAGTTCAGATAAATAGTGGAATAACTGGTTGCATAAAAAACAGAATAACATATTAACCACAAGTTACACATCTTATACAGACAGGAAAGAGTTTACAACATATGAGGCCTTATTCATTATACCGTCACACAATATACAGTTGTTCAAATAACTCTGAATTTTTAAAGCATTTTGCCGCATGTTCTTTTGTTTTACGTAGATGAGATTCTAAAGTAACCTTGTTTTGGTCTCATTTTATGCACTGAAGTGTGTTACGGCTGTATGTTTCCCTCTGCTGTTTGTCCTGTCTCCCCTTCCTGTTTCTCTCAGCTCTGCCCAGGTGAAGCTACTGATTACCTAATGAGGTACAACTGGCATCAGAGCTTAAAAGGCCAGTGCTGGCTGCAGGAAAGGAGAGGCTTTTTTTGGAGTTTGGACAGCTGTGCCTCTCAGTCAAGCATTGTCTTTTGTCATATTAGTTTCTCAGTTGATCTTTATTATCATTTAGTTTATGTAATAGCAATAAATCCCTTTTTTTTTTACTTTAAGGTGTTTAGTGTGTTTTACTGGGTCTATTTGTGGTTTGTTGTTGGCCCCATAGGGCCGCCTTATTTGTTCCGTTTCTTTATCTCATGAAAAAGTATGCATATTTACATTGTGCTGTGAATTTAGAGGTCATCTCCCTCAGATGTCCAGCAAGGTGTCCTTGTTTAGCAAACTGCAAATCATGATTACTATAGTCAGCCAAGCACTTTTTTTTGGTAAAAAGACAGATCTGTCAGTGCAGCAAGGTGATGACAGCAGTAAAGCAGCCTAAAATTCTTGAAACAACACAGGCCATGGAGAGAACAGGGGTCTGCGCAGTGATGTGGGGCAGGGTGTCTGTGTCTCTGTCTGGGGCTTGTGTCCACTGAGCCTCCCTGCTCTGTATGGAAGCCCTAATAGTTGCTGGCTTTATTTTTATTGGACAGCATTCTCAGAAGAAAATCATAGTGTGCTTCTAGCTGTATAACTACTCAGGCCCACCACATTCATTCATGAGTTTTTATCTCACACATATAGTCCAAAAACAGCCCTACTGTTCTTCACAGTAAAAAAGACAGAAGAAATAATATGAATATTAAAATGAGTGTATGAGCCGCAGGGTAAACTGACCAACTGCTGCTTTTCATTTGTACAGTTTCACACATCTAAATGTGATTGCTCAATATATCATTAGTTATATGCAAACCCATAAACTTTTAATCAGTCAACCATTCACTAGACTAAGGACATTTTCTTCCTTTTATTGTACGACACAGAGCAGACTCCCATAATATGAAGACTTTAAAGACTGTCATGTCAAAAATAAGTGCTATAGTCATATTTCTCACTATCTCATCTGTGAAATGAAAACCCTAAACTAGATTTTGGGCTAAGCGTTTAGCCTAATACACATGTTCACACTGTGAAATATTATGGCAGGTTGTTTCCTTCATATATACTTCTTAGGACTGATGCTACACAGAGAGGCTTGAATTGAAACATATGTGAATATTTTAGAATAAATTTGACGCACATTAGATTTTTTTCTCTCCAGGAGTTGAGGAGTTGTGCTTGCAAAGTTTCTGTATAATATATGTTGTGGTTTGTCTTCAGAGGAAGCAATGGAGAGACCGGACATCACTGAAGCAACAAACATGTTTTAATGTCCTAAATATCTCCAAGTTTACCAGAGAAAAGATGCTTTTTAGATTTCAAAGACTGTATCTACCATCTTATGGCTACCATGACAACAGCATCCTTGGACAAGCCATGGGCACTTACAGAAAAATGTAAACAAAGGGATTTGTTAGGCCACGTTATATTAATGCTAAGAAGTTTTTTTTTAAGTCATTCAATCAGCGAGACAACTGCTTGATAAGGATATGAAAATGATATAATGCCATTAATTTGAGAGTGTTTTTTAGCATCAGTACTCTAGGTTTGTCAGTGGACAAAGTTCGGTGTAACTGTGTGTCATGGCGGCTTTTATCTCCCTCGTCCAGGCTTTGTAATATACCCAGACTGTGGGCAAAAAATGCCTACCTCAAAGCAGGGGATGACCTTGAAAGGAGAGCCAAAACCCTCAGACCACTGGTGCCAAGTTCATTTTATCCCTGATGAAAAGAGGCTTCTGAATCTTTCAACCACAGGAGGACTGAGTGTTACACGGTTTCAGACTTTGGTAATAGAGGAAGTTTGGCTTCAATGTCTCACATACACACCATACCACACACAACACTTTTCAACACATTCCAATGATGCTGATAAGCTGTTGCCAGCACTTGGGACACTTTGGAGACTGTGTCTTGATGTGAAGGAGAGCTCTGTGTGTATTAAGCTTTATGTGAATGTGCTGACGGCTGGTCAGCAGATACAGGACAATCTAAGGTTTCTCTATTTGAAATCCTTGTGTTGCTCTGTGTCACACTGCTGAGAGATCCATTTGGGGCACAGGAAGTTATATTGATCCAAACAACAGATTGTTGCCAACTGCCATAAGTCCTAGCTGACTATTGTCATTACAATATTCATTAGAATTACCATATCCACCAAGGACAACACGGGGGCAGCATTTTTACATGCTGGTCAAAAAAGTGTTTGTTTTAGGCTAACTTGTTTAACTGTAACTTAGATGTGCTTAGAGTGAAGGTTACAAACAAGTCAGAAACTGCGCAAGTTGAACACTGTTTTGTAAACCTCAAAACTGTCCAGCTAGCCAAGAGGGTTCAAAATCAGCCTCTATGGGCTCTTATAGCTGTTTTGTATAGCTATGCTGATTGTGGTGTAAAAAAAGTTGTAGGCCTATGAAGAAAGCCTTTCAGTCATTAAAAAAGGAAAAGTGTCCCTTCCTTGTGAGCATGGATTTATATAGCAAATTTCATATCATTTATTTAGTGAAATTTGACATTTTAATCTTACACTTGAACTAGAGTCAATGTCAATGTGTCAGATCTTTTAGTGGCCATGAACATAACTTGACCATTGGGCCAGTATTGGATATGTTGGCTCTGGACCAATAATAGATGACAAATCAGTTGACAAGCTGGCATTGTCATTATGTGTCACACATTTTTATTATAAACAATATTTATTGACCTGGTTTGAATTAATTGTATTGGAAAAATCTCCCAACCTCTTCAAACAAACATGAATGGCACTTGATGCCATATGCCCAGTGTTAAGACATAATTTGTCTGTATGTTTCTATCTATTCTTATCTAGAAAAACAACAGAAGACAATTATACAGGCTTTAAAGTCAATGTTATATTTCTTAATGCCATTTCATTCATTAATTTATTCATTCATGCAGTCTTACCATGTTCAGTTATAGTAGTTGTCCACAAGGTGGCAATACATACAAGTCATATGTAGTTGTAAAGGGAGGTGCCATGTAGTTAGTTACCCAAGATACTTTCCACCACTGACTTAAGATGACTGTTTTAAAATGTGCCTAATGATATTCTTTTCTATCAAACATTTCATGGCATGCCTGGACCTGATTAATAAGAACATGTTCATCATCTCTGCAGAGATGATCTTGGTTCAGATCACGCCACACAGCCAGTTTGAAAAAAGAAGAAGATAGTTATTCTGAAGCACTCAATTAATTAATAAATCAAATTATTGCAGCAATGATGAAATCAGCCTCCAACTCCCAAAATCTAGTTTACATAATCTCTTAAATATGCACACTAGACAAAACAAGTGTAGCAACTCCAAAATGAAACGTTTGTTTTTATTCTGACACCAACTCATTTACTCTTTTAATACTTCACAAAATGTTTTTTTTGTAAGTCATGGCCCGATAAAAAAATACATTCGAACAAACATTAAATTAACTTGATCAATAACAGCAGTGACATCAATTCACAGAAGGCTCTTAAAATATTATTTGGGAATCCTTGTTTTCACAGCACAGTGTCAAATTGTTATTATTTATTTAAAGGGTAAACTGATATGAAGAAGTATGCCTTCATTTTAAAGGATTCGTGGTGTTAAGTATCGGAGGAAAAATAAATCTTCATCAGGGCATTAAAAAAATGTGAGGCTTTGTAGTTTTCTTTTATATGTTTGCATAAAATCTGTCAATCTTACAGTTGGGCTGAATTTCTACAGCTGTTTATACTAGTTTTGATATAAAACGAAATGATAGTATCTTTTCAGATGAAGTAAAAGGCCATAGGCTATATTTCATTTGATTTCATTTCCTACTTATGTAGCCTACACTTTTTATATGTTAGGTTAGCATCGACCAATTCCAGTAAATCATTGATTTAGTAAACATAAAAAAGTACATGCTGTTTTAACATACCTAAAATATATTTTTAGCAGTATTGAGTGGAAATTTCTTTAAAATATTTTTACATTACTTTTTAAAATTACTACAGGTAACTGTAAATACTACAATTCAGTATATCTTAATTGATGTTTTAGTTTGCTACCTCAATCCATTTCCTTTGGGCAGTCAATCAATATGAAAAGTGTGTGTAAGCACTCTGTTTAATGGTGCCTGTGTTCTATTTGCTCTGCATTCATTCATTCATTCATTCTTAAAGATCTTTAAAATGGCTATAACAGTAATTAAAAACTCTTTTTTAAAACTGAATTCAGATATTGTTTTTTAAACTAAACAATCTAAATGGGTGAGGGAAATGTCAAAGTGGAAGCACATAAAAAAGTTATAGTAGTATAGTAGTTCCTCACAGAGAGATATGGCTTTTAGCTTCCTCTTAAAGCTGGTAGTTTAAAAAAAATGCATATGATGAAAGAAACTTGTGGGCTACAGACCATCTTGACACATATTTTGGACACATGTTGCATTGCCATGCATGGCAGTGGACCTGAGCCGCCAGATAATCAGACTGAATTATAATTTAGTTTAAATTAATTCAAACTGTGGGTATTATTCAGATGGTCTGGACATGAGACTGATGATGAGCACTTGTGACTATGACGTCAGTTTTTGGCCTTTTCCATCCTTATTGTTATTGTAGGCTATAACTTGTGACAGGGAAGTGGCAGATGCAGATGGAGCAACAACACATTATTTAATTTAACAATTTTTGTTTTATTAATTTGCATGGACAATTTAAACTGCAGGGCCTTGTTTATCCTCATATTTCTTTGTGGTGTATGTACAGTACCATGCTTTTATGGTGCATATTAGGACAATAAAATTGATTCCACAGACTTACAGTCAAACTACAAACTGGATGCCAAATATTAATGTATTTACCCTACTAGTTAGATGGTATGTAATTTAATTAGAAGCCTGTAGTTCCAAAGACCAAAAGATTCTGGGACAACACTTTAATTGTTTAAATTGTTGTAGATAAAAACAGCCTTTACAGATAAAATAGTTGTTGAAATTTTATTAAGCTAATGTAAGACATACTCCACATAGGCAACTAAAATAGATACTTCGAGAAATCCCTTCAATTCAGTTGTTTTGATTTTTCTTTTTACTAATATTACAAAGGATTTGTACTGAATGGATTTGGGGTCGTTTTATTTTGAAAGGTGCAACAGGAAGTTTTATAATTTTAGTAAGCAAACTTCTGGCTAAATTGAGCCGTTGAGTTAACACGCAACCTGCTACCTGTGTAGCTACCTGTTGGTTAAAATTAAACCTGTGACAACGTTTTTACCATGTCAGTAAAAACAGAAGTTGATCTAACTGGAGTGAAACAAAGTAATGGTGTGTGGCTTGTAAAGGTTTGTGCACCAGCAGTTTCTTTAACAAATATATCGATGAATTCAAAGATATTTCCCTGAAGACTGTTCATGTTTTCTTGTTAAATGGATAACTCCTGGTAAATATCACCAACACTTCTTACGTTACAGCTGTCATCTCGTTGTTTTTTTATTCTTACCGGTACTTCAATCATGACGGATTATATAAATGACTGTTATCATCAATATTATGTTGTTTACTGAGGAAAACGCTTTTTTAAATAACCAACCTTAACCGTGTTTTTACGTAATTGAGGTGACACTATTTTAGCTAACGTTAACATTAAATTAGTTTAGCTAACGTTAGCTCACCGACACTTTTGACATAGACCAAGTCGGTCAGAATTTGCCTCTAAAGTTCCCGCCGAGGAAAATGTTACGTTAACGTTGGTATAACGTTAATTATTTTTAATTATCTAAAATATCCAAGTCACCTCTATGTATATCTCCAAACAGGTTCCTAAGTACCTATCTCAGCAATGGGACAAGGCCAAAGAAAAGGGAGAAGTTGGAAAGATCACCATCGGAAAGTAAAAAAGTTTCTTTTGGTGCAATTAATACTTTTTTTTTGTCATGTGCTTAATTCCTGTACTGTTGTCCTGTATTTTTTCTTCTTTTTCCTCGTTGACCTGACAGAAAGCACGGCAAAACAGAGGTAAGATAGCTGCATGTAAAACTGCACTTTCAGCTTGTAGGCCTACAATTAACCTTCACAACTGTTGTCTTTAAAATTATTGTTTTGCCTTTTACACTTTGGTATTTTAAAGAAATAGAATAATGCACAGTTTATCTGCCTTTTTTTCTCCCTGTGTTTTCTTCTTCTTCGGTTATCCTATCTGCAGCCGTGTTGATCTAACCTCTTCTCAAGTATCAATGTTTCATGATGTAATTGACCCCATCTGATGAATGAAATAGATGTTTGTAGGTATGATTAGTCAGCAGGGCCTGACTCAGATGTTTTTCACAGGTACGTTTCAGCCTTAATGAGGAGCTTACTGCCCTGGGTGATGTGGGGGAGAAGGATGCATCACTGCAGGTCCCAAGAGATCACCCATTCACTATGCATGCAGTGGGTGGACAGACCATGGCTGCCTTCAGCCAGAGTGACACAGGTCAGTCTCCGACTCTGCTGTTACAGTCCTCGTCCCTCTTTTCTTCTGTTCTGTATGATTCAATCAGAAACATATAATGGATTTGACAGTGTGTCATTACTGTGACTGTACAAACACAGGGGAGTGTTGTTTGTAAGCGCAACAGGAGTACATGTCATAGTCTCCCACACATAAAATTGACATAAATGTGTAAAACATCTGAGTACAAATAAGTTTACTTTTACTTAATTTTTTTCAGAAAAAAAGGGGGGGGGGGAGTTTGAAAGTATTTTAGACTCAGGATAGAGTTTTGAATTATGTACATTTTCTTTGCATTGTGTTGAATATCTAGAATGCTGTGACTTAAAAAAACAGAGGAGTCCTGTGTTAATTTATCTGTTAAATTGTAGTTCAATGAAGCTAAAATCAGGAAAAACCTCATTGAGATTAACTATTAACTGTAGATAAAATGCATTGATGAGAATTTATCAAGGTACACATCTTTGAGCTGCTGTGTTGACAGCTTACACAGAAACCCAAGGAGTTGCCTGAGTATAGTGTCGAGTGACGTTGCAGATTTAGCAGTCTTTTCTTCTCTTATGTAGTTAGTGACTTCTGATGCTGCCAGGCACGATATGCAATTCATGTACCTGAACCAGGGGGATTTGCATCACATCCAGAGTTAAAAATAGCTCACACTGTTTGGTTTGGTGTAATAATAAATAATACTTCTATTTGAACACCTTAATGTATCAGACCAGAAGAAGTATATGTAAAATATATAAAATCAATCTTTCAAAATAATACAAAGAGCAACTAAGGGAAATTTAAAACCATTTTAAGCGTTTTGAAATGTAATAAATAAAACATATAAAGGTCTGTAATTTAGTGGAAAACAATTAATTCCGGCGGTAAATAAATAACATGATGCACTTTAGTTGTGTTTAGTTGTAGTTAATGTCAGAGGCGATCTTGAACCTCCCGTGGTGCCTGTGCTTGCTAACAATGAAATAACAGCGCATTGTATTTTTCAAGCACTCCTAAGGGTGCATGTAAGTGTGTGTTTTTGGCAGACAAAAAAAGCAATTTTGAGCATTCCCTGGTAATGCCTACTACTACTGTCTGTTTGACATAGTTGTAGTAACTAAATACTATCCAAAGTGGACAGTGTGAAACCAGAAAAGAGCAATGTTTATTTTCTGATGTAACTCTCAGTGTGTAAAAAGAACTATTGCACTAAGATTAACAAGACTTCATATAGAGCAGCAAAACCTTTGAGTCATCAAATACACTCAACATGAAAATAGCAACAGGCTGCAGATTTGGATCTTCTAAGCACATTCATTCTCATGTCTACATCGAGTGGGGGCGTTTGTTTTTAGGTTTTGAAGATATAACACAGCCTCTTCAAGGCTGGACTGAATCACGCGGTTTTGGACCTTTCTGTTCTGTATAGGGGTGGGGGGTTCATTCTGTAAAGCCCAGGGCCTGTATTCACAAAAATTCTGAGAATCCTCTGAGAGAGCTCCTAACTTAGATTAAAAAATCATAGCAAGGATGTTTAGCCTAGGAGTGATCAGAGCAACTCTGAGTGAGGAAGAGACAGAAACTTTTATCTTAGTGAGGAGGCATGGTTGGCTAGGTATGACACCATTTTTTAGAAGCTGTGATTGGTTAATCCCAAAAAATTGAGAAAAAAACACATTTTGCACTACGACATTAGCATCTGTGTAATAATTTGTAAGATTTACTTCAGCCCACTTGTGCATTAGCTTCTTCACATGCTGATAGCTATATCAGCAGGTAAAGAGCTTTAATAGTGATTGGATGCACCTGTGGAGGTAACCACATGTAGAGAAACTCAACATGCATGTCTTACTTTGTAATGAAAAAAGTCAGAGATGGATTGAAATGTCTGCACAAATAGTTGATTCTATAAGAATATTCTTCATGTAGTGTTTGCAGAAAATTTCTCCATTTCCTCCTCAGTTTGAGAAACTCTTAAGCCTGTCAAAAGTCCTCCTCACTACTTCTTACAGTTTTACACCCGAGGAGCTCTCTGAAGGGCTAAGACACTTTGTGAATAACTTTGATCTTTACAAGGATCTAGTCTTAACTTTTTTTTTTGCTCTTCCTTTCTACGTTTTTGACTGAAGTTGTCCCTTATTTGAAACAGCTGTGTAGAAAAACATATTTTTTTAATAGCTGTGATACAGTTTTCACAACAGCAAGTTAGCGATGTGTAGAGGTTGCCTGTCGTCAATGACGTGGGTGTCTCTAAAGGAACTAAACCAAGGAGGTTCAGCATGACATCCTCTCCACTTGTAAGCTCTTTAAACAACAGAAGACTTGTATTTAACAGGAGAGATTAGGGTTGAATTCTAAACTTAAGAGGAAAACTTTAGAGCACACAATTTAGCAACACACATCTCAGCAAGAGAAACATCATAGCACACTTGGAAGTGGAATAAAAACACTGAAGCTCATTTTCTCTTTTGTAAACGTTCCGTGCATATATTTACTAGAGTACTTAAGTCCCATCTCTGACAGGGAAAATAGCCAATCATAGTTTAGGATTTTTGGGGGTAGCCACTGGGGATGTTTTCTTTTATAGGTTTTACTTTACAAATATAAGAAGAGAACACTTCCAACATATATTATGGCTTAGAAACCCACGAGAATACAGGAAAATAAAGGGTTTGACACTCAAAATATTTTGGGGGGAGATTTGTTTGAGTGAGAGTGAGAGCTGGTCATGAAACCTTGTGCAGTTTTGCTATGTAAAATGCCCATCAGAATTCACCTCTGGCTATTCCACTCAGGAGCAATTCAGCCAAGGACACTTTGACTTGTGGCTGGAGGAGCTGGGGATTGAGCCCCCCAATTTCCTTTTCAGTGAAAACCGACTACCAAAGACCCACAGCTGCCCCATTAAAGAACATTTTAAAATAAGGAAAAACATGGATTTTGGCTGTCAGTTATAGTACTTTAAAACAAGCAAATCGAATCAGCCACAATTGGAATCAGCGGGCTAAACTTTGAAAAATTGGCAAAAGAAATTGCAGGTGATTCATCTCTAATGTCAGGTCTTGCCTTACCATCCTCCAAAAACAAGAGAACTCTCTTAGCTTTTGTATTTTGCAAGGGGACCTGCACTGCTTCCTTGTCCCGGGGCTGCCAAAGACTGTTTGGATTTATTTCAAAATGCAAACCACCCACAGTGCTTTCTTTTCCTTTAGTGTGGAAATATGATGGGTTCAGCCAGACCTTTCTCAATTGCTGGCATAGTTCAGTGTGGAGGGGGCGGCAGTAGTTGCGCCCCTTGTTTAGAGGCTAAATGCTGCGTTCCAGTTGAATTAGGAAGTGGGAAATTCCGAGTTCCCAGTCGGAAGTGTAAACTGGAACGCCCCCTGAAGTCGTATTTACTAGTCGGAAACTCGGAGAAAAATCAGTAGCCCGAGTTAAAATCCAACATGGCTGCTACGTGCATCAACCGTACGTTAAAGCTGAGACTATAGTGTTTAAATTAGCCACTTGTTCCCCTTTATTTGTGATTAAATCAATCACACTGATAGTATCGTGCAAGTTCTATCCGTGGACATGTTGTCATTTTATTTTTGTGCACAAACTATCACGTAGTGTGTTGTTATCGTCTGGTATTAGTTAACAAAACAACGGTACTCCTGGAGGTGTCCATATTGCTTTTCCGACTTGCAACTGGAACACGCTCAACTCGGGTGTGACGTCATTCCCAGCTCCGAGATCCCAGTTCCGAGGTAACTGGAACGCAGCAATAGTCCTCCAGGCGGCTGGCCTTGGTTCAAGTCTGACCCGCCGCTCCTTTTCCGCAAGTCATTCCCCACTCTCTCGCCCCAATTTCCTGCTCTATCCACTGTCCTATCAGAATAAAGGCATAAAGCCCAAAATTAATTCTTAAAAAAGACTTCAGTGTTGAGATAGGTCTAATGGAATGACTGCAGCTACCAGAAGAGAGACAAGCAGATGATTTCTTTTAAAGACTGAGTTACTGCGACTCGCTTGAACAGTCACTCTCAATCTGAAGATTGGCTGTTCAATTCTCTGGCTCCTGCACTCGACATGTTGAAGCGTCCTTGGGCAAGAACCCTAAATTGTGACTGTGTTTTAATGATTACATCAGCACTGCACTTTAAATGGCAGCCTCTGTCACCTGTTTAGGTGTGAAAGTGTGAATGTTACATTTAGTGTATATGTGCTTTGAGCAGTTGCAAGACAAAGTGCCATATCAGTGTGGCCCATTTACCATTTTTTTCTTAAATAAGACACACATTTGGGATGTTCCTAACATGTCAGCAGATCTCCGTTAAGCATTGGAGGCCACAAAGGCTGAATTCTCCTGTCTCCTAACCCTTTCTATTCTATGCTGCGGTTGGCAGTGAACCCTACAAAAAACAAAAACAAATCTAGTGTCCCTTGCTGCTATCAAGCTAATGTTAAGTTTTGGCCTTGACAAGTGTTGATCGCTATGGTAACTTGTGCTGCACAGATAACCTTCTCTGGAGGTGTGTGGTGAACCGTAAATGTGCTGCTCTTCAAGTTTTCTGACAATATTCTCAATGAGCAACACAGATTCTCAACCAAAGAAACAATACATATGCAGACTGGCTGTACTTCACCTTAATGCCAATGAGCGAAGCTGTTCCAGCAGCAAAAACTGTCTTCATCTCTTGGTTTTGTTACCACATGAACCTTTTAATGTCAAGATGGTGATGGAATAATATGAGCCCCCTCCAGTTTTCTTTCTCTTTCTCTTCCTCTATTTTTCTGTATTGTTTGCTTCAGGTAATACTGAAACTTCAAATTTGACAGTTTTCATAACATCAAAACACTTAAAAAACAATCAAGGCCAAATCTGATTTTACACAAGCAGGAACATTGCAGGTATTGCAGTGTCCCTGCTGTAAAAACAGCTTAGAGCAGTGGTACCCTACCTTGCCCAATCATTTTTTTTTTTTTTTCAAAAACCACAATCCAAAATCGCCCCTTTCTTCCATAAAAACAGTAGGCAGAATAGCGAGAATAGTTATAGTTTATTAAGTTCAGAAAAGCTTGATGTATAGTGCAATACATGTAATTTCTTCTTCTAATTATTATCCTCATGCAAACACAAATATCATTTAAGTGATGATAATAAAAGTCCATAACACTGTAAATAAGAAGAGAAAGCACTTTGCTGATAATCACAGTCCATTACAGAGCACCATAGCATTTGTGTATATTTATATCCACACACCTGCACCCCTAGCAGCGTCGTCACACCCTGCATAATTACGTAGCTTAGATTTTGTGTGTAATATACAGATTTTTTTTTTTTTTTTGCATATTTGTGGGCCAATGAATATACCTAGACATATATACCTGTATCGACTATGTGCGGGAATACTGAAATTGATGAATGTGACTTGCAATCAATGATTTCTGTTGACAATGTTTTCCTTTTTAAACCATTTTTTGGGGGATTTTTTTTTTTCCAAGTAGGATTTAAACGAGCCACAACTAGTCACAAACAAGCCGCATGCAGCTCGGCAGGAGCGGGTTGAGTATCGAAGTCTTAGAGCAAAATGCTAATGATGCCAGTCTATGCTGGTTTAACATAGCTGTGACAACAGACTAGCAAAGCCTGCATACCTTCACTAGTATGGTCATGATAACACTTGTGATACGCTGATAATGTCATTCTGACAGCTAATATAAAGTCTTGCCTCAAACATACATGTAAAATGGGTCAACAAAACATTACACAGCTTCACACACAGTCGAAGCTGTACAACTCATCAGTACCAAAATCTTCAGCCTCACAAAAGATTATCCATCTAAATCCACCCAAGAAATAACAAAAAAAAATGAACACTAACTTTAACAAGGAAAGGATTTTCATTGCAGGGCTGCTGTGTTAAACAGCTTTAGTTTTAGCTCGGTGTACCTTATAAACTGACAATGTATAGCTACATCATGTTAACTGGGCCTGAAAAATATAATGTAAATTGAAATAAAGCTTTCTTGTCATCAGGTTATATTCCACAGCCACAAGGTTTATTTTATCACCACCCTTGTGCACTTAGATTCACCCACACTTGCATGTGCATTAATACCTCCCACATATGATAATGGATTTTTCACTTTCTCTTTTTTATTTTTTATTTCATTCACTGCTCTCAGTCTTTTATCACCATCAGAAATAGCATCACTTTCAATTCTCTGTACTGAAATTCTCAGCTGAAACAATGTATATAAACCAAGTACTGTTTCTGAGAACATAAACTGTATGAGACTCTGGTGGTGGAATTCAGGGAAAATGACATTTAGGAGGCATAAGATAACCTTCAGATGGCTTGCTTGAGTGTGAAAGTGCACTGGAAACAAAAAGGAGGATAATGTCCTTGGGGATGTGGGGGTGTGTAGTCTATTTACCTGACCAATGCTCAGCTCCGCCCCCATTCGCCTACAGGAAGCTGTATTGTATGACTTGTTTCCCACTCACTTTCCAACAGTCTTGCTCTCTTAGAGACAGACACACACACACACACACACACACACACACACACACACACTCAGAATTTCGGCCTCGCAACGATTCAAATTATACTTACACTTCAGACACAGCAGGTCTTCTAAAGAATGTTTGATATGAAATGTGAGACATCTTGAAAAATAGAATTATAATTTTAAATACATAATATACCACCTATTGAAGCTAAGCAAATATTACATCTCGAAATTAGCTACATCCTTCTCTTTGCCCCTTACTAAAATGTCAATCTGTAACAAATATGTTAATCATTTATACAAACCTTTAATAACTTACAAATGTTTTATGAAGATTTTCTGAACTAGAAGTAACACATCCCAGGCAGTTAAATCAGGATGAACTCAAATACCATTACAACATTGCATGTTCAAACTGATGAAATATAATCTGGATGAGGTTCTTAAAGTTCTCAAATTAGCAAACTTAGTTGAGTGGACAAAGTTTTTCATTTTTAGTCAATATAGGACACAACCTCAAAGTCAGTCAATCAATCAATAGCGCCAATTCATAACAAGTGTATCTCAAGACGCTTTACAAAAAGCAGGTAAAAGACCTTACTTATTGCTATGTTACAAAGACCCTTTCGCAAAGCAGCAAAAGTTACATCGGTAAGAAAAAACTCCCTTTTAGTGTATTGTTATAAATTTGTGGTTTTGCAATCTTAGGTGGAGGTCATTGAAATCAGAAACTTGCCTGAAAGAACAAACTTAAAGTCTGGTTATATCAGTGATGTTCGGGTTTCAGTATCGCCAGCTTGGCTCAAGGAATGGCAGTGTTGGCTTCTTGGTCCAGTTGAAGAGTTTTCTTCTATCAGATCCAATTTAACATTTCATCATGAGCCAGGAAATGTAAGACATGTTAAAGCCTTTTGTTTCTGAATAATTGAATGATGCAATCCTGGATGTTCTTTACTAAAATCAGAAATGTTGGATTTTTTTCTTTTAATCATACTTCATTTCAGTTTATATGAAGATACCTCTAAAATAACTACCACATTGCAGCAAGATGCTTTTAGGGGTTAGGGTTTGTTTAATGCTTTTTGATCTATATTAGCTTTTGAGTTCAACAGATCCCTAATGGCTTTAGTATTCAGTTTGAAGAAAAAACAACACAACAAAAATAAAAACACTACGATTACACCTTACAGTTAACATTGACTAAACTGTTAAGTTACTGCAGTAGCACAAACTAAAGTGTTAACGTTTACATTAAGTGTTGTTGTTTTTTGGCCACACCTAGTACAGTTTTTTTTCTTCTACAGAACACTACTTTTATACGAGGCCTATTATGTCATGTTCCATTTCTTCAGACATATGTAATTCAGGCAGCCAAGCAATGTCTATCTTTATGCTCCAGACATTTCAATGTCTGTATAAAACATTCTTCTACCTCTTTCAGTGCTCATTGTGCCAACAATAGCAAGAGGTTGCTAATGGTGACCGTCAATGATTGATACCTACATGAATGGTATCTGACGTGGCTTTTGTACAGTAAGGCTGCTAGCTAAATGTTCCTCCATTATTTCCCCCTCGTTGTTCTGCTTTGTTCCGACGAGGACCAGGTATTGATTAAGAGGTTGCTAAGCAACAGGCCTAGTTGCCATTGCCACAGAAGCGTGCAGGGGAGAACAGAAAGCCAGATGCAATGTACTGCTCTGTTACAGTAAGACTCTCCTTCAGCTGCGTCTGCCGAGCTTTTTCACAAATAACTCTTTAAACCTTGAGTGCTTGAATTGCTTTTTAATCCCTGTTTTGATGCTTTTGTTTCAACACATTTATTTGTTGCTGTCTGCTCTGCCAAGCAAACTATGACATCCAATTGATATAGACATTTTCTTCAATGGATATGTCCTTAATAAAAAAGTTTGAGCCTCGTCTGTCTATAGTCATAGAGTGGCTATTAAGTATGTTTGAGACACTTTTTAATTTCTTCAAAGCTGAATATAATCTCCATTAGTTACCAGTTGTACACTTATTTGTATCTGTGAAAAGACAATTGACTCATTGGATTGACTCTCCTGTCTCATACATAAGAAAGTGTCAAATTGTTTCAATAAAAGAGCAAATTAACAAGATTGTGTACAGAGCATTTTATGTTTGTAAAAAAGTGTAAATGCTTTTCCTTGCTGTTATGTTTGAAACTGATCATTATTAATGATGTCATGATTAAAAAGGCTATTCACAGACACACACACACACTCCACTACTTAGGGCTTATGGTGCGTTTCGTTTACCTCGGATCTCGGAGCTGGAAATGACGTCACACCCGTGTTGACCGTGTGCCAGTTGCAAGTCGGACAAACAACATGGACGCCTCCAGAAGTTCTTTTGTTTCGTCAGCTAATTCCTGACGATAACATCACACCAGGTGGCACACAAAAATACATGACAACATGTCTACAGATAGAACTTCCACAACACTTTTAGTGTGATTGTATTTAATTACCCAAAAAGAGGACTGCTAATAAACACATTAGTTACAGCTTAAACTTTACTGTTGATGCATGTAGCAGCCATGTTGGCTTTTAACTCGGACAACTGAAGTTGCTTCGAGGTTCCGAGGCAATATTCTGGCTTCAGGAGGGCGTTCCTAATGATGTATCAGACCGGTAATTCAGAATTTCCAACTTCAGAGATCAAATGGAACACACCATTAAAAAACAATACTTCACATTATCTCTGTGTGTAATTTGATCTTATTGACTGACATAGTAGGCAACAGAAGCAGCCAACCCTCAAATGACTTCAGCTTCTGTGTCAGATTGAATTTGAAAATATTGGTAACCTTTGATTAGACAAGAATTTTCACCTTTCGCTAATAAAGCCTCCCCCCCTTAATTTGTTTTGACTTTTTTTGCTGGTAGAAGGAGACTTATAGTGAAGAAAGTTCCCAGGGCCATATAAGATTAACACTGAATGTTTAACCTATGGTGTACATTCACTGTGGACAGAGTCCTGGTCTAGTTTTTGTTTTCACTTTGCTTCTGCATTTCCTGTCATCAAACTTTTTTTTTCATTGGATGAATTCAGAGGTGGTGGCTCTAATTTAGAGGCCTGGAATCTTTCAAATTTTGGAAATTTAGTTATGTTTGTCTGGTTTCTTTGAAGTGGGATATGCTGCTGTTGTTCTACATTGTTATTATTTGAAATACCTTTTCTGAAGTGGCAACATGCAAAAAATCATTGTAACTGTGCAGTGTTGGATCCTGGGCATTCTGCTCTAGGTGTTGTATTGAAGGAGTGCGGCTTGATTGGCTTTGTACACGTTTTCAGGAATTTATCTGACTTCATCCACAAGGCCATTCATCTCCAGCTTTTCAGTAAGTTTTCTAACTTTGTGTAGTTGTGCAGTACTTTGTGTGTGGTTGGGCTGTTTGGCTGGTGTTCTGACGTGCAGTCATGGTCTTTTGACAGGAGAGTCGAAGAAGTTTCTCACCCCTCCTGCTTCAAAGTTCTTTCTGTTGGAAAGCTTATCCCTCTTGGGCAAACTCACTGTCAGATCAGATTGAAGCTGGCAGCTCCTGTTGCACTGTTCTCTGCTCTTACCTGCACGATCAGAAAAAAAAAATACCGTAGTTGAAATTTCAAATAATAAAAGGTACTTTTTGATTGAATTTTTAGCCACAGTGACATTTGATGTGAAGTGTTTCTTTATCCTTGGAAATTCACTTGAGCTCTCTGCTCTTTTCAACAAATCATTTTCTCATCTTTGCACTGTTCCACACATTCACACTGGCAACAACACGTTTAGGCTGTAAGAATATACACTTTTTCTCCATTTTAACGGCTCTCTTATCTATTGTGCAAAACATTGTCTGTACGGTCCAGCACACATTTACTGTTAAGAAATAAAAATGTTAAAGAAATCGCACCTTATTTGTTGCTCAAGGACATAAACCCAGAGAGCAGCACTAATACTTAGAAATACAACAGCAACAATACGGAAACATACAGTTCAATACATTACCCATTTTTCCAAATCACAGGAGTCTAAATTTGTGGATAAAGAAATAATGTTTTCACATGTTCCTCTAAAATACAAAACTCACATTTGTTCTACCCAGCAGTCACAGTGTAGCAGGGGTCTTGTAATTCAAGGCCTGCTATTCTTCTCAGACACAAATGATTTTTTATTGCCCAAGGTGAAAACGGTGAAGAGAGCCTGGAGTTGTTTGGCTAGAGAAACATTACCTGCCTTCTCATTTCTGTTTTGCTTGTTGAAAAGAAGGTTTGTCCAACCCCCTGCTGTTTACCCTGGCGGAAACACGTGACACCAGAATAATGAAGAGCTTAAACGTGATGCTCTGTCACCAGAAGAGCAATGGTATTCTCTGTCAGTAGGTTGAAGACAGAAAGGGTTACAGTGAAGCACATTGTAGGTAAATGTGAGGGAAGGAACCTCTTTAAATGAAGTTTTCTTCAGAGTTGAAGCTGAGAAGTGAAACGGTATTCATCTCTGTCATGACCTTTGCCACTGTGTCGACAGAGCCCATTAAGTTAATGGCAATGTTATGTCTCCTAACTGGAAATATCTTTGATGGTACAAGTTCTGATTTCTCAGAGTCCTTTAGACTTCAAATGAGGCCATTTAGACCTGATGAGACGCAGGCATGCTTCTACATTTTAGACCTGATGAGACGTCTACGTCTCATAAGGCAATGAACATGAGTGCAAAGGAAACCTTAATTTACAGTTAAAGCCAATAGTTTTAAGCTTTCAAATGTTTTATTTTTAAGGTCTCTATCTGATACAGAGGCTGAGACAAAGATTTAAGTAAACATTGAAATTCTGTGCAGTTTTTCCTTAGGTTTTGGGAGGTTGATTTCAAACGTTACTTAGGTTTTAGAGGGTGGTTTTTTTAGGCGTCCTTGGGTCTAAATAGGTTAAAGTCAATGCAGTGACTGTAGAGCACAGTCAAACATTGTGATAATATACTCCTGTATATCTTCTCTTGTAATTTCATAAAGCAACCATGGCATTACAGCTCACATTTCAGCAATCCATCATTATGTATCAGAGAGAGTTTAAAAGCTTGTTCTGTATTTTATTTTCCTCCCATTACGGCTGCATTCCAAATGAGAAAATTGAGTCGAGCAGCCTATTTCTGTACTAAACATCCAGAAGCTCAGCTGACCCGCACCAGTGGGTAGATTACTCTCTGCTTTCATCTTTGCAGGGAGTCATGTTCACTGACACATGAATAAAAAGTTTCACATTATTGTAAGTCATTAGCCAGCTGGATGTTGGCTCTTTATTAAAATTGTAATAATAGCTAGTCAGTGTTGTCCATCAGTGTTGTGATATGATGGCTGTTTCTCCACACACAGGTCACACAATCCATATGCTTGTATTACTTTTGTGTGAGATTTCTGAGCAAAAAAAACAAACAATCTTTTTGTGTCGTGTGGGAGTATTTTATTCAACAGTTACAAAACTTGCCTCTCTCAGCCCAACTAAAAAAGCTGCTCAGTGCTCACCCACCATCAGTCTGGCCTTCAGTAGAGAGTTGCTTCTTTGCATTGCTCAGTTCAGGGTAGGTATGTCGGCCTCTGTGCAGGGTTTAAGTTTGAGACTAGCTGCAGATTCCACTAAGTCTCATAACTCAGGTTTGACTGACAGATGCATGGTTTAAGAGGGAAAAAGTGCAGCTTTTTTATCATGAAAAATCCTGGTTCTTAATAAATTGGGTCTTATAAAATATACCAAATGCAGCCACACATTCATAATCATCCACTTACTACTTAGCATGCATATTGCAAAATCAATCTTTATGGTTCTTTAAATTCAGTGTTTGCTGTATATATTGACCTCCCACTCCACCCTACACCTCTTTGCAGTGTGTATGTACACTGTGGCCAGTGCACACAGCAGACTTCATGGCAGCCTAGAAGGCAGGCTTAACGGATTGGAGCTTTATTGTTTTACCAGAGACATGGAAATTAACCAGTCCTCCTACGTGTGTTTCGGAAAATATGTCGTCATTGCCCCAGGTTTTCTGTGTAACAGCCATATTTGTGTTACTTTTATAGGGGAAAAAACGTTCCTTATAAAGGAGGAATAAGCTCAATATTCTAGATGTCATCTGATAGTGGTGCTACAGATCACCGTTGATCTGTGATCTGTAAAGCTTTAAAACCATTTTTTTTGGCAATCTGAAAAATTATCAAATCTGTGAACGGATTTGAACCATGAGATGTTGCACCCCCTAATATCTGGTGTGGTTCGTATATGGTATAAAAAGAACAAAGAGAAATATATAAACATTTTCTTGAACTGTTCAAGTAAGACATCTTCTAACCAATCTATAAAGGCAACGTATACATTTATGTAAATCATTTAGTAACCATGGTAACACAGCTTTGCAGTACCATTTGAGCGTGGGCTTTTCCCGACCAATCAGACAGCCAAAAACAGCCTCCAAGTCAAATCATGTTATTAGAAATATTACACAGATATATTGTACCTCACTACTACAGTTAGCTAAAGAAATCAGCATTGTGAGAATAAACTTCTTGTAAAACATTCTAAATGTACATAATTTAACAAAAAATGAGGCATGTGTGTATATTTAACCAAATATCAGGATTACTAATTTATCCAGATTTCTACTACTGTTGTTGGAGCTTTAAAACATGTGTTGTATCTATTCCAAAGTTAAACATTGAATTAATTTGTATCAGGAAGGCCTACTTCTAGTTTAAAGTCCTTACACTCTAAAACACAGAAACTATAGAATGAATACAAATCTTCATTAACAGAATCACTTGGATGCACACAACTTGTACAACACATGATTGTTGCAGCCTCAATAGCAGTCTCACACAGACAGTTGGAAGGTGAGAGGCAGAATGATTCTGATGTCCTCTTCCACCTCCTACCTTCTCTGTCTCTGCT
Source organism: Tautogolabrus adspersus (assembly GCA_020745685.1). Taxonomy (NCBI): domain Eukaryota; kingdom Metazoa; phylum Chordata; class Actinopteri; order Labriformes; family Labridae; genus Tautogolabrus; species Tautogolabrus adspersus. Next base: position 18,378,341 of record CM036548.1, on the reverse strand, counting down.
CTGCTGGGCTTGGTTGTTCAAAAGTAATCCAACAGGATTAAAGCTATCAGTATCAGATACGATTATCTGTTGAAATTGGGTTATTATAAAAAATAAAGGGGGTGGGGGGATTAGCTAATCGGATAAGATTATATAATCTCGGGGCGCTGGTGGCGCAGTGGTTAGTGCGCGCGTCCCATGTATGGAGGCTGTAGTCCTCAACGCGGGCGGCCCAGGTTCAAATTCAACCTGTGGCTCCTTTCCCGCATGTCAATCCCCACTCTCTCTCCCTGATTTCCATCTCTATCCACTATCCTGTCTCTCCAATAAAGGCACACAAAAAAAAAAAAAAAAAAAAAAGCCCAAGATTAGATAATCTAATCCAGGATTTAATCTGGATAAAACCTCCAGTTTGTGTTGAAAACTTTTGAGTAGGATTACGGTTACATTGATCCAAAACAAATCTGGATTGTCCTGAGAGTGCTGGATTCCAGGGAAAAAAGCAAGAAAACCAATACATTGCTCAAACAATACATTTTTTAAAGTATTTCTACAGTGACGATGATATTTTAAAAGACATTTGTTCAAATGTATTTTGCACTAGCTTTCTGTTATGCTTCAGTGACAGTCCATGAAGTGAGGCAAAACACCAAAACAGGGTGAACCTTGGGTAATCTTTCACCCGCGAACGCGAAGTTGACCTGCTTTCTGTTAGACAAGAAGGTGCAAAATTTGGTGTGAGCTTGTGCTAGCGTGCTAAATTATCTGCTTTTCCATTACAACAAATGCAATATGTTCAGGTAGCTTGCAGTAAATGTACAAGCACTTACATGCATGCTAAGTCCTGCAGTGGTCATGCACTTCTGGTGGAAATGGGCCCTGGAAGAGGCCCCAATTTGAATTGGGTTTCTCAGTTTCTGTTTGTGTAGATTTTGGCACTCCCATGTGGACAAAGTATATCATAGTATGTAGTCCCATTTAGAGCACTGGTAATCCTTAAAGTCTTTTCCTGGATAAGGGTGTTCCTATCCAGTTTTTCTTTGAACAACAGGGATAAAAGTGAGATTGATTACCTGATCCTTAGTAGAAAAAGTGGATTACAAAATAGTGATCATTTTCATTCGGATTAAACCTACTGAACAACCGGGCCCAGGAGTTCATCCTATTGTCTTTCTCTTTTTCATGATCCTACTCTGGAAATATTTCCTTTTATTTTTGAATGTGTTGTTAAGTTAACATTTTAAGCATAAATGCTACAATTTAACTGGTTGAGGATTTAATGCATAACATGACTCGTGACAGAAAACTTAATATTTGATATCAACATTTGTTCACAAAATATGATATGATATGGTATTTTGTATTGTTGAAGTTGTAGAGAAAAAACATTTTGAACACAAGGGTGAAGAATATCAGATTAATGGTGTTTTTGGAGAAGTTCTTCCAAAACAGGAGAGCACTTCCTCCTCGGCCCTGGTTCGTTTGGACGTCTGTGAACACAGCAAGCACAGTGTGATGCAGAACAAAACAAGCCAGTTGAGATTGCCCTGAAGAGGTGGTCTCGGCTTACTTCCAATAGAACCCTGGAGCAGTTAATTTGCAATTAGAACGCCATCAAGCCAGCACCAGAAACAAACAACTGTCTGACTCATCACACTCCAGTATTATGAGCAGGAGCAGCAGCAGTAGTAGGATTGGGAATAACGCAGTTATAGGAACTTTCGATTACGACTGATAATCAGCATTAAAATAGTGATAGGCTCATGTTTACTCACCTTCTCCATCTAATTTAACGCAGAGCATCTCAGGACTCGACAACTTCTGGTTCCACGACTTAAGTTCAGAGAGTTTTGTCCACTTGTTGAACCAGGGGAATTTTTCCTCATCACTAGAACCTCCACTTTTGCCAAGCTGGTCTCATACTTTTACATGTTGCCGTCAAAGTTTGTCGGTCGACACTGCGAACAGGTGTTACAGTTTAAAGAGTGACCATGTTAACTGGCGACCTTCAGCTTCATAGACACAGCTAGAGTACTCACACATGCCTCCTTGTTTATTTTTCATCATTAATAAAAATAAACTCATCAGATATGTATTAAATGTAAACAATACAAAGAAACGCTCTCTAAGACTTTTGTCGTTAACAGCTGCTGTCAACAAGATCAGAGTCATTCGTGTTATCAAGCTCAAACGTTAAACCGTAACACTGGCAGAGCGTTAAAAGCCCCTCTAGTTCATGCGCTGATTCACAAGTTAAATTTCTGTATATTTATGAGTTTTCTTTGACAAATCTGTTCATCTGCCTAAATGTTGATGATATATTTGACCTCCTTGCTGCTCCAAGTCAAACCACATTTTGTTGGTATGTTAACTTGCTAACTAGCCTCCTGTAGGTCTTCTTCACTTGCAGAAAACTCATGAAGAACTTCTGAAAAACTCCTAATATTTGCTGGAGCAGCTGTACTGTATGTGTAAATGCAAATAGACACATTTTCCTCTCTGACTTTGCAAACAGACACATTTTCCACAGAGTGCAGAGTTTCTCCTGCCAGTCCCCTAGTATTTTTTTCCGCAGCAGGTCGCTGATGGGAGAACACAGCAGGATATTATCCATAGAATTCACCTCGAGCAAATGGGAGGGGTTGTTGACATTTATATCCTCTCACTGGTGCACTATGCATAGATTGAATGCACGAGACCACTACGATCTCTGTGCACGTAATTAAACTGCTGCATTATGTTTTAATGTTAATTAAACATTGTGGACTTATCTGAACACAATGGAGATCGTCATGCAGACATTTAAGATTTTACTTTCTGAGAGACCGCTTTAAAATAGACTGCAACATAGTGTAGATACCTGTGCACCTTTTATTCAGGATTTTACGGTATCCAGTCATTGAGCCTCCTATCCCTCTTTATCTGTTGCTCATGTTTTTTGTAACTGAATGATGGTTGCATCTGCCTCTTTTGTCTGAACTGAGAGAGGAGGTGGAAAGAGTCTGACCTTCGCACCTCCTTCTCTTCATCACCCATCGTCTTGCACTCCTCCCTCTCCTCTGCTTTACCTCCTATTCTACTGCCGAAAGATAGAAATCTCAGGCATGTTAGTCATTTTCTGGCCGAGCAACCTTGCACAACAGGGTGTATGTGTGTGTTGGCTAGAGAGACAGAGAGCAGCTTGTGAGCCTATGATGTAGGAGTTGAGTTTGCCTGGCAACAGGTGAAAAGAGTGGCATGAGACAGTTGAAGATGGTTTTGAGCTTTTTTTTTCTGCTGAAATCAAAACCTTCTTTCACTGCTTTCACCTTTTGCATCCCTCATCCTCCTAAGCTGCCTTTTGATGAGGCAGGGACCACTTTGACCCTGCAACTAATCAGTAAAAAGTCAAAGTCATAAAAAATGCATGGAGCTTATCTGTAATTAAAAAAGGCCTCAGTCTTGATGTTGTCATTGAAATATCAGTGCATAGTACAAAGTAAGAATTTGCTTAGTGTACCTCATCTTGATGGGGTTTACATGACTAGATGTAGTCTATGATTTTGTGGGGGTCTTTGTGAGGATCTGAAGATCATAGGTCTTTGTGGGTAACTGAGTCATGACGGGACAATCCAATAGGCTAAACAATTCGACAAACACCTCCAAACCCCCCAAGGCTGAGTAAAAATATTTATTCATCAATCCTGAGATTGATTATTTTATTGTCAAAAACTAAGGCACATTTTAAAGGCAGAATGTGCAACATTTTACACATAAATATTGCAGAAATCAAGTATATCCTGTCTAAATGTCTCTCTCAGTCATGACTGTCTACAACGAGTGAGAAGCGCGAGTCTCACCAGCTGCACAGTTGACGGAGCTGTGTTTACATCGTATTCACATGGACTGGACGGCCTTGCGTATTAAGCTGTTTTAGTCAAGGACTAGAGAAAAGAAGAATAACATAGTCTACTCACTGCTTATTTGGTCTGTCAACCGATCAGAGGCTGTATCGTTGATAAGCTAACATGTAATGGCCAATGAGAAACAGACGTCACAGCCTATCCTCAGCACAGATCATACCGTTATACAAGATAGAACTGATTTGAATGGATTTGCACTATTCAGCTTATTCCAGTATCAGTAGATCTGTGCCCTTTTTTACAAACAGATCTAAATAATGCGTACATTGTCCTTTGAGCACTTGGTTAGTTTGGTGCGCCCAGTATGCACTGACCAAATCATGGATATATACTGTAGTAGTTATTCATTTTTTACACATTTTATGTGAGTTCCCTGTCCACCCAGATCAAGAAAAAACACATTTCTAAAGAACTTGTTGTTTTTCATTTTCTTTCAACATCTGTGAAATGTAATTTTTTCTTTTCTTTATATTTGGTATTTATGGTGTAATAATTATTTAGCACCTCATCCGACATCCTTGGGGAAAAATACCTTAGATCTAGATTTAATTACAGCACAGTTAAGTTTATTACTTGTGTAAACTCAGCTCAGGCACCGATGTGCACATGAGAGCATCCTGTACTTTCATGTGTTATTCTTTAAAGAATAATGTAACGATAAAATGGTCATTTTTAAGGCTGGGAAGCTTTGGGTGTCATGATTCGATTTCGATTCTTGCGGTCACGATTCGATTGAGAATCTATTTTCGATTCAAAACGATTCTGGATCCATGGATTCAAAGTCTATTTTTGAATTAGTACATACTTCAAGATCTCCTCCAGTCATCTGTGAGACTGGCTGAATTTCTTGATGCTCCATTTGGCATTCTACTGAGTTAAAAGGCTAGCCTTAGCACTTAGCAGGGAGTGACTGATTAGCCCCCCCAAAAAAAATATTTTTGGAAGTAATGAATCTATTTAAAATCTCAGAAGATAAGAATCTCGATTTTTACAAAAATCTATTTTTTCCCCACCTTTAGTCAGTTTGTTCTAAACACAAATAATGCGCACAAAATTATTTAACAAATATCAGAAGGTACTGTAATCAATTATATGAGTATTTCTGTCATCTCTGCGTATATCGAAACAAATTGATCATTATCGAATTGAATTGTGACCCAAAGAATCGACATCGAATTGAAATGGGAGGTCCTTGATAATACCCAGCCCTACAACCCACTGACAAAATCCTCTTCTTATGTGAATGATTCTTTATTGAGTTTTCACCAAAGGGGGTGTCCCTGGTGGTTTTTCAAATATTAAGCCATATATAAGGAAGTAGTTTTTGAGGGACTTAGGGCTGCGTTATTATGGCAAAAGTCAAAATCACAATTATCTTGATTGATATTGAGATCACGATTACTCATTGATTTTACAACATCTGTTCCATATGACCTCAGCCATTTTACCTATTTTGTTAACCAATGGCTGCCTTTCTGCCATCTTGTTTAGCTGTCTTTCTTTCAATGTCAAATGGAGTATATGTCATGGCTCCCTCTGCCCTCAGTAAAGCGAGTTTGGTGGGAGGGGCAGAGCACATGCTGTGCTTTAAATAAGTGATTCCCAATCCTTTTTCCATTTGCATCTAAGAAAAGCTGAGCCTCCCAAAGTGATACATTACTTTGAAAAATGAACATTCACTGAGTTAATATGTGCTAATCTAATTTTACAAACCTAGGCCGATAAAGCTTTGCGTCCCCCTAACATCTTTGGCGCCCCTCTAAGGGAGCCTGGACCCCTTGTTGGGAACCAGTACTATAAAGGAATACACAAAAAACAAAACTAGCGTAACACTGCATGTGGCACAGTAATTGTTTAATCTCTTAAATGATTATTTTGTTTCAATGAATGTGGGCAGACAAAATAGTAAATGAAATCGAAACTCGATTAATCTCCCAGAGGGACTGTTAGTGCTTGAAAACTCACAAAATGTGTACACACAGCAGGAGTACTAAAATCGTATATCTATCTCTCTATGCTTTTGGAAAATTGTGTTGCCATGAGACTTGTTGTAAGTGAAACTTTAGTCGTTTTCACGTATGCACTCCTGAAAATATCTCGATCATTTCAGGAGGTCTGCTCCAGATATTCTCCTGACCTGGCTGTTCACATATATGCTCCTCACAGCGGGAGACTATCCCTGTAAGACGGGAGGGGTTGGCCAAGCTCTAAGGCAGCCCTTTTGTCCCAGTTACCCTTTGACTAGTAGGTTAGTCTGAATTTAAAATTCCCTTTCATCAATAGGGAAATTAGTTGCTTTGAACATCCCTAATTACAACCCATTAGCAAACTTTGCTCACCACAATTTGTTATTGTCTCAACTGGATTGTTAAGGATGAGAAATGAGCTAAGAGCATTCCTGCATCACTTTAGATGAGGAGACTGATTATGACCTAAACGGTGCTGCGACTAAATCTATAACATTTATTTACAAGTATGATAAAACTGAAGTTGAAATGAAGCATCCTTTTTCTACTCATTACTAGACAAAATAGTATTTATTATAAGCAATGAGGATGACACACATCCGATTGGAATACATTGAGATAAAAAGAGATCCCACTTGAGGGAAAAGGGCAGGATTTATTTCACAGACTGGCCCAGTTTTTAAAATACCAAATATCTTTACTGGAACTGGAAGGGGTTGAAGGGACTCCCCAGAGGCCTCTGCAGGTGGAGTTACTGCAGAAGTAAGCTTGCTGTAGAATGCCAGTTCAAATGACTGTGTCAGTCATTACCAGAAAATAAGAGGCATTTAACACTAATGTAAGCCAGACAGCACGATGGCATTGCTAAAGCACCAACAAAATCTTCTAAAGATGGACCTTAAACATGCATTTAAAAACTATGTTCTTCTAGTAGTTCAGTCCCTGTATCTCTAACATCCTCAGGATGACAGTTTGATATAGTCACTTCTGTTACATCTGGTCTCAATGTTGACAAGTGAAATGCCAGCATCCAACGTCTCTATGGAAAGTCCTTTTGTCTGTGCATGTTCCGTTATCATTGGCTCAGGGCAGAGCAAAGTTTGGTGGGCAAGCACATGGTTAAAGGCGCTGCAGGTTGTCAGACTGACAGAAAACATCTGTTCCGGTGGGGCTGATATGTAAAGTGATGCAAGGCTGCTGGTCGTGTAGTAGCTATTAAATAAATAGTTAGTGTGTTTACGCTTTAATGTTTTTATGTGGATCAACTGGCTGCTATCGTGTTGGATACTTCTCATATTGGTACGGAGTTTTTAAGGTTAATTTTTCAGAGAAAATATTTGACTATGTGTCTCTTTTTTTCTTTCTCTCTAAAACAGTTTTTTATTTAAGAAGTAAAAATTCACTCATGCTGATTAACGGGGCCTTAGGGCTGACGTGCAGCTCTAGCAGAAACAGTTTTCAAACACAATGCAGGGAGAAGATACAACACATTTTAAAAGTAAATAAAAAATTATATAAAATGGCTTTAATATCGGTGCAGGAAATAAAATTGATGATCATCCCTTTAATCTTTAAACTGTGATCATAAGTAGGAATGTTAACTTCCAGACTGGATAAGCGAAAATAAGAGTTATGTGACTGGGCAAAATAGAATGAATGTGTGTAATTATGGCCACATCTACTAATTAAGCCTGTCATTTAAATGTCAAATATTGTCCCTGCGGCAGCATTACTGTTTAATTGACAACTGCCATGTATTGTTAATTTTTAAGGTTGATCCAGTTATTCATTTTATAAACGGATATACAGAAAAAGTGTCCATCTTCCAAAATATTTAATAATGCACTCAACATGAATACATACATACATCTTTGTCAATTACTATCCTGTTTTGAAACTTGATTTACAATCATTTATTGTATAAAAGCCCGCAGAAAGATCCCTTTCTCCACTCTGTATACGACCTCTGAGGGAAAGTGATCAAATCATTATAATATAGAGTTACTCCTTTTTTCAAATGACAGTGTACCAGTCCAACAAATTACAGATGAAATAAACCATAGATCAAGATTTTGTGTGTAGTCATAATAATGATGTAATCAGTATGAGGCAAGATTGTGTTAATAATTACAATCATTAATTCATCATTTTCTTTCTGTCATAAATAACAAAGTGTCATGTCTGACAGTTGGGATTTAGAGCAGATCCAGACTGTATTCTTTTAGTTTTGAGTTTTGAGGGACCCCACCCATGATAAGTTGTAAGTTTACAGGGATCAGACTTAAATCATGTCGGTTTTGCTAATGGTCTTCAAAACAGCAAACATGACAACAGATAGTATTTCACAAGCTTCTTCAACAAAGCAATGACTTCGGCATGTACCTAGCATACACTTTGTATTGCATTACACACCACACATGTAACCAGTCCACCAATGTCACTTTTATTTGTAAAATATTTACATATGAAGTAATAGGCATTGTTGTGGCACTGACTTCAGAGAGGCTCACAGCACTGACAAACACACAGTTTTTAAGTGCACATGCATCATGCTAGATTCAAGCCCTTACAATAATCACAAGTCTTTGCACTTAGATTTAAACTTGATGACACAAACAGAGGTACAATTTTGATGCTTCGGTCTGTCAGTTTGTTAGTTCATTCATAACAAGTTGCACGTTTCCATTAAGGCTCCAGAGAGGCTTATAAACTACACAAGCAATTAAATCAGCTAAGAACGGCACACAAAGTATATAGTTACACACACACACACACCCACACACACACACACTCTCACTGACACACACATACAGGCACTGACTGTAGTAAAAGCTGAATGGCACAACAGTGCACACCACAGCTGCTTTAGCAGGCTTTTTGTCAGGCTTGTTTTTTTCAGTCGTGGACAAAGCAGCAGATCTTGTGCAGAGACTAATCCACTAATCAAGCTTTCGACGTTCAGAATCTCAGTTTCACCTTTTGTCTTCTCTATGGAAGGACACAATCTTGGCTTGTCTTCCATATTAGAGTGATTGTGTGATGTCTGATCAGATCCAACAAATATTTCACATACAGTTATTTAATCTGCATAAATATTAATTTCATAGATACCAGCTTACAAAGCAGTAGCAGTAGAGGGTGATGCCAAAATGCCATTCTGCTGATTTTGCAAAGGGCTATAGAAACTCTGTTACCAACATCTTATCCAGTCCTGTGTTTGTAAGCCAACATTTTGCTGTAAAGATATAAATACTATGCTCTGAGAAAGTCCAGCCCACCTGTTTTCTTTCTTTCACCCAATGACACAATACACTCAGCACATCTTCTAGCCAATACCACTCTTGGATACAGAATCAGGGAAAACTTTTTTCTCTCTCTCGTCTTCTCTCTTCCCTCGGTTTCGTTTAATTCTACTTGACAAAGTGCAGGGCCTCAGCTGCCACCACAGAACCTTTGCTGCTGTCGAGGCTGGTGACCAGCTTGAAGCCTGATCTAAGTGCTAGCATCACTGTCTCTAGTTTAAGACAGTCAAGTGTGCACAAGAATGTGCTGTCCTCCTTCAGTACGAGACGTGAGCCTGGCTCCGACTTGATGAAGTGTCGAAACTGGATCACATTTGATGACACCACAAATTCTTCTGGAAAGCCATCCAAGCGGCTTTTGGAGATTTGCACAAGCCGCCCTTTGATCTTATCTAGGAAAGCGGCGTCACTGCAGTACACCTTGAGACCTTGCGACCTTTCATGGCTATCCGTCACCTCTAAAAAGGCAGCCTCACGCTGGGCCGCCCTCTGACTTTCCCAATCAACCACAGCTTCCACTAGTTCACTCAGGCGGTAGAAATCAGCCTCTCGGCGCAGGAGCCCTGCCTCCCGGAAGTCATCAGGCAGCTGGAGCTCTCCCGTTCGTAGGTAGTTGAGCACATGGCGAAAAACTGGACCATCTCTGTCAATAAACGGGTTGCCCATAGAATCAGTGTGCTGGACAGGCTTCTTACCATTGGCCAGTTCTTCTAGAAAAGAACCTTGGTGCTTGGCAAGGGTGGTCCGGTGGGCTGTGTAGAGGAACCCCCCAACGTTTAAGGTGATGGTGCCTGAGGAGGGTTTCTTGAAGCTCTTGCTGGGCTGCAGCAGGTCAGGGTTGATATGCCTCAATTCACTTTCCATTCTTCTGAGGTTCCATTCCATGCTCCAGTCACTCTCTCCAGCCTCGACCCAGCCTCTTCTGAGCTGGTGTGGTAACGGTTCAAATCGAGTCCGTCTTTTTCTTCTCGAGTTGATCTGGCTGGGAGTCTGTGGTGCTGCAGAGAAAATGGAAAGGTGTTGTCAGCTGTCGTAAAGTGAGAGTGAATGTGTTGGAGAGCGTGTGATGGTGAATGGCTGAATGCTGTCTGGCAGAGCAGCAACAGTGAACTGGGAGCTGAAAACAGACTGGCTCTCTGTACTGCGAGCTCTGTCTCCTCCCTCCCTTACGCTTTAGCTCTCTCTATGTCTCACTCTCTATCTTTCTCTCCCTCTCTGTTGGAGTGGGAGGGCAGACAGCGTCACATGCAGGGAGAGAGAGGGAATTTGTGAGCAAACAACAGAAGAATCTGGACTCGAGCTCTTTGTTTCTCTTCCCTAATTGTCTTTGTTAAAAAGATGCAGAACTGAAACCAGCAAAAAGCACAGGCACAAACACGTACACACAATCACACCCTGCTGTAACCAGATGGAGGGGGGAGGGGGGGTTGCTTAATAATTTCTGAAGTGTGAAACTGTCTAAGCTTGAGTCTGAATATGAAACTCCTTTTGCAGCCGAAACCATCTGTTTAGGACGCAGACCTACATTTAAACAGACTCTATTTAAAAAGGAGTCCCGTTTAATTGAGGGGTTTACGGTCATGCTTTTTCTGGCTCATCTCTGTTTATGACGGGGAAAAGTAGGCAGCTAGTCATACATATGTAAATGAAAGCCACAGGGTATGCATTTATTTAAGGTAACAAGCAGTCCGTAGTTCTAGCAAATGTGATTGCTCGTGTGTTTATTAGTGCTGGCTTTAGGGTCCTGTGGAGGAAATGGACCAATTACAGTCACAGTGGTCTGGTCATGAAGGACATGTCAGAATTGGCCTGTATGCCCCCCCCCCAGACTCATCATTTAGAAACAAATCTTCATACAACCAACTTAAGTGTATTTCATATGGCCGTGACTTTCCTGGTACAACGATTTAAAAAGTGAAAATGAAGTATGCTATGATAACGTTTTAAAGTTTTGTCCAGTGGTTGGTTACTGAAATAAAAATCTGTGTGTACCTTTTGATTATTTGCCAAGTCCTCAAGTAGAAAAGTCAGGCGGTATAATAGGGCTTTCACACTTGCAGTGGAGCTGTATGTGTGAAATGCAAACAGACAAATTTTTCGCCCCCTAGCATTTTTTCCGCAGCAAGTCCAAGTGATCTAAGACTTATGTGAGAACTCAGCAGGATGTTATGTGAAGAATTTACCTCGAGCCAATGGGAGGGGGTAGTGGTGTTTATATACTGTGACTGCTGCACGGTGCATAGATTGTATACACGCGACCACTACGATCTTTGTGCACGTTAATCGGCTGCATTACATTTTCTGTTCGTCAGTATGTTCTTCTCTGCTCTTTTGTTTATGTTGTATTTCCGTTGAACTGCACGTAGCATTGTTATAAAGGGTAATATTCTCATTACAGCATCATATAGCAGACTCTGTTGCTGTGTCCGCTACTTCCGCCTCGTTTTTTGTTCCCGTCACTTCTTACCTCAGGAGGGTCTCCCCCCCACAACACCAGGAAATGCTCCAAAGAGAATTTAAAATATTTGAAATGTTTGTATACAGGAAAATGTTTACTGCTATATTTACTGTTGTTAATTTCTTGTAGACTTTTCTGAATTATATTTAATAATTTTTAACTTAATTGCTTCATCAATCTATCATTTTTTTCACGATCAATAAGATGTACAGATGTTTCGTGCTCAGCTAGGACCGCAACAAACCACTCTTGATCAGCTCTATTCTTAAGTTCGTGTTTGTATCTGTGCTTGTCTGAGATCATGAAAATCCTTATTTCAGAATTTCATTATAGAGAGACACATTGGAAGTCATCTCCCTCTTCTTTTCCCCAACAAACTGAATAAAACTTAAGTGGGTCCCTTTGTAAAACTGTTTAAGAAAACTACATCTTTGTGTTACATTTGTGCAACAAGTTGCTGCTCAGAGCTTGAGCTGTAAGTGAAGGATGCACTGTACTGAGAATGACTGAAGATTAATTTTGGGTAAAACACAGAATTATAACACGGGGACTACTCTAATAACTACTGTGAAATACTGAAAGTCTTTTTGTGTCTGCGTGTGTTCATCTGGGAGAAGATCCAGGAGTGACAGCTCTCTCTGTCTCCACGGCAATTTTCTAATCATAACTGATTAGTGATATCATCATCAACAACACTCAATTGGAATTGCAAACGAGGCCAAGATGCAGCAGAGAGGATTGTGGGAGGTTTGACCTGCTTTCTGCCTCCTGTTCATTAAAACTGGCACATCGAGGACAATCGTTATCTTCAAAGTCAGTGAGAATCTGTTTGTCGCAGCTGTTGTGTCTCTTTCTCAAACTGACTTTTGAATGAAATTTCCAAAAAAGCTTTGATGACGGAGTCTCCATCTCCCTTAAAGGAGGTGAATTATTCAGCGAGGTGTTCTAAGAGCTTGTGTGTAATGTAGTCACTGACTGCTGTGAAGCTGGCATGGCAACTACTTAAAATAGGGTCTTGTATGAGCTCAGAGCTGTCAGTCTCTTGCTTTATTCATCATGGAGGTATTTCTACTGTATAGATTCTGATTGTGATAGGGCTCAAGTTAATCTGAAAAACTAATCAGACCTCAGAATTTTATGCATGTATTTATTCATTTCGTCAACTTAGTGTATTATGGTCTCGTAAAAATGCAATTCTGATATTAGTATAAAATATGTGTGCAAAAAAATAAGTTATTTAGGAGGTGTAAAGAAAACTACGACGGAGTATTATGGCCACGTTGAAAAATAATATCTAAATTTTTGGGAATAAGGTAATTCATTTACAAGGATAAAGTCGTAAATTTATAAGGATAAAGTCGTAAATTTACGATATTAAATTTGTACATCGATTTATATTAGGCTATAGTTAAAATTAATATTCTGAAAGGTTGTATCAGAAAGGCAGCCGTCCGCCTGCACAAAAATGATTGAAAGGAACCCTCGAAGACATTTCTTCTGCCACAAAAAAAATACAATTTCCTCCCAGTCAGTGTGGTTCTTTCTTCTGAAAAGCCCCAGTTTCTTGCAGTATCTTTTTAAGGGTCCTGATACTTAACATAACAATGTGATGCTGATGTGCCAAAAGATGAAGTATTTCCTTATTTGTGGAACCTATACTAAAGTATAACTTCACAAGATGCTCCACGCTGAAATAACTATAGACAAAATAACGACTTTATTCTTGTTAATGTTTAAGTTTCTTCTCTTCAACTTTATCCTCATAAATTTCAGAGTTTATTCTCGTATATGTATGACTTTAATCTCTAAATCTCTGTTTTTATTCCCCCCTTAATGTGGCCCTAATACTACTAACTAATGAACTGCAAACTTTTCTTTCACTCGACATTATTTACAGTTGTACATCATACCACAGCACAACAAAAACGTCACTGATGACCCAATACATTTCATCCACATCGTTTTCATCGTCTATTGTGTGAGAAAGCAATGAAAGCTATGTCCAGGTGACACCTTAATACCAGTGAACTCATCTTTGAGCTCGTAGTTTATTGTCTTATGACAATATATGTTTCTGGGAACGATGTCCAGCTTCTCTGTTAATCCTGTGTTGCTTGCCAGCGGTAAAAGTTAAGCAACATCCAGCCAAGACTTCCTTTTCTGTGTGCTGCATTGTTGACAGTCCAGTCCAGTTATCAACTTAAGAAGCGACCGATGTCTCATGTCCGTTAAAACACACATCCTCGTTCCTCCTCCCCTCGCATGCCTCCCTCCATCCATGTGTGGTGGAAGGTCGTAAAATGCAAGAAAAAGATGCGAGCATGGGAAGCACGGATGCATCTTATGAGAATTGGGATGTAACCAGTGTGTTCAGATCATAATCAAAGACAAATTCTTCTCTCCAGCTATGTATAGATTACGAACAATGTCATTTCTTGGTGTCATACATTCTCTCAGAGTAGCGGTCGTTCCTATTTTTCAGGTGAGTGTCAGTTTAACAATAAATAATGAGTCCCACAGAGGCTTCACTCTGGCTTCCTTCTGTTGTATCAACTTGATAAAGAAACAGTTTTTCTTGTGATTTAGCCTACATGCAACTATCAGGTGTAAGGAAGTTTGCCAAAAAACATGATGTAGATTTGTATCAAGTAAGAATTCAAGCTAGTCTGTCAGGTCTATCCTCATGAGGAGAAACAACTTTTAAAATGCTTGTTTGTTGAATAGATCAATGGATCATTTCTGATGCATCCCAAAAATTCAGGAAAACGAAATGCTGATCGGTTGATCAATTAACATCTGTTATTTTTATGTTCAAGCTTTTGAAAAGCAGCAGATCTACAGTCATGTTTTAAACCCAGAGATGCCATGTCAGAGAAGTAAGAGAGCAGTGGAAGTGTAGTGACCTGCAGAGAAAGTGAAGAACACAAAGCTATCAAACACACACAAAAGTTATTTTTTGATGAACAGCGGTTACACTCTAAAAAACATATAAACAAGTCCACAGCTCTGCACAAACATGCAGGCAGAAGATGGATTTTGTTCAAATGCAGCTGAACTAGTGCTGCATCCTGCCCTCGGTGTCTTTCTGCTCGGCGCTTCGTCACACCTGCAGCTCTCATACAGCCACAAAACAGACAAACATTCATGTTTAGTTGTCAACAAATACAGACGTTTTGTAAAGTCCTTTAAGCACCTCATAAGGATGCACACATTTTGTTTGTGTCTTTTGCAGACGGAGAGCTGAGGAGAGAGGCAGAGATGTCATCTGGTCCCTTTGACAGGAAGCTTCACACCACGGCATAAAATGTCCAAAATAGTATAAAATAGAAAATATCCAGAGAGCACCTTCTCTGCCAAGATACCACCACCAACTTCTTGTTAAACATGAGCGATCATTTATGGGGAATTTTAGGTCCACACATAATTTTTCAGGAAATCTCTATTTATTATACCTTCAATTTCTATTACAGGATGTCAACTATTGGTATGTGTTCATTGACTTTTTCTCTAACAGCATTGTGAACAGGTTGAATTAAAAAGAAATGTGGGTGCCAAGAAGTTCATTTTTTTGTTTCTTGGTATCGAAAAAGTAATTCATTTTTTTTTTTACTTGTATTGCATCAAAGTTTTAAATTCTGATATTGTGACAACCCTTTTTCCGACACAAACCTAGCCTGCTAATACTCTGACTACAAATGTTATACAAATAGAAACCAGAAGACTTCCCATTCCAAACTCCACACCTCTGTATGCAGAGGTGATCAATAAACATACACAATAATTATATATGATCGTGACTACAATCACTTCAGGTGTTAAAGAAATGCTAATAATCACGTACAAATTAGAACTTAAAACGTGAATATTAAGAAAAAAAACATTCACTTTTTATGCAACATTTTCTAAATATTTGCAAAAAAAATACGAATGATTTTTTTTTAGGATGAGAAATTGTCCCTCAGCTTCCAGTCCACTTGTAAATGATCCAGCAGTCCTCTCTGTGTTTGTAGCACGTTGAAGCCTATCTGTTGCATATGAATGGTTGCAAATCTAAATGAGTGGGCTGTATGCAGTTACAGACATCAAATCACTTCAAAGTTAATGAATGGAATCATTACATTTCCTTAATGAGGCAGCCTCTGGGCTTGCTACAGATGAGCGCTAATGGAAAATTATATTTTGAGATCTAATCATTGACTTCACCCCCCCTCTCTTAATGCTTCCTTGCAGTCTTCATATACTGACATCATAATCTGTATCTTCCATGTGTGAGTGTGTGAAGGAGAAAGAGAAGAGTTGTTTATTTAACCTGTTCTTTTGCATTTTTGACTGATAGTTTAAGGCAGCCAATCTCATTAGATATGAATGCCAGATGTAACCTTTCTGGAAGGACTGTTATAAGGACCAAGTTATGCTAGCATTGATGGGTCAGACAGAATGAGGAGACGGATCACAAATCTCTCTGGAGGCCTAAAACAAAAAAGATATTCATAATATAACTTTCCTCCTCCTGTGCGTGGTTATCCAGTGCGTCTGTCTTACAACGTTACTAGTTTTACATAATGTTTTGGAAAACAATGTACAGTTAACCATCTTTGATTGGCATTGTATACTGTACGTCAACTAATAAAATAAATTGGCTATTTTTCCTCACATCATCTGCGCCAGGATGTTGTTGAAGTGGGGAAAATATATATCTTTTTTTTTTAAGAGCCGTTCATGTTGCCTTTAAAATGACAGAAGCATGGTGTTTGTCTTTACACATCCCCACACATATTTATTTTCTTGAAAAAAAAAAAAAGGCCACCTGTCTTTCTAAACATTTCCTAACATGTATGGCTGCAAACCTTCAAAATCACTATTGGCATTTTAACAAAAGGGTCAACTTGCTTCTATCATATGATTCAAAATCAAAGACAAAAGGCAGTGTTCTTTCAGAGAAGCAATGAATCATCCAAACAGTCTTATTGGTGACTGATCTCTGAAAAAAAACCGGGTCACATTAGTAGCCTGAGGCACAGTAACAGTAGCAGCTTCTGAATCTTGACAGATCTAGTGTTTGTAAGGAATTCTTTGATCTTTTATTCTGTGGGTACTGAATGGAGCATAAGGTTGGTAAATCGCTGCTCTGTTCAGCTGCATTACTTTAACATATACTGAAGAGCAGCAACCATGTTGCATTCGGATGGAGGCGACTTGACATTTCTATTTATTGCTCGAACTCTTATACCTAAAGGGTCGATGTGTTTGTAGCATATATACGGAGAAGCACAGTTGAGGAGGCAGAGTTTATCCAGAGACAGTGATGGTGGATGGAGACCTGGTGGGTGGCGGGCTGTTTGTTGTGTTAAACATTAGGAAGGTCAGAGCTTTGTGGAAAAGGGCCTTGGAGAAGATGAGTGTGAGGGGGTGGACAAGTTACCTCCTCACCCTCGCATCTGTCTCTCGCTTTCTCTCCTTTCTTTACTCGACCATTTTCACTTCTCTACTCTACAAGAAATAAGCTGAATGTAATACATTCAAACGTATTACCATGTCGTAAATAGCCTCTGCTACATGTAATAGTTCATTTCTTTATCCCGATCACAGATTAGAGCTTATAGATAGATTGAGGATTTCTTTTGGAGACAGAAGTTTGTTTTAAAGATTAACACGGTCGGCAGATTTATCAAGGGATGTTTTGATAAACTACCGTTTTGGATAGAAAATGTGTGCAATAATAGCCATTGACAGTAAATGTGACAAACTCACCAAAATCAACTGTATGAGCTGCTCAAGAAAGAACGTGTTTGTAACAAGTGGTTTTAGCATTAGGCCCATTTGATCCGTTGTTGGGATTCAGTAGTAGAGTCCTATGCAGTTCTGGATGGGTGCGTAGGAGAATTGGGATGCTGAATTTGTGCTTAAGGTGTGGACCAAAACATCGACCTAGCACTTATGAGTCTTTTTTTTTTTTTGTGATCAATTTTTTTATTGATTTTCGTGTTCAAGCGAGATCGGTGTTATGTATTCATCAGTCGTGTATTTGATAAGCAAAAAATGATTCTGAATTTCTGTAATCAGTTGTCATGTGAGTACATTTATGTATAGCTGCACTTTCCCCATAGCGACAACCCCCGCAAGATCTCTAACTATAAACACAAGTTCAGGAAAAATATGTTACATTTCGACTAACTTAATTGGCAAGTCGCACTCCCCCATCTACATTGGTTTACATTTTGTATACATGATGTTGTTGTACTTGTATATGGATGCATGAATACACATACATGTGCACATAGCCTATATTCATGTTCATACACACAAATGAACATCATCTCTACATTCCACATAAAAGCTACATATGTTAACACAGACAACAGTCATAAATTGAGTTATCTTAGTCAAGACTCATTTAGGAAATGTAAAAAACAAAAAAAAACACTAAGCATAAAAGGGCAATTAATAGCATTAGCGTCCACTTGTTTCTCAATATTACACAGTTCTTTTACTTGTTGGTAGTTAATAATGTTTCAATTATACTTAACATCGATGTCCAAGATGACACTTATGAGTCTTAAAGAGAAGCCAACATGGAAGAGACTACCATTTCTCTCAAGTGTTCCTCCCACACATGGAAGCCTTGAGATACACATGCTGTGGTCAATCCAAATCCCCATGCTGGTGTTGTCTCTCAAATTGACTGTATGTGTGTCTTTCTTGTTTCTAAATACGTTCTCTCCTTTGTTCAGTGTCCCTCCTGACGCTGGCCAGAGTCAAATAAAGACTTGTGTGGCATGAGGGAAAAACTTATTTTCTTTCGGACCAATAATAGCGTTTTATTTGACTGTGACAACACAGTCTGGATGTTGCTGTTATATAGCCAATAGTGCATGTGTGCACATGTTTCTTGTGTGTGGGTGTTTTTAGACATGTTGCTGGCAAGTGCTCTGGCACTTTCCAGCCAATAATTGCACATAATTGCATCCATTTGTGGCAAAGATGAACATTAGTGAGATCTGTGACGCGTACAGCGAAGCATTTGTTTCCTCAAGATAGATGCACTCTTGATGGAATGTTGTGTGACACGTGATGTCAGGTGGCATGTGATGGTTACTATGGTGACCGTGGCACTTGCACCTGCATTTTTTTCAGCCTTGATTAACACTGAATGCATCAAGGCTTTTTTTGTTTAAAAGAAAATGCTGGTGATAATGTGTCCATGTCTCTGTCCTATCCTGTTGGAACAAAAAAAATGGAACAAAGCCTGAAAAGATCCTATGGGCTCAGAGTAATATCTTTAAAGCTAGATTTATGTTTATATGAATTCTTGAATGCTGTTGTTCCAGATCCTTTGTTGTCCAAATTGGATTGTCTCAATCCACAATTTGATTTTACTATCTGTTATAAGTACAGATGGCCATTCTAGTGAATACATTTTATTGCAAACCAGTTTTCCCTGTTGTTCAGAATGTGGTAAAAAGCAGTAAAACCATTACGGTTAATTTACTAAACTAAGCCAGCAAGCTAATTTAGAGGGTTTTTTGAGATGTAAAATCAAAGTTTGAATCAGTAATCATGATGTATTTCCTGTTAAGAACAGAGAGCCCAAAGCTGACATGGGTAGCAATAAATCAGGGGTCATCCAGGTTTGAATAACTGAATGAAACCTCAAAAATGTAGAATTTTCAGATTGAGATTTATGAGATAGGCTTAAATAATTCAGCTTCAGTGTTTAGTCTCTGTTGCCTCAGTTTTTGTTTTTTTTACAGAGCCAGACGACACAGGCGAGGGGTAGTGTGTTTCAAACTAGGTAGCCCACAGTTTACAACACAGCACTTCATGATCTACAAAAGCATTGAAACCATCCGAGACAAAATAGATTATTTCTATATATTTTTTATATCTGACTCTAAGCTGCCATGCTGATTCTTTTGACTGTTCAAAGAGAGCAGGATGAGATTTTTTGTACATGCATGTACAGTACAAGATCAGTGAATAGATAAGACCGTAAGGCTTTGCCCACAGTGGGCACCGAGATCGACACAGAACTGAAAGTTCCTTTAGTCAAAATCCACCATGCTGATGTTCATACCCCTTCAACAACTAGGTCTGTTAAATTGTAGTTAAAAAAAACATCACTCAAGTTCTTGTTTTGGTTTTGGTCTGTAAAGTTTTTTGTCAGTAAGAAATTTAAATTATCAATATCAGTCCTTTTTAAAAAACAAACAAACGTGTTTTAGTTTTGCATTCTTTGAATTGGTGCATGTTTCTGTAAATGGATTTTTGGGGAGGCTTGGGTGATATGTTCCAGCGGCACCCTGTCCTTTTTTTAATATATATTCATTTTGGGGCTTTTGGGCCTTTATTGTAGAAATAGGACAGTGGATAGAGTTGGAAATCGGGGAGAGATTAGGGAATGAAATGCAGGAAAGGAGCCACAGGTTAAATCCGAACCCAGGCTGCCTGCTTGGAGGACAATAGCCTCCGTACATGGGGCATGCACAGTAACCACTACGCTACCGGCGCCCCCAGCATCCTGTCCTGAGATCAAGGAACATCTTGACTTAACTGTACGGTAACACACCACTTTACTAAAAGTGAGTGGGTGCTGCAGTTGACTTTACTGCTGGGAGATCACATCAGCTCCATTCTGCAGTTTCATACTAGCATTGACTGAAAAGGAACAAAACCAACTACTTTCTGTGATTTCATCAAAAATATATACATATAGGCCTCTAAATGGAATTAATCATTTGTGACAGTACGAGCACAACTTAAATAAATGGAGACAAAAATCATGAATGAATAGAAAAAGTGCTTTTTTCCATTAGAGTATCTGTCCAGTATCTGAGCAGTGAAGTACTTTTTGTTTTGGTTTGCTGTGCTTGGGCAGACACTGCAGAGGTACATTCTATTTTTTATTGAGAAAACCTTGGCATAACAAAAGAACTGATGGAGAGGCGGTTGCATGCACCTTTGCTATTGTCTGGACAGTAAACACATAGACTGTGGAAACAGAGAAGGTAACAAAAGACTCCATTGAGCAGTTAAAGGCCACTAACAGGAGATCCCGCTGTGCCAGCGTCATCAGAAACTGTCGTTGCTATAGATGACGATTGAAAGGGAGCGATGACTTCTTGTATATTTTCTTTGCATTTCTCCCCCACGTGTTGAGTGGGAGAGACTACGACACAAAGGAAAGACGTTAGTGAGGGACGTGTCAATATGTGGGAGGGATCTGGCAAGTATCCCTTGAGGAGTCACTAATTTTACACATTTTTCACACCTGAGGATCGTCATCTGACGATAAAAATGGTGAAAATATTAATATAAATTCAACAGCCTGTCTCCCTCCTCCGCCTGTCATCTAGTCCTATCAATCTGATGATTCATGGAGCCTTGGCACCTTTTGTGGCCCCCTACAGCTTCTTGTAGAGTTTTTAACTCTGTTTGCCCTTTGAGTGTCTCTTTCTGCTGCTTTTGTTCACTAATGAGTGTGAAATATATCACCTTTTTGGACCTTTCATGTGTCCTAATAGAACCAATGCCAAATCATGCAACAATGCACAATAGGCCAAGCTGTCGCCAATATAACACCAACGCTCACCAACTGGACTCCACCATTTCTCACTCAGTTGATTCAGGACTTAGAAGAAATGATGAAAGTGGCTCTTAATACTGATTGGAGAGGAGCAGGAGAGGCATCGAATAGTTTCTGAAAAAAGACTAGGGTTGGAGAGTCGAACACAGAACCAGTCGAAACAGTTCCTGGTGTCCGAAAACGCCTGTTGTGTTAAGATTGGATTTTAAAACCCTGTTAATCTGGATGTCATGGGGAGTTCTGGGAGATTTGAGGAACTGAGAAACTCAGGTCAGGAACTTCTGTTAGAGCTCTGCGTTACTTTGTTTCATCATTAACATACATCCACAAAGGGCAGAATTACAACACAAAGGATATTCATTTAAATTCATGTAGCTGACATCAAAGGGATAGTTCTGATCTCGTATAAAATAGTAACTGTATTACTCACAGGTTATGGCTGTCAGCTTGGCCCTTTATTAAGAAACTGGCAGAGTGCCAGCACAGAAGCTAGACATGGCTGCAGACAGGGTCACTTTTACCATGTCATTAAGGTAATTTCAAGAAAAACTAAATCGCTCAAAATAATACAAATATACTGTATGCTATGTTTAGAACTTTTTCAGCGTTTTACTTTGCCATCAGCAAGCCACTTTGTTTAAGCACTACCAAATACATGTTCCTCTGCCTGCAGCACACTGGGCCTATAGTGTACAAGTGTCTTGAATTTTTGCCAAGTAGACTGATGGTTATTCTATGAATTTTGATATCACTGTATGCATCCCATATTGAGATAATATTAAGCATCAGTTGTCTAAAGGTATTCTAGCTGACACAGCACACAATGTATTTTTTCAGCAAACTGATCCTGTCTGCGGCGATGCCTAACTTTTGTGCCTGCACTCCTACCAGTTTTTCAATAAAGGGGCCGATCTGATTATTGAACTATTGACAAGTACCTCATATGACCACTCTTAAAAAAACAACTACCCCTTCAATCTTTCTTTGGCTGGTATTTAAGGAAATACAAAAAGAAAAAATATGTTTTCTTTCATCCCAAAGTCCGACAAGGAATATTCCAGATTGCCAAATCCTGGTGAAGCATGGGGCATTCATGTGCACGTGTTTGTGAGAGAATCATCCTCAACCAGGAACCTAACTCTGAGAGAAAAAGAGAGAAAAAAAACTAAAATGATACAAAAGTAAATATGCCCACATATTAATCAACTAAAGTGGATCCCAGCATTAGCTGCTTAATACTTACCAAATAATAACCAAATATTCAACTAAATGATAAACAAAGGAGTTGCTCCTCATCATGTTTGGTGAAGGATAGTGACACTTCTTCACAATCTATAGTCATACTTAGACTACTAGTCATTTTGCTCTTTTCTGAAATTTTGGATTCTGATCTCTTTCTAACAAACAGTATTTTTTGAAACTTTTAACTATTAAGCAATGTAGAAATGTCTCTGGTAGAACAGGTAACAACTTAAGGAAATTTAAAATATGACAGTTGGGTCAGAAGTAACGGTTGATTAAATTAGTCTTAATTGTTGAGAACCTGTTTCCATCTCTAAATGTTTCATATTTTCTCACATTCTTATGTGATATCCTTCTCTGAAACTGTATCTGTTGGATAAGTGTAGACATAAATAATGCACATTTTTAAATGTACTGGAACATACATGTAAGCGTGACGTACATATCAGTTTCTAGTAAAGGACATGACTTGAGTAAATGACCCTCATGTAATATGTACCATCATTGTATTGCCCCTGGATAATTATACATTTTGCACATTGGTTAAAATGAAATGCTAAAGCTGAAAACATTATGAGCATCTTTTTTTTTAATCAGCAGTTTTAGATGCAACATTGGCAGCATCTACAGATACCAGTACTCTAAAGGCTTGCTGTGCAAACGTGGAGTCATGCTTTTGTTTTAGCACATCCTCACCTGCTCTGTCAAATTGGATGATGATGCATTGGTAAAGAGCTGTGTTTATGTCTAAACTCAGAGGGCCTGATTTACTAAGGTCCCAATTAAAGAGTACTAAATCGCGTGTTCACTCCAAAAAATTGCACGTTTGGTTGGTGAGCAATTTGTGGGTGATCTACTAAGAAAATTTGCGTGAATGATAACAGGTGCAAACCTTGTGAAGGCGGTAGTATTTAAGTCAGGCTTTTGCGTGTTCTACTGGATTACGTCACGCAGAGTTTGGACAGAAAGCAGGATGACTGCAAGCGCAAAATAGGTATTAGTGGGAGAGGCAAATGAACGTACAGTATTTTCGAGTTATAGCAGATAAATCTGAATATAACAAAAAGAACATTTGGCTTATAAAAAGACCTCGGCATTAAACAGAGCCTCTCTTTTCTTCCCTCCATCTTTTGAATGAATTGTCATTCATTGCTCAGAAGGTGCGAGCTGTGTCCTCAGGCGCGCCACTCGGGCCATTGTAGTGCACCAGACTGCTGGCCAGCGCTGTGTCTGATCGGACTTAAATGCTCTGGCAAGAGGTATCGAAGACAGGAGTACAAGCAGTGGTGAGGTCCCCCAATCCAAGCGTCCTACAGCGTAGCAGCAGGGGGCTGTAGAGGGAGGAGACGAGCGCACCGGAGGAGACGAGCTGGGGGAGAGAGGGGCAACACGAGAAAAAGGAAATCCCCAGTTTAAAATGTAACCTCTTTTATCTATAATCCATGTAATCCATTTAACACACTCTGCTGGTGACAGCCAGAAAGAAAATAAATCTAGTACTATCGCAATATCGGAGATAAAATTAGCCGATAGTCACGTAAAATGTATTATCTGCTGGCAGATACAGTAAATCGGACGAGCTTGAATTCATATTGCATGTTTTCTAAAACCCAAAGATATTTACTTTAGTCACATAAAAAGGGGTTTACTTGTTTGAAGGCTGGAAAAAGGCCTTTTTTTATCAATGGTAAAGATTCCAATGAAAACAACTCAAATTGATGTTAATTTTAACTGCAATGTATCACTTTTTTTGCATGTGGGGAGTGCTCAGCTTCTTTTTTTTTTTTAGATACAAGTATGGTGTAGTGAGTGTGACTTCATGTAGAGTGACACTTAACTCTGACAGTTTGGTAAACAGCCATGAAGTGCTGCAGAGAGGCTGTCATTCTGGCACTTTGTCCAATCACTTGGAGTGACTGATGGCTTCACGTGACTAATGTTGGCTCAACACCCAGAACTGCTGAGAGTTATGCTAAACTTCGACTCTTCAGCAGTTTTGTAGATCTTTCTCTGGGCTTTTGTGAACGTGTGCAAACCTGACTAATGCTGTGTGCATGTCATTTTGGATGGTAGACAGCGTATGGATTACCACAACACTCACATCCAGGGGTTTAATGATCACATTAAACAATGGACTTTTTATGATGTAAGGTTTCTGTGTTTTATTTTTCGGTTACTTATGACTGTTTTGTAAGATTTATACATGTGGAAAATCTTAGTGTAGTCATAATCACAGTTTGGATTTTGAACTGTTAATCACTTGAACACTGGAAATCAAAACAGTTGGCTAATTTATTGATCAGCATGCCAATAATCATGTTTACTGTTTCTGTTGGATTCCTTCGGCTAATGAGAAAAGTGTTTAGTGTTTTTCAAACAAAATGTGGAGTTCAACTGAATAAAGACTTGAATTGTATTCCCCTGATCAAATTGAATGCATGTGTCATGCTTCTGAATCATGACTAAGCAGCTGAGTCACTGTCTTTGTTCTAGATGGAATCAGTCTGGAGGGGATGGTGGTGCACAGAGCTGAATGCAGACCAGTCGTCAATGACAACTATATGAAGCTGAAGAAGTGAGTCAACTTTGATCCGTTCTGTTCCAACTTCAGTTTAAAAACTGAATAACTTCAAATAGAATAGGTGATTTCTCATTGGCAAAAGAAGTTTGTATTTTAAATACAGGGAATGAATGTTCTAGACAATAGACGAAAAAATGAACGCTAAGGCTACTTCTCCAGCAGACAGACAGAGTAATTCAAAATAATGGAGCACACTTTCAGTGTCCATACTGTTAAAAAGGTCAACAATTGTTGCTGGTAAAAGTTTTTAAAATGTTTCTGAAATATTTGATAAATAAATATGAAGATTGTGGTGTATAAAAAAACCTTAACGATTGAGATAATTCTTTAAATTAATGGAGTAAAATATTTGAAATGTACGAAGTCATGTAAATAACAGTCAGGACAACATTTGATTTGTACAGATTCAGACTAAAATTGCTTTGTAGCCCCCTGGACGACAATTGTGTTCACATTTTGTGAATAAACTCCATCAGGAGCAGAGAAGTCTCTGTTTGTTAACAGGGGGGAATGCTGCATCTGTTAATGTGTAAACAGAAACCACTCGAGTCCACTCTGCCTTTGTTCAATGGTTTCTGTCTCCTTTTTTTTGGAATCCGTTAGTCCAGCTAGTTAGTGGATGGCATTGCTATAGCAACAGCCTCACTATGGCAGATGCACTGCTACAATATAACCCAAAGCAAATGCACAACACAGTGTGCTCTAGTGTATGAGACTGTCAGCCATCAAATCAGGACATACCACACGTTATAGGGAAATAACTGAAAAAATGTTCCAACTTGTCTGCATAAACACGACTTAGTGAGATTGCATCTTTTACAGGATGTTGCTGATAGTCTGGTGGGAGTTGTCCTTGGAGTTTGCAGGGTGGTACAGTGATGTGTTTTAGAGTAGATACCGAACCAAGATTTGTCTGACTGTATTTTATGTCCGACTTGAAATCATTTACTTTTGATTACAGTTTTTTTCTCTGCTCCCATATGGATGGCAGCTGACAAATGTCCCTCCATCAAGGTGTGTGTGTGTGTGTGTGTGTGTGTGTGTGTGTGTGTGTGTGTGTGTGTGTGTGTGTGTGTGTGTGTGTGTGTGTGTGTGTGTGTGTGTGTGTGTGTGTGTGTGTGTGTGTGTGTGTGTGTGTGTGTGTGTGTGTGTGTGTGTGTGTGTGTGTGTGTGTGTGTGTGTGTGTGTGTGTGTGTGTGTGTGTGTGTGTGTGTGTGTGTGTGTGTGTGTGTGTGTGTGTGTGTGTGTGTGGATTCAGACACCAGTTGTCCATTACTCATGTCAAAAGGGAGAGTGATGTATGTGTTTCTTGACTAATTGAGGTTATTAATGTGTTTTATGTCAGGCAGGTACATCAAGTAGTGCTCTGTTTTTATCTCATACTCTTTGCAATATTATAAAGTTTTCAGTCTTACAATAAATTGCTTAATGATTGACTCAGAGAAAATGAAAAAAAAAGTATAAAGAATGTCTTTGGACGGAGACGGTGCCGTTACTTTTTGGATAGTTCAGTCTTAAGGTACTGACTGCTACCTCCATGCAGAGGGGCACATGTCTTGGAAGAGGTCAAGTTAGACCAAAGAAAACCCCAAACAAACTTTGTCTCTCTTTAATGTGTGTGTTTCAGGTTGCAGATCAGAGAGTCCACCAAGCCTCAGCGTGTATCACAGCAGCTCGAGAGAGCAGTCACTACCATCTTTAAGCCCATAGCCAACCATGATTTCAATGTGAGCGCATGTCTTCAATATTTGCTGTTATTTCCTGATCTGTGGTGGTTAACTAAAGATCTCGGAGTTTCAGGCTGTTGGTCAGACATTTGATGATGTTCCTAAATAATAAAGGACTTTGTCTCTGTTCTCTGTCTTTACAGGCCAGAGGTTCAGGGTTTCTGAAGAGAAATATCAAATAAATTAAAAAGACGGTAACTGCTAGTTGTAAGGCTGGTGACCTTTAGTGATGTCATCAGGTTTGTTTCTGATCAGGTCTTAATGTCTACTCATTTAAAGCTAAAATATTGTGTCACAAACTGCAAGTGAAGAGGTTGAAAACTTGCAAAGCATGTCAGCTTAAAAGATGATATTCAGTTCCAGTTTCCCTGACTTAAAGGATACGACCTTTAGTTAAGATTAAGAGTCAGGAAATCTCAGGATTGTTGACTTTATACATTTGTCCTCCATGTGATTGCAACATCAGTGAAAGTCCTATGCTGTACAGCAGTAGTACCGTGTGCCAATATGCTCTGCACAATAAGAAAATACATCAACCAGCAGCTTTAAAAAAGAACACATTTATATTGGTGAAATTAAGATTATCAATACTACAAGTTTCGATATTATCAATATTTTCATTAGTCATCATATTCTGTATAATTCTCAGGTGGAGCATGACAAGAAGAAGAAGTCGGAGGGGAAGATGGTGCGCGCTGAGCGGCAGGTTGTGTTGGACATGCTCTTCTCTGCCTTTGAGAAGCACCAGTATTACAACATTAAGGACTTAGTGGACATAACCAAACAGCCTGTGGTAAGCATTACACAGACGCACAAACACACGAGCACAAACATGCAAGAGCGCACGCACACGCACACACACACACACACACACACACACACACACACACACACACGAGCGTACACACACACAAGCACACGAGCACACGCATGCACGAGCGCGCACACACACACGAGCGCACGCATGAGTACGCACACACACACTAGTGCACACACACGAACGGGCGCATGCACACACACACACACACACACACACATAATATAGCTGGAAGACCAAAAAACAATACACCTGCCCACTATCCACCTTCCTTTGTTAAATTTGAAAAGATCGCCCACAGACTGACGTTCATGCCTGTTCACACTATCTTTTGTGCCAGAAATTTGGGCCAACATTCACATGAACACATACACTCTAACACACACACACACACACAAACATTGGTTAAATCGATACAGTGCTGTGGATCCGTTCCAGTTCGCAGAGAACAGCATTGTGTAGGTGCTGATTAGACCTTGAGGTCCTCCTCTCCCTCTGATTGCATCTGATTGCATAACCATTGGCTGAGTAGGAGTCAAACGCCGCAATACACTCCACGCCATCATTTCTCTCCTAAAGCACTTGGCTAACACTCAATTCTACTGAACTAAAGTAACCGAAATGCTCATTATGAAAAGTCTCGCAGCACATCAGTTATTCATCAGGCGCAGCATGTATGACTGTACCAGCTCAACGGAGACACCAAGTGGTGGTTGGACAGAATGGTCTCACACAAAGTATCCCTGACTGGATTTCACCAGCTCCTGTTGATTGTGAGAAATGAATTTGTCTTTTAATGTCTGTGCGTCAAACTATGTTTTACAAGCACACAGATTCAGCTGAGAAGACTGACAGCACACTCATGTCTGTTAAAGTCGAGTGTTAGCCATGGAATTAGCTCGCATATCTGCCTCATAATAACATTCTTTGTTGTTTTCAAACTTTTTAATGTACACTTTAAACCAAAAGAATAAAAAATATGTGTGCAAGAGTTTTTAGATGTATTGGCTTTTTTATCTTTAGACAGAGGTGGTGGAAGAAGCATTCACCATAGTGCTCTTCTGTCATGACTTTAATGTTACAGCCAGTACTGGTGAAGCCAGGAGATGGTTCGCTTAGCATAGCAGAGAGGCTGGTTAACAGGCGGTAATGGGGAAAAAGCTTTCCTGGCCCTGTTAAAAGGTCAGACCTGTTATTACAGGCAAACAGGCAGATGTGAAAAAACCCATCAGTCTTCTCTTTGAAACATCCAGAAGAGCCGATAAGTATACTTCCAAAAAAAAGGTTCAACTATCCCTCGAAGGTCTCTGTTGATACAACACAATGAAGTGATGAAAGAACAATCCAATTGATGTCTTAATATGGTCATGTGTTACGTCAGAGTCTCTTAATCCCAACTTGTTTTTCCAGACCTACCTGAAAGATATCATGAGGGAAATTGGTACTTACAACAGCAAGGGTGCACACAAAAGCACCTGGGAGCTGAAGGCAGAGTACCGACACTACCAGTCTGCAGAGGAAGAGGAGGAGATGCAGACCGCCTAGTTCCAACAAGTTCCTTTCAAGTCCTGGGTCTCATCTCATCATACTGAAGTTCTTTCCTGTGATTTTCATGATGAAAAGTGAGCTTCCAGCAGGTTCAAATTCGGTAGAATTGTCATTATTGTTTTCAATGACTTCGTAAATGTCGATGACAAAAAGGAAACTATTTATCACTAATCTTTGGTGGTCTGTGATTTTTTTCTCCATTGTTTTTTCTTTCATTAAGAGGTGGAATAAAATACTCTGAGTCAGTTTACTGACAGTTGTGGGGTGAATAACCAGGTTAAATAAAGACAGTCAAAGATTGACAAGCTAAATGGTTCAAATGTTATCTGTTTCTCTCTCTTAACCATCTGAAGAGCAGCTGTGCGACTGTACACTCAATTGTTATGCGTAGTTTGTACGGAAAATAGTAATGTAACAAGCATTTAAAAGCATCTCCTTCTCATGTTTCAATTATTTTGTTCCATCTATGATGTTCAGACTTAGAATTGGCCAGGCTTTTTCACAGCTTGTGTTCATTTATTTGCACATCCCAGTTTAGGAATTCTTAGATGTCAAAGTTGAATTAAAGCATTGAAGTTTCCAACTTCTTCATACTAAGTACAATTAAGAAAAGATGTTATATAGAAACTTTGGAAATCATGAGCCATGTATACAATAGTTGAACAGGCCAAAGGAACTGCTTCATAAAGTTTTAATGAAATGAAAAGTATGTTGACTGTCATACTGTCATACTGGACTCTGACCACTTGCATCATTGGGTGATTTCTATCAGCTGACAAAGACCAAACGGGGGGATCAGAAAATCGTTTTTGTAACCTTTAAAATAGACTGCATCAGGTCTCTTCAGAAACTGAATCCCAGGGAATTGATCAACTTCAATAAAATTGGTATATCTTTAAGAAGCTGTTAGATGGCTGCCGGTTTGATCCCAGCTCTGCATGTCTAATGCTGTGTTCACTCTGCAAGCCATCATGCATTTCTGTTTTTTGTTTTTTTTTCATTTGGCTGTGTACAATTTTTTTAAATGTGGCATGTATCGGATAATAATACACAAATGAAAGTAGCACAAGATCCGAGTCCATGTGACTTGTGCTGTTCACACTGTCAAAACAAAGAAGATCTGAGTCACATAGGAGGAAACAAATCTGATTCAGGTCACTTTTGGCTGCAGTGTGAACACAGTCCAAGTGTCCTTGGGCAAGGCACTGAACCCCAAATTGACCTCCCGGTAGAATCAACATCGGCGTGCGATGTGACAAGTTAGGGCACTTCACTTAACATCCTCTGCCACCGGTGTGTGAACGCATGCATGTAGTGTAAAAGGTGGTCAGAAGACTAAGTCCATTTCCATAGTCAATGTGCTGATCTTAGTAATTAAGAGATCATGAAAGTTACTGAGGGTTTTGGTCTTTTCTTTGGTCACTTTTTAAAAACTTTTCTCAAAGCACTAAAAGTCAAAGAGGACTAAAATATGGAAATCTTGTTTCGTCACAACACTACTTTGAAATCCATAGAATGCTTTATCCCTTTAAAACCAATCACCACCATGGCTTTGTATGCACTTGAATGTACTGCACTTTTCTTTAGGTTTTTGACAAAGTGGTAGAGTCGGTCGTCTCTCAACCGGAGGGCCGAGGCTTCGATCCCCAGCTCCTGCAGCCACATGTCCCACGTGTCCTTGGGCAAGACACTTAACCCCAAGTTGCTCCCGCTGCTTTGTTGGTGGCATACGAATGCGATTAGTTAACACTGATGGTCACTACATAGCAGCCTCTACCATCAGTGTGTGAATTGGTAGGTGTGACCTGTGTAAAAGCACTATACATACAGATCCATATTGATGCATGTCACTTTTCTGTAACAGTAAAATCAATATTTGTCCTTAACCGAATAACACTATCTCAAACTTCTAATGGAGAGCAGGACTTTAGTATCCTCTTGTTCATGTTGTACTATTAGAGCTGTTCTTTCATATTTTCAACTGAATGGTTATTTCAACGCATTGTGCATATATTTATCAAAGTGTAAAGTTTAAGCTTTAAAGCCAACTTTGCTGCCAATCATTCCATGAAATAAAATGAAAGGTTGAAAGTGCAACTCATGCATTCAAATGGTTGATGTTTGTTGTGCAAATTGTGTTTACGCACAAAAGCTTGTTCAATGATGGCATTGAGCCGTACATCACCATGGTTACATGTTTGAAAAAGTGTACTAAGCATAGAGAAAAAATATTCATAAAAAAGCTCTGGTACCTTTCTAATACAACACTGTTATTTAAATCACGTGAAACCTGAAGAGCTGCTATTTATGTAGCCATAAACAATTCTATGAAAAGTAAAGGCTTGCTCAACACTTACACAAAGTGGCTGTATGAGGTTTTATTTTTAATTTCAGTGTGTTTCATTATAAATGGAATCATTTTCAAGGCAACCATCACAACAAAGAGGTCTGAGGTCAACCTGTGGAGTTTATTGTTGAAGCCGTTTGCAGAAAGAAGAAAAAATAAAACATGTCGGAGCTTAAGTCCTTTTTATTTTCCTTCAAAAACTTGGATCATCTTGCCAAAAATCAAACACTGCAGAAGCCACAGAAGGAAAAGTTAAAAACCGCAATCGGTGACCAATCATGTTTGAATTCCCCTACGTTGGTAGTGGTGCTGTGGGCCATAATGTGGATTCTTAAAGAAACTTTACAAGAATGTTTCTCTTCAGGCATGATGCAAAATAGTGCTCCATCAATCTTTTCTTGGGGCCATTTAGAAAGCAGAAGCCGATTTTAAAAGCAGATGTAGGTTCCGGTTAGTTACTGCAAAAAAAAGAGGCACAGGCACATGTTACTATACAAGATGTGCAACAGTACACCCTGAGACATTTAATATTAGTCAATTAGTTTCTCATTATTCCAGTAAGTCATTTACTCAGGCATGTAATATCAAAGGACAAAAAAAGCAGGAAATATACAGAGACGTTTCAAAGTTTTGAAGCCTAA
This sequence comes from Tautogolabrus adspersus, assembly GCA_020745685.1. Taxonomy (NCBI): domain Eukaryota; kingdom Metazoa; phylum Chordata; class Actinopteri; order Labriformes; family Labridae; genus Tautogolabrus; species Tautogolabrus adspersus. The sequence goes on along the minus strand of CM036548.1, from coordinate 18,346,247 downwards.
CCCAGACAAACACCCATCAAAGCTGACCAACATACTGACAGGTACTTGGGAAGAAAACATCGCGCTTAGAAGATTTCCTGCTTGCTCACCCATCTCTTTTTAACATTTTTATGATGTTAAATGTTAGTGATATATTGCTACATGTATCATTGAGTTTTTGTTAATCCTTCATACATTTCAAAAGTGGGAGATACAGAGAGATGACTAAAAGCCTCGTAAGATAATGCTACATCGTGCACAGAACTTGCTTCGAATGTCATGCTAACAGGGTGATCAAAATCTGTCTTTAACCAAACATTTATTTGGTTTAGTCCACAATAACAATTTAAAATGGGTAAAAGGAAATCACAGTTTACAATGACAGTCAGCCATAATGCATATAAAAAGAAACTCAAGTGGCAAAATGCAAATCAGCCGTCATTGATATTTACACCAGTGCTGTTCCCACTATATACGCATTCTTAATGTCGTTTTATATTGTGCTACAGCAGCATTTAAAAAGGAAGAACGTCGTTCAGCTTCACGACACTTGACTTAATCGAGCTTCAGTTAAGTACTTACACATTTCTCTGCCACCAGGCCATCTTTGAAGAAAAGCATGTATGGTGTGATGCCATCCTCACGGTAGTTCAGCAGTCCCACCATGCCGTCTGGGTTCATGTTCTCGCCTGTGAAAAACTGCAGGGAGAGGAAGCAGGTACATCAGAACTTATGGTTTGAGGTATGGTTAAAAATCTACAACAGGGGAACTAATTGACTGTTAAGGTTGTCTCTATGATCCGTTTGTGAAACATGATGCATTTGGCTAAACCATTTTTAAAAGGGCTTCCTTCAATAAAGGATGCAAGTGAGTTTCTCAAAAGAAGTCTCAAACTATAAGAAAATGGCATGTCCCACTTTAACAATACAATGTAAAGGGTGTTGCGGACAGTGACAAAATTTCAAAGGGCGCGGTCACACTGGCAATCCGTACCATGCCCAAGCACGCTTCACCTCTAAAGTCCAGTTCGTAGGACCAGTGTGACCGCTCCTTGGCTTTGGCACACTTCGGAGAGGTGTGCTTTGGCACGGTACCCTTCATGCACGAGCACGCGGGTACACAACGCTGACAGCCTTCATGGGAGGAAATAACTCTCCATGCCAGCAGGCGGCGGTAGTCTGTAATCGTCATTCCAAAAAAAAGTTGAAACCGTAAGAGGACGAAGAAGAATGCGGGTAAATAAACCGTTGTTATGATACAAGAAGACACCTTTCTCGTCGCTGTCGTTCACCAATCGTAATAAAAGGTACTTCTAATCGAGAATAATGTCGAGAATAACGCCGGCCAACACTGATTCAACATGTGGAATCGGCCAAAAAAAAAGGCCAACGGGTAGCGACGGAGCTGGAAACACGCAAAAACTATGGTGACGACCGCTCACCGACGGTCTCCTTGGTGTGTCAGGGCCTTAAGAGCTAGAATTTAGAAATGATTTAATAGAAGCCGATTTAAAGAAACTCCAGTAGCCACGTTCACACAAGGTTATTGTCTGTATAGTTACCTGGAAGTTTTTAATGTCCGCAATAATGTTTTTCACTTCTACTTTGCAGGCCTCCTGGAATTCCGTCGCTCTCTCTGGGTTGTTCTCTTCCAGGTTCTTCTTAATACTGAACATGCAAACAGATAGGTGTTATTTCACTGTAGCATCAGATACAACGCAATTATTGTGCACACAGTTGTGTTCCAGCCATGTATTTGGTTAACTGCAGCATTGATACTCACTTCTTACAGTAATCCTTCAGGTAAGCCATGTACGACTTCTTGTCAAAGCCAGTCTCCTTGAGGTTGTGGTTGAGAACAATGTCACAGCCAGAGCTGGAAGATGCATCAGCTGTCTCACATACCTCCTCGCTAGAGGCGTTAGCTCCAATTAAAGCGTCATCAAATTGTTCCGTCCTGGTGATTGTCTAGAAGTAGGAAGAAGAAAATTAGGCACTGTGTAAAACGCTGGCAAAATATAAGCAATGCATGATAATACAAAACATTCACCCCACAGGGCAATGAACCCTTTAAATGGGTCTGACACATTCTATATAAAGTTATTGAAAGGGCCAAAAGCCATTCACTTAACCACCCCGTGATGCATTGGCCTGAGTCTGACTAATCAGAGGCTGCATTCCTAACTTGCCATTAACCAGGGAAACACATACGGGTGTGTGGCTGTGATGATCTCAAAGAGCTATGTGCATTAAGACAGTCATCCCCCATTTGAATTATTGTTCGATACTTGTGTAGCAGTTGAAATGAATAATAGAACACAGTTAATGTGATAAATATTACTCAATAGCGCATATTGATTATATTGCAACAGAGCCACCAGGCTTTTCCTCATTAGACGGATCTGCGGGAACACATACTACAGCTATGACATAGGGGAAGGGAACATACTAGAATCTTTTTCAGGTTGGTGTAACAAGGCTTCACCATGATTGAGAAAATACAGCCTCAGTGTGACAAAACATTCACTGATCTCATCAATCGGTGTTGTACTAATATTCACTCACCTTTCCTTCAACTTCATAGAAGAGCCCGGATTTAGACACAGTGACTTTATAGATGTCCGAAAACATCTCATCATCTGGAAATGGAAACAGTATGACGAAAATAGATGAAAAGTAGACCTAAGTTATTAGTGTTATTCGTTATTTGAGATAACAGTCGTAGCGCACTGACCATAAAGAAAAGCAATTCTAGAAAATTCTGCCGGTAACAAGTCTACCCTAAAAATACGACTGCAGCTAAAGGCTACATGATACTACGAGGCCACGTACGCCTTTTCTTTATCACATCACTAACGTTACATTTATTCCGTGAGCCGCTGTCTCATAACCATTTCCCGTACTAAATAATCATCGGTAATGTTCATCCAACTTCGAACAATCTTAACGTTAGTTGATCCCTGTTCAAAATGTTGAGCCTACCGGCCTTAGCAACACCGGCTAACTAACATGGTGGCTTTAACTAAACTGGGGACCATTTTCGCTTTTTGGTTAGCATTTGATTAGCGTTAGCATCCGACTGCCGTATACACGAGTTAGCTAGTTTTCTAGCTGGACAAAGTCTATCTTATATCATTAACAAAGCCAAAATAACCAACACTACTGTAAAGCTATTATTATTCATAAGCAAAAAACGTCGACTTACCGGAGATGATGCACTTGTAGATGATCATTTTGCCGCTTCGGTGTTAAATCTCTCGGAGACAGAGCAATTGGATGCCGCCCTTACAGCACGGGGGAGAAAAAGACCGACCAGGCCGCGAGGCACTGTATTTACATCCTGCTTACGTCATCGTGGGCTGGCTGACGCGCTAACTTTTTTTTTTATTTTTATTTTTTTTTAGCTTTGCTGCCACTTTTTCGCACTGTGGCCGAAAACCAGTGTTGCATCTTCCTAGTATTTGCATTAAGGTAGTAGCCTATCATTATTTACTGTATTTTAGGTTCTTAAATGCAACATTTGTAACCCACCCCAACCACACCCACACACACAATGAGCTCCATGATGTGTGTGTGTCCATCTTCATCATTTGAGGTCCCCTCTTATCCCATGTGTTCCCCTAAAACATTGAAAATCTCAAAATGGTGTCTCTTTATATTTATCCGCGGGAATGTTCCACCACCACCACGTATGCCTAGTTAGGCTATTTTTTCATGGGATCTGTTTCAGCCCCACCCCCAACCAAAAACAGGTAAAGAACAGCAAATAAGGTCTGCACATCAAGAAGCTCCCGTTTGAAGGATTCATTGATAAGTGACGTTATTTCAGCACATTCTCTTCCTCAGAGGAGCCTACTGTTTAGGAAGAAAGGTCTAACAAACTTGTATTCAATGTATTAAAAGAAAACGCTGATTTGTAGGCCTAGTTTTAAAAAATAATAATTGAAAGGTAAATAACTTAAGGGTTGTGTACCGGAACACTTAACAATAACTATAAAAGTAGTTATAATAGTTCCTATAACTATTAATAGCTTAATAGCTGGTTTGGCGTACAACCATAAAAATACGCATCCTGCAAAGACGTTTACAGGATTCAGGGAAAATCTCACGTGAGTCTTTCAAACACAAGTACGGGGTCTGAAAGTAGTAAAAATGCCAAGGAATGTCCTCCAAAATTTCCAAAATTTCTATTGTTAATATGTTTTTATTCTCTGTTTTTTAATTGTCTTTTAATTCTTGCAATTTATTTCACTTTATTGTATGACCTGTTATGATGTGAAGCACTTTGAGTCTGCCTTGTGTATGAAAAGCGCTATACAAATAAACTTGCCTTGCCTTAATATAGAGCTCCAATCAATAACGCGTAACCCGACATATATAGGGATTAAACTAAGCAGAGAGAAATCATGCGACTGAAAAATTGTTATAAAACGAGTTACAGAGAGGCTCCCCACATAAGCCCCTAATTGTAAATTATGTTTTTCAAGCTGATGTGTTTGAAAGCTTGAGATCCACGACGACAGATAAACCTTACTTGTGGCTTCTTTTAACATGTGAATGCCTGAAAAGGTGACCTACAGTTGACATAGGTATTTATATATAGGCATATAGCCTATAGGCTATCAACAGTATAGGCAGAAAAAATACAATTTTAACTTGCAAATTAAGCTTTTTGGAGCATTTTCAGATAAGGACAGTGGAATAAGAAGCATACTCTGTTCTTTTCTTTCAGCAGCCTAAACGTAGTAACAACACAGAAAGAACCACTGCACTGAAAATGACAGAAGAGTACAGAAGCATCAGACTTTCCTCTGGAGTACCAAAGAAAAAAAGCAAGTTAGGCTACGCAATACATCAATGTAGGTTGGTTGCACTGAGCAAAGATAAAAATGTAAAATCTTCCACCACTTAAATTAGTAGGGTCTTTGATAACATTTGAGATAACATTTGTTATGAATTGGGGCTATACAAATAACGTTTCAACTCAATTCGACTTCCTCCGATTCAAAAAGTACAGATTGAAAAAAACAAAATACACTACTCACAGCGAGTCATCACTCATTGGTTGATGAAAGTGGGAAGTAAGCAGGGATTTAACCTGAACTGTGACAGCACTCGTGTGTAGCCCACTAATAACATCCCATCCCAAGTGTGATCATATTTGCAATAGGCCTATATACACTAATTACAAGACGACAATTATTTCTACATAGAAACGAAGCTGAAGACAACATAAACCACCACCACTCTGCACACCGGTGCCCGTCAGGGCTGTGTACTCAGTCCATTACTGTGCACCCTGCTGCACTCCACAGCACAAACCACATCATGAAGATCGCTGATGACACAACCGTGGTGGATCTGATCAGTAAGAACAATGATTCAGCATACAGAAAGGGGGTCAAACTGGTGCAAACTGCAAAGTCAGCAACCTATCTCTGAATGTGGACAAAACCAAAGAGATGGTTGTTGACATCAGGAGGAAACAAGGAGACCACTCCCCAATGAACATTGACGGGTCCTGCGCTGAGATTGTGAGGAGTAGCCTATCAAAGGTGTCTACCTCGCAGACGAACCTCACCTGGTCGCTCAACACCTTAATATTTACAGTCTGTGCTCAACACCAGCACCATCACCACAAAGGCGCTGCGGTCAAGCCAGCCGTAACTCCGATCTCCGTGGTCAAATCAGCAGCACCTAAATTTCGAGTGTACAACTATTCTCAGCATTATGGTAAATACAGAGAAACAGCGTCTTTACCTCCGGTTTTCAAAATAAAGGTATTAAGAATAGTAAGCTATATCGAACCTACATTTAAAAGAAAATATGTTACATTAAAGTTCATGCGCCCATGATGAATAAAAACACTTAAATATCATTTTTGTTACTGCACCAATGTGGAGAAATGCCAAAATAAAAGTCCCATGTATTTATACCTGCAGATTGCATGTTTTCTTATATTTCATGTGCTGTGAAAACACATTGCTGAATAATTCCTGGCTATGGATGGTATATTTGACTTAAACACATCTAAGACTACAAGTATACTTAATATCAAGCATTTTTACTGCACCAATGTGGAGAAATTCAACAATAAAAGTTCCATATTTGTACCTCCAAGTGGCATATTTTCATATATTTGAGCTACTGTAAAAACACTTAGCTCAATATTTCCTGGCTACTGATGGTATATTTGACTTCTACACATATAAGACTGGTCACTATGTAGTGAGACCATCAGAACTAATCCCATTCATTTAAATTCATATGCCGCAGAGGAAGCAGCGGGAGCGATTCAGGGTTAAGTGTCTTGCCCAAGGACACATCGGACATGTTGCTGCAGGAGCTGGGGATCGAACCCTCGACCGGTTGAGAGACGATGACTCTACCAACTGAGCCACAGCTGCCATCCAAAAGAATAATTTAAAAGCCAGGTCACTTTGTAAAATGTGCCAATGTTTCTATTTCACCTGCGATGGTGGTCTTTTAAAACGTAAGAATGGTAACGTTAGAATGTTAATAACGAGTTATTGTGGGTGCTGATTGTCGGCTCTTAGAAGTGGGTCTCTGCTTAATGGTTTATGGCGCTGTATAATCATTGGATGTTAAAATCTTTCTTTATAATATTGTTAGCCACCAAAGCCTGGTGACACATAATAGCAGCTCTCATTTCGGCCTTTATTACAGAAAATGTCGACATTTTCTTAATGCCTTTGAGAAAGAGAATTACATTTTATATTAAAGATAAAAAAGAGTTCTCTGTGGAAGTTCATTTAAATGTATACAAGTTAAAGAAGAGATTTCAAGAAAAACCTTTTAAACCATCATTCATTACCTGTAAAGCAACTTTATTTGTCCTTTATTTTGTCAAATTATTTTGGTACAAGCACCAGATATAGATAATTTACACCCCCCCCCCCCCCCTCCCACCGTGCAACACAGTGACATAACTCCAGTATATGTGGAGGTGAGCACACTAGCACTTTGCATACTGCGTTTCCACAAAAGTGCCTTAAAACGGCAATCTGAAAAGGACTATCGTGAAATCCACTTACACAAAGCAAAATCACAAGGGAACAATAAAAAGATTTGAGGCAGTACTCTGGGAGAAGGCAGGGCTATGGTTACAAATCTAGGTGCATTCAAACAACAGTGTCACCTTGAAACTATAGACGAGAAAAAAACAAAACAAGAAGAGAACCAGAACATTTAAATTGAACAAATGTAAGACAAAAGAACAACATTTTAAAAAGTCAATGTACAACTATACACAAAAATAAACATATCATGAGAATTTATTGACAGATGATTAAGATGCAAGAGCAACATAGCAAAAGTACATTGACCTCCTCACACATACTGTGCCATGTTTCTCGTTATGACTAGGTCATGGGATAGCAAAAATAGTTTCTTACTCCATGCTAATGGAACCACACTTTTATGATGTATCATTTTGATCACTAGACCCGTGACCCGGGTTTTATTCTCAATTGTCTATTCACTAGGCGTTTAGTTGCAGCAGGTGGGTAAGTGCCACAGGGGTCACATCATTACATCATTTTATAACCTAAACAAAGCTGTAAATCTTGAGCTAAGTATATGAGAGGCTACAGCTGTCCACATTCTGTGATGACAAGCTTCTTTGAGGGGGGGCCTCCTTTTGTGCCCAGCTCTCCCATCCGTTGCAACACATCCATTCCTTCACAAACCCAACCGAAAGCCACATGTTTGAAGTCCAAGTGTTCGGCTTTCTTCAGTGTGATGAAGAACTGGGAGTTGTTGGTGTCACGTCCGCGATTGGCCATTGACAGAATGCCTGGGCCTGTGTGCCGAACATCAAAGTTTTCATCTTCAAACTGGCTGCCGTAGATGGACTTGCCTCCTGTGCCATCACTCTTTGTGATGTCACCGCCCTTAGAGACATATAGGTAACTTGTTAGAAATGTTACATGGAGATTTGGAGAAATGGAGAAATAAAACATTCTTCCTTGTCTGAGATACAGCGAGTATTGAGTGACTTGAATAATATTTTACCAAATGGCACTAATAATGACTTTAAAAAACGTTAATGCCTGACTTACCTGACACATGAAGTCTGGTATGACTCTATGGAAGATGGAAGCCCGAAGCCCAAACCCTTTCTCGCCAGTGCAGAGAGCCCTGAAGTTTTCAGCCGTCTTGGGGACAATATGGGAGAAGAGCTCTATGTTGATTGTGCCAAGTGGTTGGCCATCAGCTGCCACTTTGAGGAAAACCTGTGGGTTAGTGTCTCTAGAGTGCTCTTGAACTCTGGACATCTGAGGGGAGGAGACACATGAGGCATCTCCATCACTGCCTATGCGACTCTGACACTCGCAGAAGGTCTTCTTGAAGGATTGGGCTATCTCAGGGGTTTTGAACTTGGCTGCTAGCTGCTCCACTACTCCATCACCATCTGGATAATCCGAGCAAAAGAAAAGAGGACATCAGAAAAAGGACAACTGAAAAGCATATATATTTGCATTAAGTAGTGCTGGGCAATTAATGGAGTTTCAATTACCATTTTGGCTTCCCACAATCATGAAAACAAGATAATGGAGATCAAACGATTACTGCTGTGTCCATAAGTTTTTTTTCATGTGTTGTAAATGGAGTACTCCCTCCCTTCCTTTACAGCAGTGTGTGCTCTGCCCCTCCCACTAAAACAGCTCTTGCTGGGGAGCCATGGCATGTACTCTGGTTAGTTTGAAAAAGTAAGAGAGCTTAAGAAGATGACATGTACTGTATATTTATATTTTTTCCACTTATTTATTTTCATTATTTCTTGTTTTACAAAGTGGTCAGAATGTTTAAGTGTTAAGAGTGTTTAAGTGCAATAAATGCATGTGATGCAACTGTGATTTTGTAAAATCAATGAGTAATCATGTTTTATAATCCTGATCTCAATATTAAAATGATGTGATTTAAAAACTAACAGCTAAATGTGGGCCAGTGTACCTCTGCAACAACTTGCTCTCTATCGATGGGAAGGGCAGTTACCACAAGATGTATTTGCAAAAAGCTAAAACAGACAAGTCCAGTGCAGAATATGATCACATAAAAACACTGAGTGAACCTGAGTAGTCGGTGGCAATCCAGATCAGTGCGTTGGCTGAGGCATTCATGGGTTTAAGTTCCATCGCCTCTGTAATCGTGTGGTTGGCACAAACCCTGAACACCTGCTCTCTTCTCATCAGGATACGGTAGAAACGTTTTTCAGGATGGAAGAGAATCTTGATGTCACCGACCCCTCGCTCCTTCCACTGACTTAGGTCTCGGTCCCATCGGTACAGCTTGGTGCGCTCCTTAAACAGGATTTCCTCGTCCTCCTCTCCAGACTTTGTCTCCACCTGAGAGGTGCAGAGTTAGGCAGGGGTGAGATAAATAATGCATGTGTTGCATGAAACTTCATTTTCATGCTTATAAAAAAGCAAGACAGGTCAGAGCATTGGGAATCAGAATTTAGAGGTACCTCTGGTAGTGATACTATTGGCTCAAAGTGAATGTCCACATCATTAGGAGCCTCCTCCTCATCACTTCCATCCTCATCTCCAGTGTTTTTGGGGGCTTTTGGCGCTGCAGAACGGAATACTGCAGCCCCAGCATTTGCCCATGAGAAGTCAGTTTCTCCTTTTAAAACAAAACAATTCATATGAGATGATATAAATTTAGTTGTTTTCATCTTTACTTAATGTTAACATTAAAAACCAACCTTTTGTTCCAAATGAATATCCCTCTGTGTTTTGAGCCAATTCGGCAAACGAGAAGCCTCCGAATGAGTTAAAGCCAAAGTTTGAGGAGTCTGTGGAGGGAGAGACGGTAAATAATAAATACTGAATAAAATGCACTTCATATCCAGACTCAATGCAGGAATCTAGCAGAGGGTCAGACAAAATAACAAACACTACATCCAGAGTGAAAATGTTGCCAACAAACTTCACTCTTAGCTGAAGCTGATACTTAGCTGCTTAACTGGGAATGTTGGAGCTAGTTTGAACTTCTTTATGTAATTAGCACTATTAGGATGAATAGTCAAGAGGTGCCCGATCCCATTCCCCTGAAGGGGTACAGTGAGATGATTAAGGGGTTGGGAGAGTAGAAATATGCAAGTTCTGCTCAAGAATTGTGCATACATTACCTCGAAGCTTTTCTTAAAATATATAAATAAATACTATATTTCCTTTTTGAGCCCCAGACAGTATTTAAAACCGTTGAAGAAAACAACTGGTACAGTGTTGCATGTTCACAGAACTGAAGTTAAAAGAAGCTTGACGTAAACCAAACACATACATTAAAATACATTTCCAACAAAGAACGCTGTGATACAGAAGAAATACATTTTACAACTTCTTCAACTAGAGGAGCTCAGAGGTAACACAAGTAAATATAAAAGAGGTATCTTTTTTCACCATCAAAGCCACCCTGTGGGAAGGGCTAAATTATTAACACCACTGCAGTGCACAGTACCTTGACTAGCTGTTGGAGCCGTCAAAGCTACAGCTGCAGTCTCACTGTTGGAGTCCGGCTCGGGGCTCTTTTTAGTCGACAGGTCAATGGGAGAGCTGCTGCTGGGAGCGTCACTCCGAGTCTCTGTTGGCTGGTCTGAGGTCTGTTCTGTTGGGCTAGACGTGGTGCCTGCAGCTTCTGTGCTGCTGGAAGATGGACCTGCGCTTGGCTCTTCTTGGGCAACTGAAGTGCTGATCGAGGTCTTTTCAGTTTGGTTTAACTCAGCATCCTGGAACAATTTAACAGTTCAACTTCAATGCTACTGATGCTACATTAAAAATAGGAAATTAAAAACTGTGACTAACTCGGTTTAGCCAAAAAGACTCAAAGAAGTAAAATATTTAGCACTCATGGTATATATGATGATGTGCTGTCCAAACAAGAATGCAAGTGTCCACCTTAAGGAAGTTCATATTTAAGGAAATGTTACAATTCATGCAGCTTACTTGTCCATCACTAAAAATGGCTTCCATTACTAAAATGATGACCTGGTAATCAAACTGATGGAGTCAGTTGCATGTTTCAATAAACACTTAGCAGCTGACCACATGTACTTTGTCATAAATCATTATTATCTGTACACTATTTGCTTGCATGTTTATTTGATTTGAATGATATTTGGTTTCAGTTAATGTTGTGTCCATTACCAAGTCCTGCTGTGCCTTGCGGACCTCTGTCTCAAAGTCTTCAGGTTTGTCGGGGTCCGGGTCACTGTCAGTGGTGCTCAGGCCGCAGAAGAACGTGGGTGGCAGCTGGAGGCTTTTTGCCTTCTCCTCCTCCTCTGGCGTCGGCTTTTTCTCCCACACCACCTGGCAGTCTTGCTCTGAATGGATCATGTAGGTTCAAGAATTTGATTTACTCTGCGTACTTTTCACCATTTAGTGAAACTTATATTGTATGTATGGAACAGAACATCTATCCATACAGCCTACATTTTCCTGAGAAGTTATTAGCCAACATGGCAACTGACAAAAGCATGGCTAATAATGGGATAACATGTTGTGTGTTACTAGACACATACCATCACCACATGCTGCAGCCTTTTTCTCAGGAGGGTCAGGGTACAGCTTTCCATTTAAGGCTTTTACAGCTGACTCAAAGTCCTCATCTGAAAAATGAGAAAAAACAAACATATATTTCATTTAAATAACCTTTTGATTCTTGTGCAACACAAAATGTTTGCATCTAATCTTTAGTCTCACCGTCACTTTGATTGTCGCTTATGTAGCCCGGTTCATTCTGGTAGCAGAAGAAGGTAAGAGGCAGCAAGAGCTGTCTTGCTAAAGCAGCCTGTTCAGCTGTAGGTTCTCTGACATACACAATCTCCACCTCTGAGTCCTCATCTGACCCTGCACTGCCTCCTTCTGCCCGAGGTGCTCCTGTGACAGACAGAGATGATACAGTAAAAAAATACAGTCAGGGTAAGAAGGTATGGATAAGAAGAAAAGCAGGAATTAAACTGCTTCATTTCTTCTATAGCAACAGGTGTTAGTTCCACACACACAAACACAAACTCATGCACAGCAAAATGAGAAGCATGCGTGGGTTTACAAGTTTGTGGGACAAGTTGTGTTAAAAGGATAGGTCTGTTTTGGATGTCTAGTCTTTTGTTTCATTTGACAGAATTTACCACTTGAATACTTAGTATGGTTGCACTAAGCAGCACAAATATCTAGTTTGTTACTGAAATAAGCCCCATGCTGAGCTGCATTTCCCTAGCAGGGGCCACACTAAACGGGGATTGCATTTCATGTTGTTGCTACTCGTCCCCTACTAAAAGTGGCAAGGATCATCTTTGCACAGCACATTCTTCTCAGAAGGAAAGTTGTCTGTGGAATCTTCTCAGCTAACCTTTCAGGAGACATACGTGATACTGCTAAACACAACTCTGGTTTTAATTTAATGAAATACCAACTGGTCCTTAAGCAGCAGCAACTTTAACTACAGTTGTTAAATAACCACATTCCATTCTTGAAATGCGTAGCAGGGACGTCGCAGTGAGGATTTATTTTGCCCACCAATTAAAAAAAGTCATGGCTAGCTGTAGTTACCTATCACAGTAGGCAGTATAGAAGAAAGGATTTTGTCAACGAGGCTCATAAGACCACACCGTGCTCGCTCTCCTCTGTCACTGTCTTGTCGGTAAACTCACCTTGTACTATTTGTTTAAATGTTTAAGTTGTGGCTTCTTTACAAGCTTATGTCAACAATGTTTCTACTGTGCAAAGTTGACATACATCCATTCAATCTTTTTTGGTATTCTTGCACGACATAAGCTTTTGTGATTGTAGAATCTTCCAAGTGCTCACATTTTTTAAAAGGAATTTCAACTTAAATACACGAGATGAAAATATTCTCATGCATAAAAAAAGTGTGGAATGAGCTCAAAAACAAGTCAAATCTACTTCCACTCGGCCTCTGCTCTTCATAGCGTACGGTAAGCCGCCTAAGTATTCAAAACAGGCAGAGTATTTCACAAGTTAAGAGGTTTCTTATTTGACTAATCAGAGTGCCGAACACACTTTAATTGCAAGAAAAGAAGCAAAATGAGAGCAAAGTATGGCAGCTTTGTAACTGGTGTATAGAGTGCCACAGGAATGAGTCCTAAAACCCGGAAGTGAGTTAGCATTTTAGCGCCATGGGTTCCTAACTCTAAAAGTCAATGGGGATTTTGAATGGGTTTGTGGTTAGACGCCTGAAATAAGGTCTGTGGTTAACACAAGCTTAAGAGATGTTGGCGTTTTGTTAGACGAGATAAACTACGTTAGATAAGACCCCAACTTGTGAATTTTAAAGTTTTTACGCATACTAAAAACGGCGGTTGCTAACAAGTGGCTAAATGAGACTACAGTGGTTGTCGGGGACATTAAACGTCATCACGCCGGGAACTCTCTCACTAATCCGCCTTACAGCATCTAGTCTTGTTTTTCAGTGCTCTTGCAAATATTAGGTTAATAAACAACTTATTAAGCTACGGTTTCACTAGCTTGTCAAAACCGCTGATTAGATCGATGAAGCATAACCGTAGTGACGTCATAATCATCCAACCGTGGTGTAGTTCGCTTGTAGCATAACGTTAGCTTTATACTTCTCTCGGCTGTATTAACGCTTCAAACTTCATAAAAGTGGTGTTTATTTGTAAAGATTATCCTGCTGAACAAAACGCCTACGCATCAGAAACGTGTGTTAGCCACAGAGCTTATTTTCTGCAATGATCCAAAATCCAATGCAAAAATCCCATAGGCGAATTCTCGTAGGAACCCATGGCGATGCTACTTCCGGGTTGGCCTACAAAAATACGTCATCACTTTTGTTCTCTATTACCAACAACTATGTACCACTGGTAAATGAATACATTAAACCCTTAAAACCCCTATGAGGTGTCTTTCAATCATCCAGATACACACCCAGACTTCAGGAGGTGAGAGACGGCTCACTTCTCTTAAGTAGACAGGAGAAACACATTAACAGAATTTGTTTGGGGACAAACAAGTATTCATCATTCATTCATCACTGACCATCCCTACTAACATCCAGAGTAGCGTTCTAAACTTGATGTAAAAACATGAAAAAATTGTATAGCCTTTTGACTGTTATCATTTTCTACATCCAACAGATCAACAGCATCGTGGATCAATTAATAAGTCTGTCTGCTCTCCATCTCTCCTCCCGTCTGTGTCTGCCAAGACAGAGAAACACACACACCCGTCCCGGACATATAGAGACGTGCTGAGGTAGGCTACGTTCAACCTTTAAATACATCTGACATCTTTCCTGTTTATATAAATCTACTCCTGACGCTGTTTCAAAAGCTTGTAAAAAGTTCCGATGCTGTTCAGGAGCGCGTTCTTTTCAATCGTCTTGTTAAGTCATTGACAAGAAGCTTCTTCCATGCGTGACTCACGAGAAAATAAAAATCTTTTGTCACTAATAAAACATTGATGAGGAGGGAGAAAGACCAACTGAACGATGCACGCAGCGCTGTGCAGAGAAATAATAGTTGCTGGATGCAACGCCAGTTCTGAGGACGTGCGTAGCCCTCTAACAGGCTTTGCTTCTGGTTTACCCCACGGTGTGTGTGTGTGTGTGTGTGTGTGTGTGTGTGTGTGTGTGTGTGGAGGAGAGGAGGGAGTGACAACTGAAGGGAAGCAACTTGATAAGATTAAAGTTAATTGTTAATTTCACTCTTAATAGAAGAAAAGAGTAAAATTAAAAAGTGGAAGTGAGATATAACCAAGTGGAAACAGGGTTATGCAATAAATCTAACTGTTCAATTCTTCTCATTTCATACATTCATTAGTTTCAAAGTTTTTTTTTTTACCATTTGAGTGAAACATCGAATCTTTTATCATAAAGACGCAACAAAAGACTTACTGTAATTACCAGATTCATTTTTATTCTAAAACCTACACATCCGCACACTGGACATGCAAAAGATTAGCTTGAACACTCCGTGCATCCAGGTTATTTCTGTCTAGTAGTAAGGGTCAGCTACGTGGCAGCTGAGAAGTGTTAACACACACTGTAGTGATTAGAATACCTGGGGGTTCAAATTGGGTGGTTGATGAGCTGGTCCAAAAAGCCATTGGATTATCTTTGAAAAGCCTAAAATCCAGCCCTAAAGGATGTTGGGTTGTTGGGCGAAGAGAAACTACTTGTGAGGCTGGTATCGTAACCATGAAACAAATGTAATATGTGGAATATTATAAGAGTGTAACTGATCGATTTACGATTAAGCTCAGAGGGTTGACAACATATTTTAAGCATGCATAAGCAAAAAGACTTTTCATTATTAATAGGTAAACTAAAAAGGTACTCATATCATTATATAGCTTTTGTGAACTTGTACATTGAGTTATATTATTAGGATTAAAGTTTCTACATGTAAGGAAGCTGCAGAAGGATGAGGGGAAATTATTTAGTTCAATTTCTCTTGTTGACATTTTTGAAATGGGTGATGGCAGGGTCAATTAAGAAGATCATGGCAAAATCTGATGTCATTCATGAGCTTATTAAAACATATAAATCACCACGATAATTGAATGGAACTAAACAATAGTTACCTTTCTCTGGGATTTTGAATGCAGGTGCTATAGACGAAGCCTTGGCAGATGGTTCAGACTCTTTTGCCTTTACGCAGGATGCAGATTCCTCAGTCTCAAATCTAGGAGATCCAAATATCTTCTGAAGGTTGCCAATGCCAAAGACAAACTTAGGAGGTGACACCACTGTCTTTGAGGGGTTTACTGGACTTGGCGACCCAGCTGCACATTGCTCAGATTCAGGAGAAAGCTCAGTACGTTCCTTGGTGGTCTCTTCCAGAACAGCAATAGCTGCTTTCCCACAAATAGTTGTAGCAGGCTTTGGTGATTCTATGGATCCGCTGTCTCGAGGAGTGGCAACACTGGATGTCACAGGGGTCATTAGTTCCTCTTTTTCTTGTGCAACCTTAGTCTCGTCAAAAACTTGCTTGAATGTGTTTGCTGTTTCTTGGAGCTTGAATCTCACAGCCAACTGTTCAATGTTGCCTTCTCCTGATTCAGCAAAGTCCAACGCACTCCAGACCCAGGCCTTCTCTGCACCCTTCATAGGTTCTAGTTTCATGGCTGCAGTGACCCAGTGATTGGCACAGATCTTAAGTACCTGGTCCCTCCTCATTATTAACCTCACTCGCTTGGTATCATAGTTCTGCAAGATCTTGAGGTCTCCAATACCCCTCTCCTTCCATTGAGCCAGTGTCTTATCATAGCGATACAGTTTGGCCCTGTGACTGAAGACCACCAGTTCATTTTCTTCTCCTGTAGAAATCTCCACCAGATCAGGCAATGGCACCACAGGTTCAAAGTACTGGCCATCCCTTTCCTCATCCTGAATTGAATCCTGCTCGTCATCAGTGCCCACTGAGTTTCTGCTCTGGTTAAGTTTAGCAGGAGACTTGGAGGGGCTGATGCCAGGTTGGAAACTGAAGCTGAACCCACTAGTGGACTCTCCAAAGCGGAAAAGGTTCTTTCTCAGGGGGCTGCTGGCGAGGGGAGAGGCATAGACTGATGAGTCAGCGGTATCATCCAAAGCCTCTTCTCTAAGGTCATAGTTATCCCATTCTAAGGTGGGACCGGTGGTTTCACCATGAGGCTTCATTACAAGGCTTGAAACATTGCTGGATGTAGTAATATCTTCCTGGTTGTCGTCATCTTTGATCTTTGTTTTCTCCTCTGTCAAAAAGAATTTCAGGTCTTTCAACCCTGACTTCATTTCCTCTGCTTTCTGAATGAGATGTGCTGTTCTACCTGAGTCAACAAGCTTATGGGGGGTTTGCAAGGGGATGTCCAAGAGCAGTCTCTGATATTCTTCAAATTTTTCCTTAAACTCCTCAGCAAGCTCAGGGCTTTTGAACTTAGCAGCCAACTGTTCAAGCTTAGCATCTCCATCAGAGAAGTCGTTGGCCATCCAAATCCATGCTTTGTCTGAGCCTGCTAAGGGCTTAAGATTCATGGTGGTGGTGATCCAGTGGTTGGCACACACCTTAAGAACTTGCTCTCTTCTCATTAGCACTCTTAGCCTGCCATTAGTGCTGTTCTTCAGGAGTTTAAGGACTCCTACACCACGCTCTTTCCACTGGCTTGAGTCTAAATCAAATCTGAACAGTTTGACACGCTGGGAGTAAAGAACCTGTTCATCTTCCTCACCAGTCACCAGGTCAACTTTATCAGGCATCTGGACCACTGGTTCAAACTGTATATCGTCATTTTCTTCTGTTTTATACATGTCATCATCCTCCAGTTCATTTGTGGCATCAGTCTTTGCAGGGGTTGCTTGTAATGAGGAGAACACCCGTTCTCCAGCCCTAGAGAACCCTTTGAAATCAGGGTCATTGTGACCAAACTTGAAGTCTCCTTCAGTTGAGTTTGCCAAGTCTGCAAAGCTGAATGCATTTGATCCTCCTGCAACTAATGGATTTTGATCTTGCTCTGTTTGGCCCACTGAGGTCAAAGACACATTTTCTTTCGCCTTGTGTTCTTCAGCTATGCTTTTTAGAAAATTGGAGGCTGATCCTGATGGAGGCATTTGATTATCGGTGGAGGCAATTTCTTTTGCAGGTTCCTGAATACCAAACTTAAAGCCACCAGTTGGAATAGGCATTGAGAAAGAAAAGCCTGAAGAACTTTTAGTACTAGATCCTGACTGAGGAGCTTCAAACTTAAAAGAAGCAGCTGAACCTTTATCTTTATTTTGACCAAACTGAAACGTGCTGCCAGTCTCAAAAGGCACCGTAAACCCAGTTCCAGCAGGCTGGTTTGATGAGCTTTTTGTTCCAAAGGAAAAGCTAAAAGTGGAGGCTGAAGGAGCAATGCTGGTTGTGCTTTTAGCATTAGGATTTGGTGTCTGACAGGACACACACTTACTGGAAGAGGTGTTGTTTCTCACCAAACAAGTGTCACAATCCCATTCTCCATCCTTCTTACCAAACATTGCTACTAAAGAGGAAGCTTCATGATGAGCATGGCAGGCAATGCACTCAGTAGCTGATGCATCATTTCTGACCAGACAGTTGTTGCAGTCCCATTGGCCATCTTTTTTTGCAAAATCAGCCCCAAATCCTGAAACTGTTAGTGGATTAATTGAAGCCCCTTCTATTGATTTAGTTGCAGGGTTGGGGGTATTACAGGCAACACATTTGTCAGCAGAGACCTCATTTCTTACTACGCATACATCACAGTCCCATTGTCCAGGCTTCTTGTTAAACTGGGAACCAAACCCAGACACTACTGTGGATAAAGAGGGCTGTACTGCAGCTGGTGTCGTTTGTGCTGTGGTAGTTGTTTTAGGTGAAACTTTAGCAACTTTACAAGACACACAACTATCTGCAGATGCCTCGTTTCTTGTAGTGCAGGTGTCACAGTTCCACTGCTCTGGTTTCTTGCCAAACTGAGCCACAAATGCAGAGCCAAATGTATTGCTTACTGTGTCAGCGGGTTTTGAGGTGCTGGTGCCAAATGTAAATGAAGAGGGTACAGAAGCTCCAAACCCACCAAATCCTGTAAATGTAGAACTAGAACTACTGGGTTTGGACGCACCAGCCCCAAATTTGAAAGTGAAAGGACTGGTTTTGGATTCACCAGCAGCCTGAATGTCTGGCTTTGATGAAGAGTTGGGATTTGCACTTTGACAAGCAACACACTGCATATCTGTCGGATTGTTTCTTACACAGCACACGTTGCATTCCCATTCCCCTTCTTTGAGAGCAAACTGGGCAGCCAAAGAAACTGAATTTTTAAGGGTTTCCTCTTTCTCATCTTGTTGATGTTGCTTTACAGGCGATTCGAGCAAAATTGTCTGGGCTTCCTCAAACTTGGCTTTGAAAAGTGATGCCTCGTCTACTGTTTTGAAGCGGATCGCCAGCTGTTCAGGCTTGGGCTCTTCATCTGCATAATCAATGGCATTCCAGACCCAGGATTTGTCAGAGCCAGCATTCGGTTTTAGTAACATATCAGAAGTAATGTAGTGGTTGGCACAGATCTTAAGGACCTGCTCCCTTCTCATTAAGAGACGGACCTTCCCTTTAATGCTGTGTTTCAGAATTTTAACGTTGCCAATGCCCCGCTCCTTCCACTCTTTTGTCTCCGTGTCAAAACGATACAGCTTTGCCCTGTTGCAAAACATTTCCTCCTCCTCCTCCTCACCCGTTTTGACATCTACTTTATCAGGGAGAGGTACAATGGGTTCAAAGTGAGGACCATCTTCATCCTCCTCCACATGAGTGCTGTCATTATCACTCTCTGCTGCTCTCTCCTCCTCTGCTGTAGACTTTGCAACCCCAAATACTGGCTTGTTAACATCGCCAAATTTAAATGGCTGCTCCATGTTTCCAAACAGACTTCCAGTGCCCATGCTCTGAGCGGAGTCAACAACGGAGAAGCCACTGACATTTTTATTTCCAAATGTGAAGATGCCTGTTTGGTTGGGGGGCTGCTCTTCGACTTGAGGCTTCTCTGTATCAGTATCAGATTTAGGGAGAATGTCTGATGTAAGAAGACCAAGGAGACTTTCACTGTGCTTGGCCTGGGAAGCTGAGAAACTGAAATCTCCATCGTTTGATTTAAAGTTGGAGTTGAATTTAAAAGCAGTGGAAGGTGTTGACTGGGCAACTGCCGCTCCTCCAAAACAAGGCACTTTTTGGACTTCAGCAGGTGCCTGTTGGCCAAAGGGGAGCTTACCAAAGTCAATAGGCTTTCCTTCAATGCTCTTTGGTGGCTGAACTGGGACTACTGATGGCTTGGTAAAGTAGCCAGGTTCCGGAAGTGGAGGGTTAGTGGTTTGTTGGGTTACACTCTGTCCATAATATTCTTCACTATACGGGGAAAGGAGGTTCGTGGCTGGTGATTCAAACCGAAGAGGGGTACCAAAGACCTGTTCTTGAGGAGGGTAAATGCAGGCTGGGGCTGTTTGCAATGGAGGTGTTTGGGTGGGCTGCTGGTAGGCATACATATGCTGCTGTGGTGGTATACGGTTCATACTGTACATTGGAGCCTGTGTAGAGAAATTTTAACAATGAATAAATGTAATTAAATATATTCTAAATATGTCATTTTATTGTAACCAAAGGGTTAAAACACTGGTAATTACCTTGGTGGGGGTTACATTTGCTGCTGTGCGTAGGAGGTACTGGGAGTTGTAAGCTGGAGACTGGTTGTAGAAAACAGAGGGGCCTGTGGTGGCAACTGAGATGCAAATATAAAGTTGTTTTTTTATCACAAAATTCTGCCCAATACTTCTCAATGAAAATATGGAACTGTATATCTAGACTTAATTTGATTTTATCAAGCATGCAAACCTGTTAGAGGGGTCCCATGGTAGGACTGGACTGGTGTAAATGGCTCCTGAAGCCCCTCAGCCCCGTAGCTCTCCCCATACATCTTGTGATGAGGGGAGCCTACGTTTCCTGAAGAGTTGTGTCTCAGATCGTGAACCTCATTCTATAAAACAAGGAGATTTATGAGGAGTGACTCTTTCCGACTTCTTTACAGAAAAAAAAAACCTCCCACTTAAAGTAGAACATGCAAAGTTAACATTACATAATAATTCAATTTGATCTTATGTCAACTGTCCAATTGTTTACAGCTGTGATTTTTATTCATTTCAACTGCAGTGGGACACTGGCCTTTACTTGAAACAGGTTGTTAAAGAAGAAAGGCATTGTTCTTAAAGTCCTGTTTATTCAGATGTGATAAAAAATATCAATCATTTCTCATATTTATCTTTTATAGTTATATATTAAGCACAATGTGCTAACATAGTTAAAAGATTAGACTTAAGTTATAGATGGCATCCCATTAACTTGATTTTCTCACTTAAAGAGCTTGGTCTAGGCCTTCTCTTTATGTAATGTGTCTTTAGATAACTTTTTGTTTTGAATTGGCGATATACAAACAGAATGTTTTGATTCTCAAACAAAAATAGGTTTGAATTATTTCTACTCAGAGGATCTATAGTTGAGTTGTGAAATTAATCTCTACTTATATTTTATCCTGACCTTGAGGGCTTCAACTTGCTGACACAGCATTTGGAGGAGACTTTTCTGGTCCTCCACCCAATGCGGTTGTGTCTTGGGAGAAATCTGGAAAACAATTGAAGTGTAAAGCGTGTTATAAATCTTGTTCACATGCAGATAGACTAGATACATCTTATATAATTATCTGAATAACTTCAAACCTAACCTACCAGGTGTCTTTTGGAAGGAGAGATGTTTTTGTTAGGAGATGGAGTGGAAAACTTTATATGGGATATGCTGGCAGAGGTTTCTGTAGCTGGGCTGGAGTGTGCTGGTCCTCTTTGAACCTCCTCCTCTTTTTCCTCCTCTTCATCCATGGCCTCACCACTCTCCCCCAGCTGCTGGTTCACATCATTGAGGAGGTCCACAATTTCCTCCATGGAAACAGGCAGCTGATATTCAAATATAACATATAGTTACACATTTGGAAAGCTGAGGACGCTTAGGAGAAATAGAAGAAAATGTAGTTCTGCTTTACATATAATTAAAGTGTCACCTTGCTTTGAGCTTAAACAAGTGGGACCTACCTTCTCAATATCGTCTGCATTTCCGTTGTAGATCTTGGACAGGTAGGTCCTGAACTTTTTCAGAAAAGTGACACACCTATCTTGTGTCTCCTCAACACCATTACTGGCCTCCTCTGAGAGACGCTGGTAAATCTTCCAAGGAAACATCACAGAAAGAAAAATGTGAACTATATAAAAATGCCAGTCACCAATATTACCATTGCACCCATTATACTGGTTGTTCAGGATGAATATTGAGGGATTGTCACTTAAAATTGGAATTGCAAACACTATTGGGTTGTTCTAATATTTCAATATTTTCTGACTCATTTGTGAAGTTAATATATGGACATTTTCTCCTCCTAGTTGCCAAAAACATCAAGATTCTCTTATTTGCTGAGAAGGAGCAACTTAGAAGATCATGTCAACATGTATATGAACATATCCCAAATTATTATTAACGACTAGAAAGCAATTGACGGGCAAGCAGATGAGTATGAAGCAGCTACACACTGAGCAACATTGAATGTCTCTTTACTTGCTGTCAAGGCCACAGAAAATTACCTTCTCCGTTTACACAGTATGTAATATCTGCCGCTAGGGGGCTCTCAATCAAAATAATAACAAAAGATGACGTTGAGGCTCGCGGGGTATCATGGGAGTGATTCTCTCTGCTTCATACGTCTTCTTTGACCCCTCAATCCGGCTATTATCCAGCTCATATAACATGTATTATTCCTTCTCTATACTGAATTGTTACATTTACAGCCATAATGAAAACGTAAGCTTGCTTTGACTCATTGAAAAATGGTGCACACCTTTTAAAAAAAAAAATGAAGAAAAGACTGCATGTGTTTACCTTAGATTGTGAAAGAGGATCCTATTCTACCTATGATGTAGGTTAAGAACCTATGACTAACCTGTGCCAAATGCCAGGTCGATGACATGTTATTGATGGTTTCCAAGGTAGCAATGGCCTCCTCTGTCTTGCCTTCAATGTCAAGGAGAGCTGCATATGCTACCGTGGCCTCCTCTTCATAACCCTTCACAGAAACAATCTGAAATCAAACCATAAAAGTGTAAGAAAACATCTTTCATCAATGTAGTTCTTAATTATAATCAACCAGTCTAAAAGCTGCAGTGTGAATCAAACCAAGTTCTATCATACTGTAAACTCTGACACATGGATCCAATAAACAGTTAAAATTCTCAAAAATCTTTGATCAGTGTGATAGCTAAGTGATAATAAATTTAGCAAAAGCTAAACGGAGGTAGGTCAAAGCCAAAAGCCTCGACAGCTTTAGACACAATACGACACTGTTGATTTATCTTGAAAGAAAACCAAGAAAATAGTCCAACCTGGATATCTTTAGAGGGAAAGTGTATGAAGAGGGGCTCAAGTGGTTCTGGTATACTCCGTCTGTTTCTGATCTTTTCCAGCAGTGGAAGTACAGCTTTCCAGTAGTGGACACTGCGGCCAATGTATTCCTTCTGGTCGTAGTATGAGTTGACTCCATCACCCTGGGTTAGGAAATTCACAAAAGACATCTTTAAGATGAGAAGGCTAAAGTAGCCGGTATTAGCCATTAATTATCTAGACTGTGGCAGTCCGATGTAGTCCAACTTGCAAGCCACTTCTCATAAAAAAAACATGTGGCTGAGTAGTTAAAAAAAGGGACAGAGCTAATGTTTGTAAATATTCAAGTTAAAAAGAACATCATTGAAATGTAAAAAAGGATTTAAATAGTTTTTTTATCTCACAAAAATTGGACAGAAGAAATTTCAGATTAAATCGCTGCACCATGCCATAGGAGATGGTGGTGTAAATCACCGGGCTTCATCATGATACGATATTGATTGTTTGGACTAGGGGAAGACCAGTATTGTTTTCTTCAGGGCAGATGTCGATTATTAGCAGTTCACGAGACCGATAACTGATATTTTGAACAGATATTCAGCTTCAAGAGTAAAAAAAGAAGAATTTGGAATATTACAAACTCCAACACAAGACTTTGTTGAAACAGTCAACCGGTGACTCTCCTCCTGCTCCATGCTGCTCTCGTCTCTGTGCAGGTCACTGATTACACAAGTAACTATTGATAGTGTTGATAATCATTCAACTCCTACTTTGTACAACAATATGATACTTGCCGACATCACAAAGTCTGCAACAATAGGATTTTGATTGGATTTAATTTAGGGGCCTGTGATCGATTTCAGACGATATTCTGTTTCTCTTTAGTTAATTATTGGTTACAATTCACCAAAAGAAAAACAGTTTGGATGTGTTTGAACTATTTCTTTGCTAAAACAATCTTCTTTTAAACAAAACAGAACAAAGACGCATTTCACTGTGACATTTTTTTATCATATAACATTACTTTTTATAATATATAACCTATAAATTATGATCGTAACTATGAATGTTTTATTTTACTTTATTGAATTTTAAACACCAAACATTGATTTTGCTGCATTCTTATTAGTCATAATCCAGTCTTGTGTCCTCTTTTGTATTTCATTTACACACGTTGACTTGCAGTTATTGTGCTTCCTCACTGTTGTAGCACTTCTTTCCACTAACTGTACAAAAATAGCACATGTTTAGTTCATATGTAGTTTTCAATAACACTATGGGAATTTAACGAGATTTAATCTGTGACTCTTCTAATACTGCTGTGTGTACCAGTGTGTTGTGTAGCTTTGAACAACTTTGAGGGAGGGCAAATCTTTTGAAATATAGTTATACGGCACAAATATGGCACGTTTCTTACCAAGGTGACATGTTTGTAATAACGATCATTAAACATTATTGTATAAACATACAGAGCACAGAGCGCTTTGCAAGTTAATGACATGTATTAATAATGGCATTTAAAGCTACACCTGTTTGGAAACTAGCAGTGAATGGATGGCTTAATACAGCTTCATCTTTTCTCTGCCACGTGAGAAGAGAAACAGCTACACAACATAGGGAAAATATAAAAACTGGGAGAAAGCACAAAACACTGCATTTCCTGCATTTGGGTTAACATGGCATCATTTTATGATCCATCTTTTCATGTTTTTGTGAAGCTAAAGACAATTTTCCAAATTGTAAACAACTAAAGTTCTATTCTGTTTTCTTATATTTTGTTCAGATATGGCAGAGATTGCCGTGTCCTCTAATAAATCAGCAGACTGAGATTGAGAGGAATCCAAACAATCATCTTCTTGGATATGTTATTCACGTGGTTTAACTTTACATGTCAGAAAATCCAGAATTTAAATTATTCAGAAAACTATCACTTCCCTTAGAAAGCCGAAAATCATTGTAGTGACTATTTAATTCAATTGTCCAGCTGGCTAGTGGCAATAATGTGTGTGTGTGTGTGTGTGTGTGTGTGTGTGTGTGTGTGTGTGTGTGTGTGTGTTCGTTCATACCGTCTGGCTTAGACACTGAGCCCAGTGGATGGCCAGTGCTGGTTGGAGGCCATGTTTTTCTCCGGCCCTTAGAGAGCTTAATCCGTGTTGCACAATCATCCTCAGTTTAGCTGACATACCAGGTCTATAAGGAGACATAGAATCAATACATAAATACAACATTTACACTGAGAGCAATCATTCAATCTGTTCATATCACTTGTAAAACAGTGAGGACAAAGAATAACGATGCAACATGAAATGAGAAGTTAGTTGTGTGTGCAAATGCACACACAACTAACTTCTCATTTCATTTTTATATTTTCCTCAAATGGTGGTACATAAAAAATAATCATAGTCAGCCCAGTGTCCATTGGTCCACACTGAAACGTTCATGTTGTTTATGCATGTGTTAGACCGAAGATGTGCAACCCACGGCTCCGGAGCCGCATGCAGCTCTTTTGTCCCTCTCCAGTGGCTCCATGTGGCTTTGCCAGAAAAGAAAAGTAAATCTATTGTTTACTTTTCATTTGTATTTATTATTATTATTATTATTCTTGTTTTAAAGTATTTTACATTAACAGTAAAAAATGTGCAGCCTTTTCATTTAATTATTAGGCTTCTATTATACTATACGACAACCTAAATGTGCATTATCTCCTGCCTCAGCAGCGCTGCACGAAACGGTAGCTTTTGCCAGAAATTAGCAAAAAACTAAAAAAGGAATGTTGACAGACATTTTCAGAACAAGCACTCTGCATTGTGTGAAAAGGATCCGCCTGGCGAAGAGAAAAAGGAAGTGATTTCTGAACTGCTGTGGAAAACAGAGCAAAACAAAGGTACTTTTCATAAATGGATAAATTCTCCAATAAAATTCCAATACTACAACTGTTGTGGCAGCTCAAGAAGTCCCAAGGCGTGGGAAGCCATTCACAGATGTAGGGAGTATCTTATTTGAAAGAAACATTTTTTTAAATCTAAGAGCATTCGATTTTAGACCTCAAAAACAAAACTGAGATGGGGGACCAGGTCTTAACCAGAGGCAAAGGCGATATAGGCAGTCGCTTCAGGCGAACAGATTTGGATGTTTTGAATGTAGCCTTATATGGTGCTAAATTATTTGCATATCGTCAGATTGTCAACATCCCTTCTCTGCTGAGCTGAAAGAGCGCTCAGTCTCAGGTACATTCTAACCATCGATGAAAGGGAGGGTCAGAAGTTTTTTTATTTAAACATTATGTCCTATACGTCAAAACTTACTTGTACCCTCACAATAACCTAATTTTCACAACAATGCCCATGACAGTGAGCCACAAATACTTGTCACCAACAGCTGTATTAGAAAACTATTCTTTAATACAGAATACACTCAAATGCCATATTGTCTG
Organism: Tautogolabrus adspersus; assembly: GCA_020745685.1. Lineage (NCBI taxonomy): Eukaryota > Metazoa > Chordata > Actinopteri > Labriformes > Labridae > Tautogolabrus > Tautogolabrus adspersus. The sequence goes on along the minus strand of CM036548.1, from coordinate 18,319,899 downwards.
TTGTCCCTGTATATAAAATAATATTATTAATGTACTTTAAGATATCCAGCAGACCGTTATGCCGAGAGTGTTACCAGTCATACGTTTTTCCTTTCCTCTGTAACTTTGCTAAATGTTGCTAAGTGTTGTGCTCATGGTGGATTAAGGTTGGCTCCTTCGTAGATAATATAACAACGAGGACGTTTTGTACCTGCTCTTTGGTAAAGTGTCTTGAGATAACATTTGTGATGAAATGGCGCTATACAAATAAAGACTGATTGATAGGGATGTAAAGATTAATCGTGAGGCAGTTAAAAATCGATTCAAAGCTGTCAAGGTTCACATCGATTCTCGCAGTAACAGGGTCCGAAATCAACACCCGCCAAGCGCCAAATGCGGGTAGATTTTCCGTTTGTTGAGTACATTTCAGAGGGTTATCTGCCACAGGGCGGGTCAATATTTTACCCAAAAGTCATAAAAACTATGCTATGAGTATTAAGCACGTTTTATGTAGCTGCAGCCGGCTTTCCCTGCTCCTCTCTCTGCTGTCATGACTGAACAGGGGGGGGTCTGGGTATACCTATTTAAAAAATAAAGGCCGGCAAAAATATTTTTTTAATTTCTCAATTCCCTGATCTGATAAAATTATTGAATCTGTGACTTAAATCTGTGATTGATTCAACAGAACATAATGCCTTCTCAATTAAATGTACTGTAACAGATGTGTATGTGACACAAAAACACTATTTGTTATTTCTGCTGTTAAAAAATATGTTTGACCAGTGAATTCTTTCATTCAAAAAGTCAAAAAGTTAATTTCGGACCCTGCAGTAATACTGTATGGTGAGCGTCAGCAGCTGTAGAGCAGAGGCGGTTGGTTGTAACAAGCAGGCGTTACTATGGCAGCTGCGAAGCCAAACTATACTAACAAGCAGGTTTGTAGCCCCGCTCACCCAAACGAGTGTAAGAGCCAAACAGATTATGAGGTGCATTGGTGTTTTTATGAAAAAATTAAAGGAATCTTTTTTGGTCATAATTTTTCTTCAGTCTCATTTTGTAAAATAAATCGTGAAAGAATCGTATCGTGAACCCAGTATCGTGAATCGTATCGGGAGTTGAGTGAATCGTTACATCCCTACTGATTGATATCAATGATGTCACTTGGGGATGAAACTGTCTGGCTGAAATAATCATTTGAACAAATACTTTTTTAGTTTCAACCCTAGTTGTACTCACGCTGCTCGTTTGTGAATGAGGCTGTATACGGCGTCCCACCACTCCCTCTGTCTGTCAGTGGTCAAGAGGCGAAGAAGGGGAAGTGGAAGGCAGCGAGGCTCAAAGAGCTGCTGCTGTTGCTGCTGGTTCACTGAACTGCTGATCTTTGCCGTCTCCTGAAGTTGACAGTGGCTACAGAACACAACACCATATAAAAACACCTGCACGGAGTAAACAAGACAGAGACAGAGTTTTACCTTTAGGAAGAATTATTCAATTTTAGATCAAAGAACTAAATGGGGAATGGTAAATGGACTGTACTTATAAAGTGCTTTTCTAGTACTCTTTAAGGCCCTTTCACACTACATGACACAATCCCCCTTTATCATGCTGATGTCAGAAGATTTTATGTTGAGTACCCACTGTATTAACTAATCCCATTCATGCACATCCACATGAAGCTGGCTGTACTAATTATCGTGTCTTCCTATAGGACACTATGACATGTGGCGTGAAGGAGCTGGGATCCAACCGCCAACCTTCTGATTGAAAGACAAACCACTGAGCTGCAGCTGCCTTACTAGAACCAAAGAGTAGCAAATTTCCCTTTTTGAAGTAAATACTTCGTACTATGGGCTATGAATGTGTTGTTAGCCCATCAAGGACAGTTTCAGGGGCATGCTAAGCCACAACATTTATTTGTAGATTTCAGATAGATATGCATGAACACTTGTAAGTCAAGTCTAAATCTCAAACTAACTTAAAACCAGTAAACAAACAGGCAGACCAATATTAAACATGTCATGACAAGTATATCTACATTCTACTAATATTAAAACTGCTTCACTGTGCCTTTTGAAAGCTCATCTGTACATACAAACCTGGATATTTGAGACGGACGTCATTACACATTTTGACTATGAAATCTTTGTTCTCAAATTGTTTATTGTTCTTTATATATTATACTTTGTTGTTTACTTAAAAACATAAATAAATGTTCCTGTTGTTAACACTGCTTTGATGTTTTCAACACTGCATAACAATTGTTCACTAGTTTCCAAAGCCTCAACTTGTGTTATGTTGACCCACCAGCCCACATGAATTCATTTACCTCTAAGTCCAGCAGGCAGATGGATTCTGGTGCGTTGGTGTCCAGTTTAGAAGTTTCCAGAGTAAGCCTCGGAAAGAGCTGCTCTAGCCAGTCCCGTAGGGCCAGTCTTTGGGCCAGGAGGGTCCACTGTAGCCCCAACCAGCAGAGATGCTGCAAGTCCCCACCATGCAGCAGGACGGAGCCTATAACAATGGCACCATTTGTTTGGTTCTTTTTACAACGTAGGAGTACTTAGAAAGTACAGATATGTTCCTCAATTTTAGTTGATCTTTTAGTTTTTATAGACAAATAAACCGTAGCAAAGCAAACGACAAATAAGCACAAACAAAAACACAGAAAAACTGAACTATACAGATTTTCAGACTACTTTAGTATTGGTTTTGTACCAGCATCCGATTTGGCCAGTTGAGAGAATTCTGGAGCCGTAGTGTTAATGGAATGAATGTCATCATTGGCAATAAAGGACGAGCCTGGAGAAGCCTGTGGTCCAAACAGGAGTTCAAAGAGCGAGTCCTGACCACTCCGGTTCCCAAACGCCTCCACCACCTACACATTGAAAACATAATGATTATGTCTCTTCAAATTTCTACTACTTAAAAAATCATACAACAATGCTTTCTCTGTAGAATTTAATTGTGCATGTGAAATGGTTGAGACAGTGGTTCGTCTTTTAATGGATGTCATGTTTTTTTGTATTCAAGTAATACTTAACGCATGGAAATTTAACAAATCCCAACAACTATTTCCAATGTTTTTTTAGTGACATAAAAGCAGAGCAAACTGGATCAGAACACTGGGACGGACCTCTCTGATCAAGGTGGTTGGATCAGTGCTCAGATTGAGCAACATGTGGCCCGCCTGACTCTGACGATCGTTGGCAAGGAGCTCCAGAAGCTGTGGCGCTGACAGGTCTCTTTTGGTCACTTTAGCTTTTGGTCTGGGGACCTGATGAAAAGACAAACAAAACAAAACAATATTTTATAAATTCCTAAAAGGAGTTTTTAAATGGAAACTCTCTGGAAAGATATGGTTGAATTAATAACCAACGATTTTAATCCCATCTGTAACATGTCAACTCTACATGACAAGAATCAGTATTAACCAAAGAGTTCAGCTCTTGTTATATGCTTTCCCTGTCCATCCAAGGCATTTACGATGTTACTGTGTCAGTACCTGGTATGCCAAAAGGTAGCATAGTCCAGCCAAGTCAATGACAGCCCTCCACGTGTGTTGGCGATCTTGAGCCAGCTTCAACAGCAGCGTGGCAGCATGCAGGTAGAGGTGACCCCTCATTTCTACAAACACTTCACAAAGATCGTCCGTGTGGCAGCAAGCAGTGCTGCTCAGCATCTGCATAGCTTGGTCAAAACTAAACACAAACATATAGACACAGACAAACGATTAATATGCAGTTCATTGAAGTTATCAAGATGCTTCAGTAAAACAAACTGTAGCAAAAAGTTGTCTTGAATGTTTAAAACACATCTGAAAACAGGATCTTGTGCTTTGTGGGTTCAACTGACATTATACTCATCTTGTATTTATCAAAGATGAGGTTTGTTTTCTCCTTGTTAAACTAGAAACCATTGTAGGGTTGATGCAGAGGAGGAAAACCTGTTTAAAACCTGTCTACGTCTCAACATGACCTACCTCCTGAGGGCATCAAGGCTGGGCTGCACACTGCTCTCAGACAGTGTGATTCTCAGCAGGCTGCAGTGGGTCAACAGCAGTTCTCTCTGGTGATGCCGACACATTTTCTCATTACTGGCAACACTGGGCTGAGCTAGATACTCCTGAAACAAAGGTCAAACATTATTTTGTATTAATTTGAACTAAAAGGGGTCAGTCTTTAGCTTTCAAAAATCCACACTACTCCAAATGTGTGAAATATACTGTATACATATGCAGACCTGCAGTGTGTGCAACACAACAGTGTGCCAGTCCAGACTGTTGCTCAGTATGCCCTTTTTCTCAGCAGACAAGCAATGCTTAACAGCTTCATCCAACCGTCCATCCTGACAGAAGAGCTGAACCAGCTTCACGTTTACATGAGGATCTGCCGGCCTTGCTGCCAGCTCAGCCTGGAGGAGGTCAAACAACCGGTTCCAACCCGGCTGACCCTGACGACTCAACAAATGCTCCTGCATAATGCAACAGAGATTAACCAAAGAGAGCAGGTTAATGTGGTATTCTTTCTTACCATAATTAAAATCACCTCCTCATGTAGGAAAAATAAAATTCAACACAATGATTACAGACTTTGGAAATCTGACATTATGGCAGCTGTTGGTTGAATATAAGTTTTCATTAGATAACTTAGTTTTCTGAAGTGATACATAATGGAGATCTTAAGAAGTTTAGGCCCCTTACCTTCAGGTTGAAGACTGCAGGGTTTCCTGGCAACAGCTTGGCAGCTTTCTCCACCCAAAACTCTGCTCTGCTATCACATTCCTCTTTGCTCACAAGTAACTCAGCCACCTTCAGCACCAGGTCCCTCTGCGCTGGGTTTAAATCTACTGACCGCTAGATACACACAAAGAAGAGTCATACCAGTGTTACACTAAAGAAACACCTGCAAAATATTTTTTCAAAAGGCAGGTCTCTTCCAGAAACAAACAAAACCTGACATAACTTGGTAAAACAGATACTTTATTTATGACGCAGTGGAGTCAGATACTGTAGAGGGAGTAGGGCTGAGGTTAGTGAACAAAGCTGAAAAATCAAGGGTCTAAGGCCAGAGGATTAATGACAGTTACATACCCTGTACAGGCTACAAAATCCCTTTGGGGCAGATGTTTACTTTTGGACCAAACAAAGCTGGCTTAATTTCGTTCTTCAATAAAACCTCTACACTTCCTCATTCCCAAAATGTGTTGAATGAACGCTCGTTTCTGTTTGTTTATAAACGTACTGCATAGTCTGGATCTGCATTTATCAAAGACTACAGCCTAGCAGTATTGAGCCCAAATAAAGGGTATGTGGGGGAAACAAGACATCAGTATATGATAGACATAAGAGATTTCTTTTGTTTAACTCTATCAAATATGTACAAATGACCTCTGATGTATTTTAAAAAATGCATACAGCACAACTTATAGTCATACTGATTTTATATGGTAATGCAGGTGTGAGTAAGATGAGATGACTACGAAATGTAACACTTCATTCTGTTGTTTTTTTAGATATTAGTTCAAAAGTCTAATCAGTGCCTTTTGGCAGCTGGCTACTCATTCTAAGTGTAAGAGTCAACAAATGTAGAAAACAAAACAAGACCTTTTAGTATAGAAGGTAAGTAGGTTAATCTGACTACATACAGAGCTGTATGTGTATTTCCATTCCTGGCACGGGTATTTACACCAACCATATAAACCTGTTTGGTCATTTCCTTGACTACCAACATTGGTTCTAAAAATATCTATTAGGTTTGTTTTTAAAGAACTTCTGCATGCTACTGAATAGCTGTCATTCAGTTTCCTCTGCTCAGAGCACTTTTTTTTTTTTTTTTTTTTTTTTAACAAAACTATGATTAAAGGAGTCCTTATTGGGTATCTGTCTACTTAAACATTAAAGAAAACAAAACCTTTGTGGAAAAAATTATATTAGGAGAGTTAGATGCCAGCAGCCAAGCCAGCTGTGGTCACACTATGCCATTTAATATGCAGCTAAAAGAATGAGAAATGGGTTGTCTATTGCAGGTCTCTTGAGATCAAAACCCAGCGTGATAAGATTACCTGTCCAAAATAAAGGTTAAAGGAAAAAAAAAAGGAGGGGGGGGGGGGGCACTGGAGAGATCATTGATATCCAATTCTAATGCATTCTTACAAGGGCTTTGTTTTTGTTCATACCTTGTAACATCCTACTGCCTTGTTGATGTCTCCCTCTTTCTCATACAGTTGTCCAAGGAATTTGTGTGCTTTTGGATCCCTCTCCTGGACTTTGAGATAATCTGACACATGTCTGGGAAAAGTGTAAAAAAAAAGCAAGACAACTGTTGATTTCTTTTGGAGACCTCTTGGGAAGAAATAACACATTTCTTCAACTATTTGTTTGTGTGCTTACCTTTTAGCAAGTTCATATTCCTTTGCTTCAAAGTACAATTTAGCAAATAAAAATCCTTTGACTGGCTTCTGTGGAAAAATCAACAAATATGAAATTTAGTTTATCAACAATTTTGTTAGCAATTTAAATGTAATCTTAGATGCTAGATTAGCTACCGGTCACAAAAACAACGCTATTAAGAGTAGCTTTACAAGGTGTCTCAAGAAACTAGACTACTGATAAAAGGTTAGCATTACAACTTTTAATAAGGATCTAACCACTGCATACGTGAACCTTTAAGCATTAGCTTTGTTATACCATAAATGTCATTTGACATCAGGCGTCTTTATTGACAAAGGCGTGTTGGCTCAATATGTCGACCTGAAGTTTGGCATCTTTGCTATGCTAACATAACATAAGTGGCCAAGCCTGTAAACCACTGTCAATACTTTACTTCTAAACTATTCAAAGTAGGTGGTGTTACATACCAGTCCTCTAACTTGTGTTTACAGGTTATGTTGTCGGTAATTAAGCTATCGTTTAATGGCAAATGCCCTCTACGGTTGCTACATAATTTAACGATAAGAATTGTGGTGGAAAGGGGAAATGAAGACACTTTTTTCATGATGCAAACCTTTCATAGTTGTTGTTACAAGTAGTCAAAGTAACTAAGTGAAAGCTAACTAGCATGGCTAGCTGGATAGCAGCTCCCCATGCCGCGCAATTTCTCAGCATAGAGGGGAGGACACGGCGAGGCGTCATCATGCCGGGTTAGCATAGAAACGCGCAGATAGCCTGTGACGTTTAACACAAAATTCATACTGCGTATACGCCGGCTTAAGCTAATTAGCGCTAAAGCTCTTTTGATTCCTGTGTTTGGGTTCTCTTCTCGTACCGCTTGGCTGACATGCTGGTCTACATGATGGCAGGAACATGCTAGCATTAGCCACCGGCTCGGGAGTAACTTACCTCTTTGAGTGAGGGAGACGAACTCTGTACTGTGGACACGTATCGGTCCACTTCAACCTTACTCCGTCGCATGACTTCCAAAAATGAATACCACTAAAATGCCCGATTATGGTGAATACAATACCATGAACGAACAAATTATAGAAACTGGCATTGATATCGGTTCGACTGTCACTCCGTAGCATTAACTCCCCATGTCGACAATGCGCAGTCTCGCGATACAGTCAAATGGCAGGAGATCACGTGGGGTGTGTACCTTCTTGAATCGGTATCCTTAACCAATAAAAACTCATACTCAGTTTGACGCACAATGACGCACTGTAGTTTGAAAGGAGTGGGCTAGCAGGGGTGCACAGTGTGTCTTGAATAGTTGTATAATTCAAACAGCAATAATATATTATTTATAAAACTAATAAAACAGCAAAGAAACCTCCTTTTTTTGTATTTTGCCAAAAAGCATAGACATAGCTTTTGGAGGATTAATTCTCTATTTTCAACTACAATAGTTATTTAACCCAAGTATTTTGTTAGTTTAGGTGTAAGAGCTGTACGAAACGATACTTATTCCATCTGTTTATTCAAAACATGCAAGTGATGTCATGTTAGAGTTAAGGATAGATGAGAAGTTATCAAACAAAAACATTTCTACATGCACAGGGGTGGGATTGAATATATATTTATTTAGATGAGTAGATAGCCTTTCACAGATATAATTAAAAAAACATCGTGTTCAAGTCTAGAACATGCACTTTGAGTGTTAACATGAAGAGAATAAATACTGTCTTTTGACAAGCATTGTGAGTACAGTATAAGAGCAATGTTGTTTTGTGTAGAGGCATTGCAGTCATCTAGGTACTAGGGTATCAAATAAAAATATCCACTGAACTATTTTTAGTGGAGCTGAAGTTCTGCTTCACAACAGTCCAGTGGATAGTGTGACATGACATTTTGGCATACGATAATGAAATTCACAGAAGTAACATTGGACTTCTTATTCCCATGGTATCATGGAATGTCTTTCTCTACTTGTGATAAAGGCTTGCATTTGATGATAAAATACTGCTCGAGTGAAACTTTATTTCAGAATGGAAATTATTCTCTCTCATTTACAACAGTTGGCTTTCTTTTCTAAGAGGTCTGAGCCTTGAGGAAGTCGGTAAACCTCTTTAAGAGGATCACTTTCTCTGGATTACAAACAGCAGAGACACATGTTCAACATCTAACATTACTCCAACATCCGGTCTTTGCACATGTCACACGGCATCATGTTTTAACAGACAGAGTTAACAGTTGCCATGCAATAAATCCTGTCATAGTGAACACTTAAAATCTCAGTGTTAGTTGACAGTGTGTCCAAGGTATTTCTTAAACTTGGACTGCTTTACCTTTAAATGTATTTATAATACTCTTTTATTAACTGTTAATGGCAGCAGATAAACCAAAAGTGGAACATTATAAACGTGCTTTCTATTCCAGGGCTGTTGTACTAGATTGCATTATATTAAACAAGGGGGCTTGGCTCCCAACTACATGTTAACACCAGTATACAGATGGTTTCACACATGAAATGCATAGAACATAAAAAGGTAATCCAACAGGATACATGTAATGGTTGAGACCAATGATGTAGCATTAAAGAAATCTAAGTAAGATTTCAAAGAAAAAAACATACAATAACCTGCTTGATAGAGCTTAAAAGAAATGTGTTTAGCATAAATTCAAGAACATAATAATATATAAAAGGGTAAGTTGGTGGAAAAGAATAAAATAGAGATGCTATACACATACAAAAGGATCACATTGTCCCCAACTTTCTTTGGATTGAATCAATCATTTTACAAGAGTAAGTAACATTAGTCAAACACAGGACACGTGGTTTGGCATCATGACGCATGTATGCAAGCACATTTATAGCTTGGAGATGAACTTTTTATTCTCTCATTTTCATGTTGTTTTAAAGCACATACATCATTTGAAATACAGGACCATCAACATCTGTGTTTTGGTTAAGTTTATGTGATGAAATAAGGCAAGCTTGTGAAAAGTATACAGTGCAGTATTTGAGCCAAAAGGCACTGAACAGGTTAATGTTAAACCTACTGATAGACACACCAACAATCTGTCAGTGTGAGGCTCATGAAAAGATTATCTGTAAGTAAGAGGAAAAAATATGGAGTGTTGTACTGAAAATAAAACATGATCGTTTCCACCCGCCACTTCATACAATACACAAAAGTCATCATATTGGATTCTACATTCCAGACACATGACATCTCAACTGTGTGGTTACTTTCGTGCAACAGTTTCAGACAGCTTCTTCAGTCTCTTCTTCAGCTCCAGAGGGAACTTCTCATAGCACTTCTTGCACACTGGCTTCATGTCAAACTCCACAAACTTGTTCCTGTGGGAGAAAGAGTCAAAGCCATTGTTATAGGTCAAATGTCATCACTTCCAGTACATGTATACTAGACACACTCATACATTATCAATCATACATATCATATCCTTAAAAATCACTTCTCAAACCGAATGTAAATTGATATGGGACATGCATGTGTTGCGCAAAAAATGAAAACAACAAAACTATGTGATCAAACCTTGTAGATGGATGTTTTGAATTATTGTCATTGTCAACTGAACAGATTTGTACTTAAGCTGTTATGCCAAATGTTCACCTCTAATTGAATGTAGTCATTGTCTTCTTCGCACACCGTGAGGAAAATATTAAACATCATTTTCTTTTGTCTTTTTTATAGCTCCTGAAACATAATCTTTTTCAAATTTTCTTCATGGACTACTGTTTAAATTAAAAAAACTCTTTATCCCGAGACTGTCTATCCCTGTGTTTACTCGTCTAGGGATTATATATTTTTTTAAAGCACTTTCAAGTAAGATTGTGAAATGTGTACTCCTGGCAGTTGTAAATTGTGCTCTTTGATAGTTTTCAGGATAAATGCCCCTCCTTAGACATCCACTGGCATGTTCCCTAAACCTGTTTCTCCATCTGCCCTGTACGCCATTCCCTTCCAAAGCAGATAATCACCAGCAACAACAGGGCACGTGTCAAACCTGTTGAGACCTCAGTACCTCCAGAGCTGCAGCCAGAAAGCTGCCGGAAGTGATTAAAGCTTTAGCCTTTATATGCAGACAGGCAGGGAGACCCAGAGGACAAGGCATACCTTTTACCATGTGACTGAACTGCTTTTCCTGTTTGCATAGCAGGGGTTACCAGAGTAGAAGTCTAAATAGCGACTTTTGTCCCTGGCTTAGAAGTGGTCATATACTTAAGCTAGTGTAAGGTGGACATTATACAGTTCACAAAGTAAAATTTACTAAACGTAACTGTGAGATGAGGAACAAAAGTAGGAAGATGGAAACTGACCAATGGAAGAACAGTGGAAGTGAGAAGAAAGGAGAAAAAGAGGATCACAGACACATGGGTATCATTAATTTCTTTTTCTTCTCTTTTGAGTCGCGTTCCCGCTTGGCCAGGCGGCGTTTCATGTCGTCCGGCAGGCGTTCATAGCAGTGCTTACACACCGGCTTCAGATCCACCTCCACAAACTTTTCCCTGCCAGAGCAGGGAAGAGGGAAAGATGGCGAGGGGTATGGAAGAGAAGAGGAAGGACAGTGAGAGAGGAGGAGAGGAAAGACATAGGAGTGATAAGAACAGGGAGAAGAAAGAGAGCGTAGAGAGCATAGCGGAAGGAAAAGGGAATCAGGAGAAGGTAGCAAGAGCACAAAGAAGAGGGATGATAAAAGGAAGGAGGGGTAAAGGAAGAAGCCCACAGAGACAGAGAATTATCAGTGTAAAGCTTAAAAATCAGAAATGAACAGGATTGGAATTACAGACAGTTAACAGCAACAAATAAGAAAGAGAATAATGACAAGCAAAGAGAGAGCTAGGCTACCTAAAATGTGTTGATCAATCCCACTTCACAGTGATATTATTAATGTTAGTGTGCTGTGTGCTGTAACGTTAGGCCTGTTCATTACTTACTTAAGGGTGAGCTTGGTGTTGCAGGTAGAGCAGGCAAAACAGTTGACACACCAAGCCTTGTTGAGGGCAGACACCACTGGAAAAATAGAAGGAATACCATCAGATGAGACACTGTGGCTTAATCTGATTCTCATTTCAGAAATTCAGAATCTAATTTCCTAAGGAGAACTTGCACACAGTTACGAGTTCAAACTAAAGCGAGGAACATTGTTAAAAAAAGAAAGACGTTAAAGGGGCTGCACAATTTAATAAGTGACATTTATATCAAAAGAACATTTCTCACCATCTCCTTCGATCACACGATTGCAGTGGTAACAAACATCTCCAAACAGCTAGGTGAGACGAGGAAAAACAAACAGAGAGTGTGAGATGCAATAACATGTCTTAAGATGTAATGTAATGATTTAACACATTTCAAAACTGGCATTCTTTGTCATGGTTCATACAACACGCCTCCTAAAAAAAACATGCAATCAAGCACAGACTTCAGAGGGGTCTCGTAAACGTCCTTAGAAGCTGAAGTGCTGTGTGGAATAAAATACTGCAATACTCTAACACTAGGTGGAGCCATTAAATGAACTACATAAAGGTTCAGCAAAATAGTGACATTGATATTTCATGTCTTTCAATTTTCAAGGTACAAAAAAATTACATGATACTGCTTAGCACCTTTTTTGCTTTCATTTGAGTTATTAATTGATTCTTTTTTTCTCCAAAATGTAATTCAGTTGGAACACAAATGACAAGTTTTGATATCTCACAGACTTCCTTTGCGGAAAGATATAGCACACAATGCGAACAGTATCTGCCCCAAAAAGTTCTTCTTTGAATTTGTATTTATTAACCATTATCACATTCCACCAATTGTTGTGATTAAAAGTGACAATCAAATGGCCATAATCAGTGGTGATTCTAGAGTCTCTTGGGGCAAAAATTAATTGGAGGGCCCTCCAACCAGCGTTCATCACCATTATGTCCGCCAGCCAACGCTTACTCCTCTTCCTCTTTTTTCCTGTTTCTTTTTTCTTTCCTATAGACAGCTAATTTCTCTTCATCTTTCTTTTTTGACTTTCATTGACAAACTTTGGTTTTCACAGCAATAATGCATGCAACGCTTAGCAGGGGCAACAAGACGTTTGGTCAAGGTTTGTAAGCTCTCTACTGGTCTGGGGCCCCAAGCATTTGCTTGCCTTGCCTTTTGACAAGCAGCCCCTGTGGCCATAACGGTTGCATTTATTTACATAGGCGTGTAAATGTCCTCACTTGTCAGATATTGTATCTTTTATAGCATACTACACATATGTCCACCTCTCCATAATCACTTCATATTTTTGCAGCCTTGGTGAAATGCATAAACCCAGTCGCTAACCATGGTTCAGAGAATAAAAAATAAATGTTTCTGATACGTTTGAGTGTTACCTGGTTGTAGTGTGTTTCACAGTAAGCCAGACCCTTGCGCTCGTAGTGACGGTGTCCAAGGAAGGGTTTCTCACACTTAGCACACACAAAATGCTGAAAACAGACCCACAGCCACACATGGTTAGCACGGCTGTCAGTCAGTCCATTATCACAAACATTACAAGGTCAGACCACAAGCAGATCAGTTTAGTCCAGATATCCTCTAACTGCCTCCACCAGAGAGTAGGGAGGGAGGTCTGAAGAGTGAGGGTGTACTCTCTCTCCAAACAGATACGTGAGAAAAAATGGTAAGAAATAAGACATTTTAAAGGGGAATGTACAACTTTCTGGTAATGCCTATTTAAGCCCTCTGTCTGTGTTATGTGTCTGTGATATAAGACACAGTTGATGAGTTTAACAGAGCAGAGTTATCACATTTTAGACTATAAAAGCTAAGTAAATGTTGAATTTCTGCCAATAGTCAGTGTTTTTATACCCAAAATACAAAGATATCAGGCTCTGGACCAAAGAGCTGGTGAGACAGACAGAAACTAACTGGTTAACCTAAATGTTAGTGTAACCAGTGTAGGGAAGCTGGGAGATTCTAGTTATGCAGGGACAAGTGAGACATGGGCAGCAGTCAACGTCAGGCCAATCCATAATCCCCTCACCATGTCAAAGTGTCTCTCACAATAGGCTCGACCACCTCGCTCATAAAACGGGTGGCCTTGAAATGGGCGCTCGCACACAGTGCACACATGATGCTACATGTGGAGCCGGGAATACCAGACAAATGACAATAAAACATGAATAAATAGAAGAAAAGATGGAGATAGGCTGTGATATGACGACAAAGAGAATACAAGAAAAAACAGACAGAATGCAGACAGAGACTTTCCCAGCTCAGAGAAGGAGCAGCTTGTACAGAACTGTGAATATAAGACTGGTGAAAGATTGAGACACAAATATGGAATGTATTAATTATCAATGCAGAAAAAGAGAGAAAAATAACAGAGGCAACAGAATATCGCTATAAACAGGAAATCCTGAAACTAGAGTTTTTTTCTTTTTCTTATGTATAAAACATTTCAAGTAAATTGCATTTTTGGTCCATTAAAAAATGATTATTAATATTATGTGAACATCTGTGATTTCTGTTTTTAAAAAAGAATTCAACAAAACAGAAATATACACATTTCAAATGTAAAATATATCCTCAACTACTCTGACTAACAATACCAAACCTATAAAGACATTTTTCAATTTGAGAGTGACTTCAATGTGGAATATGTAGTTTCTTATGCTTCAGGTAACTTGGCTCTAAAGTTAACAGTGTAACATCGCACCTCCACATGCCACTGCTTGCCCATGGCGTTAACCACTCGGCCCTCGATGGGTCTCCTACAGGCACCACAGATGGGGACACCCATCTTGTCATGGCAGGGCAGGCAGTAGAGCTCCCCCTTCAGCTCCCTGGCATCAGCTGTCAGCTCCTTACTGCAGAGAGAATCAAAATTAAACTAGACCAGCTTGGCTTTCACTCATGTCACGTACATTTAAGCAAATGCAGGCCACGTTAACATTTTCCACAAGAGCCCAACTAAACAATCTGAAGTTATGCGTGCAAACAACAAAGGTGTCCTTCTTCCAAAATGTCAAAAATACTGATTTTGACGATGTATTCACGAAATCTGTTGAAAAAAGAAAACTCTGTATAGTCAGAGGTTAAAGATGTAAATATAATGCAATTGAAAAGCAAGAGATTTTTACGAGATACCATGAGACACTCACTAAGTGAAATCACAAGACATTTGTGTACATACAGTAATATAGTTTGTCCACTAGGGAGCAGTCTTTTTTTTCAAATTGAGGGTCTGATTCACTAAGAATTGATTGCTGCTATCTGCAATCTGCTCCGCTTCAAGGTCTTCTTCACAAAGCATGTAGTAGTAATGACATTCAGGCGCAAACATGCCCAGAAAGTTGTCCTGCACTGTACAGTGTGCTCTGGTTTTGTGTCTGAATGAGGAGCTGTGCTCATAGACTGACTGAACACAATTTTGTCCACAAAAAGATGATGAGCTAGGAGGGCAGGGGAAACTTTATTGTGAGGCCAGACTTAAATATGAGTATCATCTTTCAAAACAAAACCTCCTCCCTGATTGGAGCAATAAAGGTCAACTCAAAGAAAAAAAACAACACACACATTCTTGTGTGCAACATCTCCAGACTATGTCCACACATGTGAATGAATTGTCGACTACTGACAGCCCCTGACTGATTTAACCCCTGATGTATTAATAATTGTAATGTCCAAGTCATATTTACAGACTTAACTCACAGATAATTTATTTTATTAAGTAATTCAGAGGTGGAATTGTTTTCCCGATCACTGGCAAGTTTGCACAGGAAATCAGTTATAAATACTGCAGCGCAGTTGTATCACCTAGTCTCAACAGATGGTAGTTTTTCTGCTCTTAACTGTGCGTGGCTTGTAGCTTTGCTGTTTGTGAATTAGAAGCTGATGCAATGAGGCCAATTTGCATAAAAGGAGGCCATTTTTCTTTGCTCATAGCACCGGTGCACAGAAATGCTGCTCTGCAGCTCAGTGTGGGTGCATTTATTCCTTTGCCAGTGTTTAGTGAATTAGTCGTTGTGTTTTTGACTCGTTTGCAAAGGTTGAGCGAGTGAAAAAGAGGCATAATCATTTGTGAATCAGGCCTTAAAAATTCAGCATGTTTCCAGTATTTGTTATAAATCTGCATTGTCTGTGCACTTTTCATTATTTGGATCTCCATACAGATTCATGACGGTTTTATCAGTGAAGTGACAACATATTTATGTTTTGATATTCATGTCTAATCTGTCTCTTCTATCTCTTAATATTCATATTCATTAGATTTAAGAATCAAGGTGTTCATAAACCTGGCAGCATTGTGACTGCATAGAACGAAGGTGTAGTCTGTCATTGAATTTAAAGATCTCTATTTGAAAGTCTGGTGTGTTTTCAGGACTGATTACAACATAATGAATATTGCTGGCTTGTAGCATGTAGTCTCCCTTTGTTTTCATGTTTTGAATAATCCGAGAGACCATTGACTGTAGAAGTAGTGAATGGGAACTTCCTGGTTTCCAAAGTTCAATGTGGAAACGTGCATTCTTTGTATTGACCAGCAGGGGGAGACTCCACTGTGTATAAAACAGATGAGAAACTGACTCTACCTCTTGGTTTGTTTATTTGTCTTTTTTTTTGTTTATAACCTTAGTCAACATGTTTTGGTTTGGTGAGTGTATGGCCTTAACCCAGTTTTAAGTTTTCTTAAATAAAGCAACATATTCATTTTGAAAATCATGGTCCCATTTAGAGTCATTTGCTGATAAAGGGGGATAAGTTATGAGCTGGCTAATGTGATTGACAAGTCATAGCCATAAAGACCTGTAAATCAGGATGGAGACTTCCACTCTCCCTCTTAAACACATATAGGCACTTCTAGTTACAACTGACAGAGCTGGCCAGGTTTGTTTGTATGTGCATGTTTACCCGCAGTTGTTGCAGTTGAAATGATCGGGGTGGTAGGGGTCATTCTTGAAAAGGAGAGGCTGCTCTTCGATGATGGCGTGACACTTCTGACAGATGTACTTGCCGAGGCCACGAGCTTTCTCTCGGTTGTGACACGGACGACACAGGTGCCTGATGTGAGAGTGAGGAACAGATGAAAAAAGGAAATGAAAAACTGAAAAGAAAAAACTAAACAAAGCTGGATAACAGGAACTGACCTTCCAGCATTCTTAACAAATCCAACGTCAGCCAGAACAGCCTGGCAGATATCACAGCAGAAACAGTCTGGATGCCAGCTGTTGTTCATCGCCTTGATCACACGACCAATGATGAACTCACCTGGAGAAAAATGGAGGGATTATGGAAAGCTTGAGCAAACAGTTACACAGATATTGATTGTGTACAGTTCATTTCCTCTAAGTAGCACCCCAGCAGGAGTCTGAACAGGCAGTCAAATGCAGAGAATGGATAGATGGTATTTATGTTACTGCAGTACTTGTACTTACCGCACTGGTGGCAGCAGGGAGCGAACAGCATCTGGAAGTCATGTTCACAGTATTTCCTGCCTTCGAACTGTCCAAAAAAATCAAACAATTGATACACAGCTGTAAAACCACACAAATGTACATCCAAACAATTAACAAGAAATGAAACTATTCTACACTATTCTACAAATAAAACAATGTTTATAAGCATAATATTGGCACCCCGTTTTTGTTTTTCTGCAGAACTATGACTCAGTCAATAACCTTTTCGAATGACTGAATGATTCTACAAAGACGTTCCTTCTGTCACTCAGTAAGAAGTCAACGTCTGAATATTATACTTAGACAAATCAAAGAAGAACAGACAGTTGAGGGACAGGAGGGGAAAAAGGCTGATACAGTTTGCTAGCAGCTCTTAAACATTACTCAGCAATATTAACACACTTCTATCAAAGGTAGAATGCAAAGGGGGCATTTAGGAAAGCCCTCCTGGCTGTGCTGAAAGCTGTAGTAAGGGCTGGTTGATTTTTATTATATTATCTTTCCCTCTGTGGGATTGTGCAGCGACAAATGCAGATGTGGGGTTTAATATCTGAATCACATGTTCAAAGTCACGAGTCCCCATGTGATACTAGTCTGCAAGCTGTGCTGTACAAACTCTCTGGTAATCCTTAGCAGTCTTCAGTGCAGCAGGGTGTCACATTTTCTCTGCAAACAGTACATTTTGTGTAATATCAAAAACGATCCCATATCCACGTAGCGAAAATAATAGTGCTTTGTGTGAACATTTGATCATCAGGTCAATTCTTGACATAATACATCAATGAAGTGTGTCAAGGATTTTCTCAAGCAACATTTTATTGTGATTTAATTTGGAGTAATATTTAACCGAAAAAAACTTTGATGTTCTAAAACTACAAGAAAAAATGGTGTCACCTGCCGAGAGTAAAAAAGAAGAAGAAGAAGACAGTGAAAAGAACATCTCCCCTGAATATTCAGCGTTGACACCTATAGGCTCATGGTCATTAAAAAGGAAGAATCATCTTTCCATTTAAAGTCCCACTCCCTTATCCAAACATGTTTATACTGCTGAACACAGAGGGAAGGGTAATGAGCGGCTCACTGTTTATTTATGGCAACCTGTAAAATCATTACCCTGGAGAATGAGTCAATGTCATGTCCTATGGCTTGTATATTGACTGCAGTGTGAGAGACACCTTCTCTTTGAAACACTGACTAAACAGAGGAGCATCAGGTTCCCTGGGGCCTGCCGGAGAAACATCTGGCCTTGTGTCAAAGCTGGTAAACACACAGCTTACTGGAAGGGGTTTTTAATAATTCAATGCTTCTCTCTTTATTCACATCAACAGGACCATGTGGTTAAGACTCTTTGTTTAAGGACTCTGTTCTAAACAGTGATGATGATGTAGTAATAGAGAACCAGTTCTGTGACCACTCAGGCCATTTTAATCTAATTTATAGTTTAAAGTAAAGTCTATAAACGGCTATATTTATCATTTCAGACGACAGGATCTATACATTTTTGAGCCCTCTGATTGATTCACGCATGGTTTAATATTCACTGTGTATTTTCATTAACTGTACGGTGTGTAGAAAGTGATTTTATGTGCTCACTACATTCTTTCCCCTTTGTGTTAAAATCTCTCCCTTACTACACTTTCTATTTTCACTGGATAACTAAAGAATCACCAAGAAGACACTGGTATAGAAAATGGGTACCTCATAGAAGAGTCCCTCAGGGAACTGCTGGAAACACTGGGCACACACAAAGCACTGTTCATGGTAAAGTTCCCCGTTACTGTTCACGATCTTCTCCGCCGGGGCGAAACCACTCTTGCAGCGCTCACACATGGCATTGGCCAGAGCATTGGCCATGTTGCTGAGAAGACAGAAACATCACAATCAGGATCAGAGAGTAACATAGTTATTTTAACGCATGAATTATTTGAGTTCTGAAGCAGGAAATGCAATATTTATAGAAAAACCCCAACATATTTAAACCACTATACCAGAACATAAATTGCAGTTTACTAGAATATTATTAACAGCAGATTTATTACAATGAATATTCACTGTATTTATTCAAAAAAAATATAGATACATGGGACTCTGAACTTCAGTTACTATTAAAATGGAGCTCAACTTATGAAATTGTTGAAATTCTTTACGGTTTGCAACTTGTTAAAACATTAGTTCAACATAAACAAAATCTCAAACTGACACACGTCAAATCACAGACTGATTATTATTTAAGCAGTTATGTGACTTGTTATTAGTGTTGTAGTACTCAAAATCAGTCTTGGTCTTAAGACTGGTCTCAAGACCTCTTTTTGAAGCCTCGTCTCTTGAAAGGAATCGAAAGCATTTTTACTCGGCCTTGTCTCGGTGTCTGACTGGGCGGACTCCAGTTTTAAATCAAGACCGCCACCGAAAGGCTATTTTTCCACGTCATTACTGTGATTAGAAGAAAAATGCCCTTTTTCTAAAAGAACAAATAACTACAATTCATATGTAGTTTGATTTTGATTTTATCGCGTTGTTACGGTCTACAGTAAGTGAGTGACGCATCGCTGCGCTCAACATGATGATTTTTCAGTGATATTTATGGTCTTGGTCTTGACTCGATCTAGATCCCTAAATGTCTTGGTCTTGTCTCGGTCTAGATCCCTAAATGTCTTGGTCTTGACTAGGTCTAGATCACTAAATGTCTTGGTCTTGTCTAGGTCTAGATCCCTAAATGTCTTGGTCTTGACTCGGTCTAGATCACTAAATGTCTTGGTCTTGTCTAGGTCTAGATCCCTAAATGTCTTGGTCTTGACTCGGTCTAGATGCCTAAATGTCTTGGTCTTGTCTAGGTCTAGATGCCTAAATGTCTTGGTCTTGTCTAGGTCTAGATCCCTAAATGTCTTGGTCTTGACTCGGTCTAGATCACTAAATGTCTTGGTCTTGTCTAGGTCTAGATCCCTAAATGTCTTGGTCTTGACTCGGTCTAGATCACTAAATGTCTTGGTCTTGTCTAGGTCTAGATCCCTAAATGTCTTGGTCTTGTCTAGGTCTAGATCCCTAAATGTCTTGGTCTTGACTCAGTCTAGATGCCTAAATGTCTTGGTCTTGTCTAGGTCTAGATGCCTAAATGTCTTGGTCTTGTCTCGGTCTCTGAGCACTCCGGTCTCAGGTATGTCTTGCTCTTGGTTAGAGTGGTCTTAACAACAACACTACTTGTTATTGTTAACTTTAAAAAGTCCATATTTTAGCTTGAATTTGTTTTTTGTCAGTCATATTTCCTTAGAATTATCAAAGAAGTTTTTTAAAGTTTCAGAAGATCTGCATTCAAAGAGAAAGGAGAGTGGGAGAAATGTGATGTAAAAGGTTAGGAGAGTTGCAAACATACACACACACACACACACAATATCTTTGTTGAAGGTTTATTTTGGCTCTGCTTATCAGGGTGTGGGGGCTCTACGAGGTGGGAAAACTACATGTTGTCTTTGGAGAAAGAAGCTCATGTTACTGTGTGCACTGTTGGGCTCAGCAGTACATCTGTGAGCGAGGTGTGTGTACACAGACATGGGTGAAATTCATCTCAGACACACTGGACTGACAAAGGCTGAACAACAGACCTACGTACTGAGGTGTAGAGTTAAAATGACATGTGAAACAAACCCCGCCCTCTCATTAATCAGTCCTATTTGTTTTACCTCTTTGCTAAAAGAGACTGTAATATATCACTGGGGAGGGGCCCCAGGCTAGTAACTTTTATATGAGGTGCTGGTGCCAGAACCTGCAGCACAAATACGGTCACACCCAAAAACCTGCCTCAGTGTTTCTTAGAAAAGTCATTATTTAAGACCCTTGTTATGCTCACCATCATATTTATGAGTTATTCCAAACAAGCAGCTGTTCAAATGAAAAAAGTAACTTACATGTATTTCAGAGATTAGAATAAAAAATAACTTAAATGACACTGGACTGTCAATGGCTATTTCAAATTACAATCCTTCGCCTGAACATCTTGAACCAGTAACACCTGAAAACACGTCATGAACCAGACTGGTGTTTTCTCCTCATGTTCATACTGGGAACATGTAAGAAACATGCCTAATAACTGTGAAATAGAGTTCTGCTAATTTAAACAAGTGATGCCGTTGTCTAAATAATGCTCATAGTTTGATGATTGGTCCAGTATGTATCTGATCATCCTGAAATAACTCTAGACACAGTAGATAATTAAAAAGGATGTTTTTAAGACTTAATTATTTTAGGGGAAACCGAGTGAAGAGTCTGACGAGTGGTATGCATGAATACGGGAAGGCTAAATCTATCCAGTGGACAAAACTTGATCAACTCCTGGTTTGTTTTAGGAAATGGCTTCCAAACCTTCTTCTGTCACAAGTTTAAACTTAATTAAACCCTGAGCTACATCCATGATCAGATCATCGTAATGAAACAATAACAAGGGCTAAGTACAGCATGAATGCTACAATGACTAGAAAACAAACGTTTTGGAAGTTAATGGGAAGCTGTTGCAGACGAAGATGTTGAAGAGAAAAAAAAACAGAGAGAGAATGGTGGGACCTTCCTGGCTCCTCTACTTTGTTTGAAAGGTCAGAATACCAACGCGTATCTAAGCAACACGGACACACAAACAAGACTGTGTAGGATTTTTTTGGAGTGATGGATTCTGTTCATATAAACTTAGTTAGAGCAATTTGGGAATTAACGAGTTCCACAAACTCCTAGACGCACTGCTCATCCTTTCAGAGTTTGGGGATTTTATTCAATACTGTCATTTAAGAAATCTTTAACCAGACGTTTTTTTTTATGATCTGCACCAATAACATTTTTGAAAGTTATATTCCTAAAAACAAAAAAAAAAGACGGATTGAGGGAAGAAGATGTGGGATTACGCTCAGCTTCCATCTGGGTCCACTCCTCACAGACTTATCAAATACATATTGTTCTATATACCCTGTTTGGCCTGATATCTGACACACTGACAGCCCTGCCCTGCCCAAAGGCTTTATGGGAGGAAATGATACATCCCTTAGGCATTTCCACCCTCCTATCTGCCTCCAGCACCCTGTGTGAAGGAGAGACAGGCTTACAAGCAGTTGTTGGGCTAAACCAAATAGTTAAAAAAAATTCATTTCAATGCAGTGGTGACGATTTAGGACGAAGAAAACATCATGGACGGACAAGTTAGTGTGAGGGAGTCGTTGTTGCAGTATGAAGGACATGATCCTTCACCAGCTTCCCACAATCTGCAAACTGTCAAGTTAAAAGTAACGCCAAACACTGAGCTTAGAATCCATGAAAAAGAGACTCTGACAGCACCAAAGGATTTTTAGTTATAGACTGCCTTCTTTAAAATGTAGAAGTTTAACTTATTACTAAAATACTTTACACCTTTGTCAAACTGAGTGCAATCTCCTTCAGAGAATTTTAATCTGTGAGCATGTGATAACACACCAGGGGTTGATTTTATGAAATAGAGGATGTGGACAATGTAATGTAAAGGAAAATAAAAAATAATAATGACATAGTCCTCGACACATTTGACTCCCAACTCACTCTCTCTTCTCCACATTTCCTGTCTCTCTTCAGCTGTCCTGTATTTCATCTAAATGTCTACATTTAAATGCAAAAAGGCCCAAAAAGTGTCCGCCAATGTAGCAAATCATACAGAATGGTAAATGGTAATTAATGGTAAATGGACTGTACATGTATGGTGCTTTATGGTCTTCTGTCCACCCAAACTGCTTTTAAACATACACTTACATACACCCACACATACGTTTATTCCCTGATGACAGAGGTTGCTATGTGAAGTGCCCATCATTATTTACTTATCTCATTCATACACATTCATGGCTTTGAGACTCAGGAGCAATTCGGGGTTCAGAGGTCAAAGCCCCTTCAACATATGGACTGCAGGAGCTGTGAACCTTCCGGTTGAGAGACGACTGACTACCACTAAGCCACAGCCACCCCTATGGTAAAGTGGTCAATAAGAGAGTAAACGTAGGTGAAAGAGTAAAAGCAGGAAGATTGTTAAAATGCTGTTTAATATCTGAAAAAGAACCATATGTCAAAATCTTTTCTTAGAGGGAGCACGAGGCAGCGATCCACTCTTTGTGATCACAAAAGTAGCGACAGCTTTATGGAAGCTTTGATGGTGGTTAAACAGCCAGTCTAGTCTTTTATCTGCTTTATGTGGCGTTTACATGAATGGTTGCCATACATCGTGTCTATGATATTAATACTTCATCTAATTTTGCTCTTCTAAACATTGTTTTCAAGTTTCGATTTTATCAGATAGGATATGCCTTATTGTTATCAATCCCCCAAAAATAAATGACGAAAAAAACTTGATATTTTTAAATACCAAACAGGGTCTTCCTTCCATGACCGATGGGACTCTCATATATAGTCAACCAATGACGGCTGCTGTAGCTTGTCCACGCTCAGTTCTATACCTTCCTCTAATTTTGACCTATTTTCACTCATGTACTGAGAAAGAACACTCCGTGGTTCAAACCTACAAACCTGTGGGTCACCCTCAACCATGTTTTACTGCAACCTGTAATGAGACCAGATAAGTCAGAAATAAAGTATGTATATTTAGCCTTCCTGTCCGTCACGCACACATACTTGGAATGCCAGTTGGCATATTCTACTTTGCATAACAACTCCCCCCTTAGCACAAAGATAGCCCTTCCTGTGCACTCCCCACTGTAGCACCCAGAGCTCACCCTGCACAAACATGGCACAGAAGGCAGCTTAAGCACATCAAACCGGCTGGTAAAGCCAGCTACTAGAATATGAGAATTCCAAACATTCTGTAACACTACAGTAAGCTCAGAGCATATACACTAATACCATGTCCGTGTATGAGCAGACCACAATCCTTAACACACACATCAACTACCTAAAACCATTTTACCTGCACTATTTTCGCATTATTATGTGTCCGTCATTGACCAAAACGTTGTCTTAGTTGTGATGGAGATTCATGGATGGAAGGAATCATCTACTAATCACAGCCATACAACCAAGCCAGGTAATCAAACCATGACTCCTCATCCAGTCTCTCCCCGGACACACAATTACAAATTATACAGTTAGGCGTTAAAGAGAAAAGGATTTTAAAAGATTGATGGCAATTAGAAGGTTTTTTTTCCCTGTTAAAAGCCTACAAATCTACTATTTGTGGTGGGTCAGCAGATCCTTTAAAGAGTTGCTGCTCAGTGTTTTATTACCACTCCACAAGGATTTATCTGTTAAGACATCACCCCAATAAAACAAATAATAATGAAACACCAGTTGGTATTGATTAAATACTACATTAGGAAAACCAGATTTTTCCCCTTAAAGGCGTTACAGTATCAGCCGGGCCAACCTACCCAACTGTAATGTTCTAAGCCCCATCTTCCAAAAGGTATACTTACAAGCGAGCATAAAAATCACAAAACTCCTTATAGACTTTGACATCACTCTTTCGTCTCTGGGACTTTGACACCGGGACCTCAGCCTCTCCCCCGTCCCCATCCCGAATCCTCTGGTGGTATCCGTTCATTTCCCCGTGAGTTACATGGTCTGGGGCTTCTCCATCCTCAGGTATTGATGGGGGCAAGGCACGACCATTCATCTCCCTTATCATCTGCAACAGTGCTTATCAAATGTAAAAGTCCACCTCACACTTGAGTTGAAGTCACTGCGGTCAAAATCAAAACGAGAAAAAAAAGTAGAAATCCTCTGTTCTTGTTCAGTTTATGTTTCCAGTAATGTGATTGGCAATCCAGCAGGCAGTGGGAGCTGTAATCCACATAGCAAGACGGAGACCGTAACACTGATCAGACTGCACTGGGAGTACTCTCCCACTTTCTCACTCTCACACACTCAGTCCCGCTTTCTCTCATTCCCACATCAACCTTTTTTTTTTTCTCGCTCTCTCTCCTCCTCTCTCAGACACACACACACACCAACACACTTAGTCCCCCCTCCTGTCACCCCTGCTGTCTATTCTTGGGGAAGGTTACTGACATTAAAGAGCCCACCCTGTCGCCTGTCCAACCAGAGGTCAGTGTGCCATCACACAAACACATATACACACAATCACACAATGCCTTTTTACTGATAAATGTTTTGCATTCCTAATAGCTGCAGTCACTGAAAAATATCAACTCTTCCTATCAGTCTATGTTTATGTGTGTTAAACAGCTGGAGCTCTCAGCCCTCTGGTAGATGTAACAACGTGGCTCCAACTCAATATTGCGCAAAGTCGAAATGTCACACAGAAAAGCAAAAAAAAGGCTCATGACGGGAGATACCAACATTTGAACAGAATATATAAAATCTTTCTGTTTATTTCGGGGATTGCAAAATGCACTGGAGCGAGACATTAAGCAGCAGTTTGTTTAGACAAATATAAAGGAGAGGAAATAAGAGCCCGATATCGAACCATACAGTTACGTGAGGAATGCTATGCAGTTCATTGGCTGAAATCTGACTTTGAGCTGATTTTAATGGAGAATATGTAAACAACTGATGTCCACTGCTTCTCCCCTGATTGGTTGGTTTCACCATTTCCAAAAACAGTCATACCCCCTACTGATAAACTCTGTCACTCTGACTGTTACAGGACTACTCATTTTTTCCCTGACCAGATAAAACTCAAGACATGATGGAAACATGGCATGTATATTCTCAGAGTCTGTCAAGTGAACGGCTTGTACCAAAGTTTTAAACATCCCTCTGAAGTTTCCCAGAGCTACAATTAAAAAATGCATTAATGGTCCCTAAAATTCCCACATTGGCCTAAGCCTCAAACCAATGAATCAGTGTCTCCTCTGGGTAAATGATAGCTCTTTATGTGGCGTAACTCAACTGGCATCCCTCATTAATGATCACTTGACAAAACCATCAAACAACATAAAACCAGCCCTTCAGGGAGACAACATTTTGACGCTGGATTGGAGAACAGATGTGCTCATCATTCAGAACTCTTGGATTTGTAACAAATACAACGTTTAAAAAGGGTAAAATGTCCTTGAACTATGTGTATGCCTGTGTTTATGTTTGTGTGTGTGTTTATTTATGTGTGTGTGTACCCAGCTGAAACGTATCTCAGAGTTCCTTCATAAAACAGTCTTCTACATGACTCCATCATTCTACAAATAGACACCCAGTGGAGCCTCAGCTCCAAACTAGGTGCTGGCAGCTGCTGTTCTGTGTCTGTGTATATGTGTGCATGTGAGAGAGAGAGAGTTTGTATACATGGCAGGGGCCAACTCTGCCTCCTCTAAACTGGACTGCCAAACTGCATCTAATATCCAAAGCCATGAATTCATGACTTTTTTTTTCTTCATTTAAGTGTACGAAAGAAACAGGTTCATTCTATGATTTTGTCCTCTAAACACCAGCCGTGATGAAGTGTTGCTTTTGAGCCTGTTTACATTTTTTCAATCGCTATCTAAGGAATGTCTGGTTTCTGAAACGAATGACACAATGCATTTTGAATGGGCACTATTTAAAGCGTTAGGAGCCTTTCCAAAACAGAACAACAACTGCAGAAAAGTCACCTTAGCTAAAGCCATTGGGAATGTTCTCAAATGGGAACCAGTGCTGAGTGACTGGGGCACAATGGACAGAGGGTGGGTGCTTAACAGGAAACACGTAATCTTTCCTTAAGATTACACTCATGTTGCAGGGTGTTCCACCCTAACATGGGAACCTCAAATATTCTCGGTGTCAAGATTAACATGGTTGATAATTGGTTTAGGAATAATTCAACTTGAGCATCAAAATGTAGAAAGCATTTGAAGACATTTTATACAAAGCCAATTCACAATGCTGATGGTGCCAGTCTCTCTAATGAAGTAGAGAATAAAATTAAAGCATATGTAACAAGTTTGCCAATTAGCATTGCTGTGAACTGGATGGAAGTGATGTCACTGTGACTTTGACCTTCGACTACCAAATTAGAATCAGCTCATCTTTTAGTCAAGGTGAAAGTTTCTGCCAAATGTGAAGACATTTCCATCACGTGTTGCGTAAATATTGCATTTAGGGGGATTGGATGGAGAGGAGGACAGACAGCCTGAAAGCCTAATGCCCCTGACTACAGCTGTTACAAGTGTGCAGGCCTACAACTCAGACAGGCAGTGAATTCTTTCATGGCGTCTGCAGCATCCTAAGCTCATAACGGATTAAGCAGCATGTGATTTTGTCATGTTATAGGAATACTATTACACTATTTGGACCACAAAATGTTTAATATTAAACGTTTAACAGCAGGAAGAAGGAAGAATCTAAAATTTTAGTTCAAAAACATCACAAGTTGTTGATACTAGAGAGATGGGTCGTCATCACAATACCAGAATTTTAAATTTCGACATGATACTATAAAAAAAACCGAATGATATCGATACCTGTCTAAACCACAGCAACAAACAGAAGTTCTAGACACCAAATATTGGGATATTTATTGTATTTGTGTAATTTAGACAGTGCTCTGACTCCTTCTCTTGCAACAGCTTTGGGTAAAAAAAGAAAAGAAAAAAGAAATCTGTAGTTTCATTAAAGCTTTGGTACATTTTTTGATACCATCGCTCATTAAAAAAACAGAGAATCGTATAAAAACAACGTGTCGAAAATGTTGAACACCTCACCAGAGAGAGAGAGAGAGAGAGAGAGAGAGAGAGAGAGAGAGAGAGAGAGAGAGAGAGAGAGAGAGAGAGAGAGAGAGAGAGAGCGAGAGCGAGTATGTGAGTAGCCACATGAATGTCAACCTGAGCTTAAAAATGGCTACAGCAACTGTCAGCAGCCGACAAAGTGTCTCTGGTGTGTTCCCTCTGCGGGATAGGATTTAGAGACTTCCTTACGGGGTCACCAGAGGGGTCAAAGGTAAGGTCACCCATGGCGACAACTTGGAAAATGAGGTAGGAAATATACTGTTCAAAAGGTTATGACCTCTGAAGCCACTAGAGAGAAAAGCTATAGAGTTTTTTTTAACTGAGGGTTTTATTGTGTATATAATATACAAAAGCCTTTCTTAACACTCAAAAAAGAAATGTACCAACAAGCATTTATCTTTAATTGAAATGTATCATCTGTACATTTATTTGTATTAAGTTGGAGAAATAAAGGAAAGATAGGAAGACCAAACGTTATCTGCAGAATTTGTGGGCAGATAACTTACACACTAATGAGACATAGTGATACATTTGCGTCACGGTTTTTGTGGCATGTTTTACATTTAATATAACTTTGAGAATATAAATAACAAATGAAGGACCTGTCTGAAAAAAAAGCAGGTTCTGGCTGAAGAAACATAAATCAAACACACCCTTCCAGCAATCCTCATCACACGCTGTGTCAACATCAACCATGGCAACAGGGACATGAGGGCTGCTTGGGCAAAATCATTTGGCAAGACAAAGAGCAAGCATACACACGCAAACACACACACACATATGCACGTAACACTTCGTATCACACACCGAGTCAGTGACTGTGCAAACATAATTTATGACTAACATTTCCTTTGTTAAGCACTTCTTGTTCCTAATGCCAATTTTGGCCGGCAGCCCCAAGAGTCCTGTTCTCCTCACCTCCACAGACAGTCTGGAACACAGACAGTCCATTTAAGTGTTTGAAAAACAAGGTGTGCTTTCTTTTGAGTATCAGCTGTTTATTAATGTTGTCCGTGCTCACAAGTGTGGAAGAAAGCAGATTTGAAGCTTTCTGCTAAATGGTTTCTATCACTGTTGATTACATGGGACGCATCAGTGAAACAATATTTGTATTATTCAAGCTTTAGGCATGCAGTTCTTCAGTATCCTGTCACTATTTTGATTTTTCATTAAATTACAGTGAAGTAAAGACCAAAACGTTTTAAAGAATAAACATTTTATTTACATACAAAAAAGTTCCACTTAACAGACAAGATTTTTGTGAAGAAGCATTTTGTTCAAACTAATACATGTAAATCCCTACACTCACCAACACTTGCAGGTGTACATATACTGCCAACATCATGCATTGAAGAATCAACCAAATATTGAATTTAAGACCCTTAATCTTCCACCCATATGTGTGTATATTTGAATTACTCTGGGTAAGCTACGTATAATTCTTAGATAAGTAGATTGTGTTTTACTGTTTTGCTTGCTCTGCAAAAAGCACAGGCTCTGTTTACACCTTAGCCCCGTTTCCACCGGAGGAACTATCCCCCAGAACTATGGTCTAAGTGTCTTATGTTCTCTAATTTAATACTTCTCTGCTGTGTATCTTAACATCCTTTGAATTTACTATTTTTCAAGTCATTTTCAATTTGCCAGCATGTGCAAACGAAGTATGTGCTTAAAAAGAAGAATGTGCACAAAATATTGGACAAATCATGCTCTGTATTGGTTGAGGGACAGTGCATTTTAATTTTCCTGTGTGAGACAATCCCCGACAGATGACTGACCCAGTTCAGATATATGAACCATGAGCTACTCATGACAGTTTTCTAAAAATACCAACAGTGAGGCTACAGATGTTTCACAGAGGAAATAGAGGAACTTTTACAGAAATATTAGGCTTCAAATTAAATACCAGCATGTACCAGCTTTTCCTGCTTTCTCTGCTGTGAAGCTGCTTCACAGTTTAAAAAAAATGTTTCATTAGAGGCATATATAGACAGGGAGGTGAGGTCCAATCAAGAGCAGTCACTGTAAATGTTACACCTCTGAAAAAGGGGATCACCAGAGTGATTCTGTTCTGTTTTTCTCATCAAGAGCATTTAGTAGAATGAGGAAAACACCGGGTATTCTCCTGGTATGTGGGCGGAGACAAAAGCAATCAATCCCAGATAATCCAACCAGAATACTCAGTAGATCACAGATAAACGTCACTAAATCTTAATTTTACTAACAATGAATAAAGTAAATATTTTCTATTAAACACTCTTAACACTTGTAACTGTGTTTTTGAGCATATAACTGATATCTAAGTATTTTAATGATTTTATTCTCTTTATCACTCCTACATTTCTTGGGATTATGCGATGTTTTTATCCACAATCTACTTTGTAACCATATACCAGATCATGAACTCAAAGTTTACTCTGAAACTATTAGTGCATAACTTTTTAACTTGTCACATAAACACGTGTGGAGACACCACAGCAATGTTAGATGTGAACAGCCATACTTAGAGTTTTCCAAAGAAGCATCTTAATACCAGGTGTACACAAGCTCACTGTCACTGCTTCCCTCCCTGCTCAGTCAGATATAATCTGATATAATCTATATTTTTATTACGTGATACGTAGAGCTCATAAAGACTGCAAGGCGTTAAAACAATGATAGAGAACCCTTCTGACACCAAACTGCACTGCATGACAAAGAGGGAGGCTTCAAGTGTTTGACTTGGTACATCTCAAAGAGAGAGCTCCCTCTTTCATTCCACATTCTTCACATTACTACATTCCTCTAATCACTTTAGGAACATACAGACAGACACACACACGCACACACGCACACACGCACACACACACACACACACACACACACACACACACACACACACACACACACACAGACAGAAAGAACAGGAGAAGGATAGATGTGTTTGAAAGGTAGGAAAAATGATCCATAGCTGATTATTTTTTGTGTGAAATGAACTCTGCACATACATACACTGCGTTGTCTATCACTGCTGGTCTCACATCTTAGAGGAATTCAACCATCAGCTGCAGTGTTTACTGATCAAACACTGCACCACATCTCACCTTATCTCTCCTTGTCAGCACAAGACACACAGAAAACCACTTTTCATTTCAGTTTTCTTTGGGAATGTTGCTGGTTCTGTTGCAACACAATGAGCCTGTTTTGAGTCAATACCTGATGTAAGACAGGGTCAATCAGATCATGCTTATGATAACAAAGCTGTAAATATGCCAATGATAACGAAACCAACCCAAAAGACATAAAAAAACGACTTTCATCACACAAGTTAGAGCAGCCTTCAAAAAGGCAACAACTTACTTCGGTAAAATGTTATTATGAGAAAAATACGTACCTTTGAACGAGCTGAGGGTTAATATGTTTACAAACCAAACACAACATGCTTTTCACTAAATATAATAGCAGATTCTAACAGCTGATGGCACTGGACACTCTAACAGGGATAAAAACATTGGCAAGTTTTCAAACCAGGTCTGTTTTTTTTTACCTGTCTTTTACATTTGTTTTTCTGCAAAACTACCAACATCATTTTAAACCAAAACAGCGCAGGTCAGTTTCAGTTAAAAGTATGTGCTGTCTAATAGAAGGTGGAAGGCAAAAATACCCATGACAATTTACAATGTGAGTTTAAGGCACCAGAAAAATAGAAATCTGACAGAATATGAAAAGCTTCACAAAGGGAAACTCACCTGAGGCCATCCCCGGCCACACTTCCATAACTGTCTGGTCTCTCTTGTCTTCGCCTGTACAAGTCTGAGTTTGACAACTCTTTCAGCCTCAAAGAGTTCATCTCCCCTTTGCCACGCTCCCTTGCTTCCTTCCTTCCTTCCTTCCTTCCTTCCCTTCCACCCCTCGTCCGCTGAGCAGCACTCAGTCCACACGGATTCCGAACGTGTCAATAACAAGTGTTAATTCTTTAGACCTAAAGACTAAAAAGTCTTGAGCCGATGTCGCTCGCTCAGACACACCTCCAAGGCTCACACTCATACAGAGGTGTGGTTTCCCTGCCTGCACACCTATCAGCTACTTCTTGCTCCACCTTCCTCTCCTGCAGCAGGTAAAGGAAAGGAAAGGGAGAGTCGCAGAGGAAGAGAGAGCCATTCCCCTTTCTGGCCTTTACCCCCGCTGACTCTATTTACCTCCTACTTCTCTGTGGTTCACTGCTGTGTTTGAAAAGAAAGGCTGAGAAGGACCAGAGGGCATCAAACAACAGAGGAAAAGAAAAGAATAGCTGGCACACTGTTGATACTGACAACTATTTATTCTGAAAAGAGACACACAAATCCCCCCAGTGGGGTTGTTTGAGGTCTGTATCACTAATACTAAAACCAAGCAAGAACATACTTCCCAATACTCTAAGTTAGAAGAGAAAAATACAAATATATCACACGCGGATTAAGAAATAAATATGCATAAAATGTCATCTGTCAAACACTGATGTTCTGTCTTTTCCTTTTTGCAAATGTCTTATAAAATACATGGGATACATGTGGGATTACTTTTCCAGCAGCAACAACAAACTATTGAAAAAGGGGGAAAATGTCATTCTATGAATAATTCATCACAATGTTATGTGGGAACAAGAGATCCTCCCAAACAGACACAAACCGCAGCAGATGTACATTTTCAGATGGAGCTGAAGTTCTCCCTCAGACATGTCTGGTTAAAAAAAACAAAAAAAACAAGAATCTGTGATGTCATGGAGGCAGGAGAAAGATTGGTTCGAGAAGGAAAAACCAAACGACCAAAGTAAACAAGCCACCAAACAAGTAACAGATGTAAACAGAGCTCAAACTGCAGCGCTGTGAAACACAACATGCGAACTGATTCATGTTCTACTACTGAAGTGGCTTGTTTAGGTTGACTGTGTTTATTCTCTATATATCATTTGTCAAACATCATTGTATCAGATGGTTTAACCTGGCTGTGGGCGGGGCCTATCGGCTGACAGAAACCGTGTCTCTCCTGTGTGCAGACAGTTACATGCCTGATGAAGAGTTCACACACTATGCAGATTCACCTTCAGCAGCTTGCCTTGACCTGCTCAGCATTCCACATTGGTTTGACACACACTCACACACACACACACACACACACACACACACACACACACACACACACACACACACACACACACACACACACACACACACACACAAACAAAGTGAGAACATACAACGTGAATGTTGAACTTCAACATCAGCTTCATATCCTGTAGCAGATGTGAGTAGTAGTGGAAGCTGTCTCAGCAGTTCTTTGACATGTCTGAATGTCGGATATTAATGATGAATCACAGTTTAAGGATCTCTTTGTACAACTTACTTACAATCCACTTTATTTTGGGTTTTAATTTCCCTCAAAAAAACTGAAAAGGCCAATTTTAAAGCAATTTCAATCTTAAGGGGTGTGTCCAGTAAAAGTGACAATACGCTAATGTCATCTGCTCTGGATTACACAGAGT
Organism: Tautogolabrus adspersus; assembly: GCA_020745685.1. Lineage (NCBI taxonomy): Eukaryota > Metazoa > Chordata > Actinopteri > Labriformes > Labridae > Tautogolabrus > Tautogolabrus adspersus. Next base: position 18,286,930 of record CM036548.1, on the reverse strand, counting down.
AAGTACGCACACTGTGTGAGGAATTATGGCACTACAATCACTGTGGGATTTAAAAGCCAGTCCTGTGTTTGCAATCGGAGTTGCATGCAGCCAAAAAATATGTCAAGAGCTGTCTTGTTACACACAAACACACACGCACACAAACACGCACGCAGGCGCACACAAACACGCACGCACACACAAACACACGCACACGCACACAAGGCGCAGGCGCACACGCGCTCCTTTGGGGCTAAAACTGAGCAGACATTTGCAGAACCTCCAGAAAGGCGCTATTTGCCACATGAGTGTACTGCCACCATGTGAACAACACTGGTATGACATCTATGTTCAATCTGTTGCCTCATGAAAATCTAACACACTCATGATTAAAATGTATTCAATGCACAGTGGGATTACTATTTGTTACACTAATAAAATCAGTGTAACAAATAGCCTTTAAACACTTTAGATAACATTCTGAATTGTATTTTTCCCTATTCTAATTGTGTTGCATCCATTTCTCCATTTTTATCACGTATGTAAGAACTGCATCACCATCTCTCTGATGTAATGATCAAATTCTCTTTTTATGGGATCTATTTGTCCTATACTTAAATTTAAAAAGCAATCTTGCCAGAGGAAGAGGACGTAGACAAAAAATGAGATCCACAAGATTGAAAATGCTGCACTACACTGTTAAGATTGATATGGGGTTAAAAAAAACAAAACATCAACAGCAAGCAGAGGACCTTAGAAAATATACAACGCTACCTCGAGCTGTTAGACCACGTTCAGCTCCATCAACAGAGAAATACCAGACTGTATGCATCTAAAATAAAAGCCAGTAATAGAGCCTCTATAGCTGCTGATGCTACAGTACTTACAAACTGTAATAAGAGCGATACAAAATTCATCTTACCAATGTTTCGTGACAAACTGCTGTGAGGAAATGTAAGTTGTTGCTAAAGTCCCTTTGCTGTCACTGAAAACACTCCTGCTGTTATCTGTGTCCGCTTGGCCACATCACTTCCTGTTTTGCTGTGTCGATGTGAGTGTGTGTGTGTGTGTGTGTGTGTGTGTGTGTGTGTGTGTGTGGATGTTTGGATGTAAAGGCAGCACAAAAACTCAAAGTGTTGTTAAGACCTTTGGCTCTTGAGACAGCATCAGGATGGAGGTGGGGTGTGAGGAGCAGGAGGAGAGATTCAGGGAGATCAAAGGTGTCGTAGAAATGAGGAGGAAGCACTGAAGTGTGAGGAGGTGTAGGGAGCCAAATGGGTAATCAAGCAGTTCTCATAGGCCTGCAATGTTAAGTTGATTCTGCAGCCTGCATGAGGTTAAAAAGGCCGAACCCACTGACCACACTGAGAGCCACTGACTGTGCAAGTGCACTGCTTAAGTGGTTGATCTATCATAAACATAGCTGTGTCTTCAAATACAGACACAATTCATTCTCACAGCAATTACAGCAAGGTAGATTTCTGCAGTTAAAATAATAATACATGTAATTTAAATCAGCTGAATCGCAAGAAAAACATTTTTTTAGATAAGAACAAAGCAAACAGAAACAATACCCAGTTCTTAGTGCAACACTCAACATTTGAAATACAATATATTTTGAGTCATTGGTGGAAACTGTACCCACACACATATTGTACCATGGAGGAACTGCTGTAGGCAGATATTGCACAGTGTGTTGACCCATACAGTACTTCCTGAACTCAACAGTATGTGTAAGTAATGACAAACACTCTCATTCCTCCACACCACGTGCATCAAGTTAGTACACATACAGTCCAAATCCTACACCACGCAAGTTCAACACTCTTCCAAACAAGGACAAGTCCACACTGGAGCCTGGGTCGCTCCTCTAAGCTCAAGTTGTATCAACACAGAGTGGAATCAGATATTAAAGTAATGCTTGGGGAATGCAGCAATCCGCAGGCCTTTAAAAGACTCGCCCTCTTACGGCTTTTAGAGTCCAGAGTGCTTTATAAAAAGCCCGATTCATCCCAGGCCATCATTTATTGGGCAGTGCACACAGCAGTAGTCACACTGGTGGAAAGAAATACTGCTCTGAAAGGCAGTCCCCGGGGAGTGGATGGTCAGGAAGTGGTTTAGAAGGCAATAACTACTGTCCAGTGAGTTTGTGTGGACATTCCTGTGCAGGGAGGAGGTTGAGCTGCAGAAAATTACATTTCTTTATCACTAGTGTCTAATGTGACTGTTGGCTTTGTTTTTCTTTTAATCATTGAAACTGTGCAGTTTGTGTGTTCAAACCAAAGTGACAATATCACAGTCAATGATTCTCTCAAACTTGAGAGGGCGGATGTTGAGTTTCATGATTGTTATCAGATATGTGACTTAGAAGATCTCTACAGAAAACCTGAAACATTCATTTCTTCTGGTGCTCTTTTCAAAATCAGGAACTCGTCATGTGTTATTTAGTCGATTTGACCACGGCTCTGAGGCTTCATTGACCACATTGGTCATTTATAAAACAAATGAAATTCGCATAAAGCTTGAGATCTGTTGCAGATTTACTTTTGTTGTAATCTGATATAATGGAGCCTACCATTCTGTGTATGAAAACAATAAAACATTAGCCTACTAGTAAACCTCTATGAGCTTGAACTAAGATTATCATTAGAGTAGATAGTGTCTATTTCTTTTTTACACGCCTACAAAGGACATGGTAACTATTTACAATTGAGTCTTTGGCCTCTTAGTAACAATAGGCTAATGAATCTGTAAATTTACTCCATTTTGAGATATTATTTACAACATGCCAGGTAGGCCTGAATTAAAAACCTGTTTTTTTCAATCCAGCATTCTGCAAATCTGCAATTCATTTATTACTTTTCCAAAGCGATGTACATTTGAGAGTAAGCATGGCTACAACAACTGCACAGAATTTCAAAGCTTTATCACTCCTGCAGTTTAAAAAACTAAACAAAAATCAACACCAATAAATAAAGGTGTCTCTTAACCTGGAAAGATGTCCGTGGCATCGTTAGTTTTGCTTTCAAATGAATTAGGTAATTATAACCTAATCATAGCCTAACAACAGTCAACGATATGTTTGTTGTGTTACTGACAATAATGCTTTACTTAATATAATCTGCATGCCTAGAATATATGCTTTAAAACGCATTGGCACACAAGCTGATGAACGTAGCCTACAGGATGTTTTCAAAACGATCTTTTTCAGTGCATCATTTAGTTCAGCTGATCGACAGTTCGCTGAAAGCTTCCACCAGTAGAGGGCGCAAGCGAGCAGTGTAAGTGACCAAGTTGAGACTGTAGCTATAGCCTACAACCTAAATTAAATACATAGAAGTGTGTGGGTTATTTGGGCCTACTTTAACTTTCGGTTATAAAAATAAACCCCTTTAAGCGTTGAACACCCATAGTGTTAATACAAAAAAGGCAACATGTTGCAGACTCTTAAATGAGTTTGTCACGACTAATGTTTTCCTATCCCATGAGAGAATGGAACATATCCAGGCTACGTTTTTTTCAGTGAGAAAATGTCAACTTCCCAACATAACAGGCAAAAGTATCTTTGAGAAAAACACTTTTACACTTCTCACTTACCCATTCGTCATTTCGGTGATGCCGAGCATCGCTCCCCTCTGTCCTGGACAAGCCAAGTGTTTTCTCGCTTCTGTAGCAGAAGTCCAGATGTTGTCCAGTCCAGGATGTAACGTTACCGAGTAGCAGAATGGCGAAAATGGGCCTCGCCTCTGTTCACTGGTCGTCAAGCTACACCTCCGGGGAATTTAACACTTCCGGTATTGTCTTCAAAGTAAAACCCTTCCCTGAGCCTCTCCAAAAGTTGCCTATTAGTTAAAAGCCAATAAAAAACAACAAACAAACAAATAAATGAATAAACACTAATACATGGAGCATCTACACATTATTACACGTTATTTTAATCTCCATGACCCATCATTGCATCGTGTAATGTTTAAACACAAAAGGGCCAACTGTCACACTAAATGATGTTAATAGAACTAGAGAGCCCCACTGTCTTTCTATTGAACTTTAGATTTAATTTAAGAACCCTGAGACTTTATTTCTTACATTTGCTGTACTGAAACTGATAACCTGCTAATACATGTTCAATTCCACTAATTGTATCCTATGTCTCTGTCTCACATAGACTATATTTCTGACATAAAGGCATAGAGGTCCTATAGTGAGGTTTATAGCTAGTATTCTGGACCACAAAAGTGCAACAGTGTCTACGCCTGCAAAACGGCTAATGTGTTTTGGGATCATGTTAGCAAACACTCAGTCATTTACCAAGACGGACAGAAAAAGCAAAAGTAGTGCTTTTATTTTGGAAACCAACCGGTCGATTTTCTTCTTTCCGTGTAGCCTATCTGTGGCAGTTTCACATCTACGAGTTTTCACCGCTGGAGCTTACAATAAAGGTTTTAAAGCTTGGAAACTGCAAAAGCAGCACTGCGATTTCAGTAAAAGAAATGCTCGTTTCGACAGATGAGACATCTGTTTTTATCGGATTGATGCCTATCCTTCATCCTCCGCTCTTTTCACGTCATTAACTCATGAAGCATGAGTTCTGTAGCCTACATGTTGAGATTTGGTTTGTCTGACTTTTCTTACCACTGTAAACTTTTCTCAAGTTCAAGAGCATGACGGGGGAACAAAAATGTAGCTATTAGTGGGAATGTTTAACCATAGCGCACGAGATTTTTCACCAAACATTTGATTGAAGTGCATAAAGAATTAGACTTCTCACTCCAACTATTGTTCCATTGAAAAGACCACTGCAAATATTAAAGACAAAGACTTTGGGTGAAAATAATGTCACAACAGGGAGCTGTTACTAGGCCTAATAGTGCTGCTCCCAATGGAGTAGGCTACTTTACCTTTCTGTCCAGTGACAGAGGCAGCAGCTATTTTTTTGTTGATGTTTCCTTCACTTGATGCGTCATGATTGGAGAAACCACATATATTTCCTTAAAAGGAAAACCGCTCCCCCGCATTTCCTTCTGAAAAAGGGATGACGTATTTTTTAACAAAATATGAAACTACACAGACACTCATCAGTTCACATTACAAACTGTTATACATCGATGTCTAGCAGTGATATGAAGGATTTACAAATCTGGCAATAGGTACTGGGAATACTTACAATTTGTGCTTTAATGTCTGCATTGGATTCATCTTGATTTACTTTACCCTGTAGGATGTTAATCTGTGTATGCCTTAAGTGGTTAAACATCAATCCTTAAGCTGAAATAAAGTGGACTGATTTGTAAAAAAGATAATGTTTCATATTAAAGAGCATTGAAGGAAGTAAGTAGTTAAATGCAAGATGAATGGCAAAATGGTTAATTCATGTCGACTTTATTTTAGTTTACATTTGCAAATGATCACAAAAAAAAGACTTTTCTCTGAAATCAGTTGATTAACTCAAGTATTTAACTTACTGTAAATGCCCAGGTCATTGTTACACAGATCAGACGTTATAGTTTATGTAATCTCCCATAGCTTTCTGTTGACTTTAATAATCATAAATATAAAAGCATTAGATAAAATACATTCACTTATGCTGAAAGAATAACACAAAGCTGCCTCTGGAATGAGAAAAATGATCAGCACAGTTATCGTCATTAATGCTTGGACGAGAGCAAAGCATGTATTTGTGTAATGAAGAGTGGGTGGATGTGAACTCTTCACGGAGGGGGATTTAATTTAAGTATCCTTTCCTTTCCCACCTCCACAGAGAGATCAGTGGACAGGGTCATGCACTGCAAAAAGCAGCACTATTGGTCCTTGGAGGGAGTCTTGCTCAGGGATACTTGGAGGTGCTTGCTGTCACAGGGGTCATCCTTCAACAATTTACAAAACTGCTGTGCAGCAAACGTTGCAAACCTTTCATGTTCAGTGATTTAACAGCAGCAAAAAAACAAACAAACAAACAAACTGATAAAACCAAAGTAAAAGAAACCATTGAAATAATACCTCAAATAGTAATGAGTACAACAAACTGTTGCATCAAATTACACACAAAACCTAAAATAAACACAAACCAACCATCACAACAGAAAATGATGAATCAAATCCCAAGGAAGTTGTAACTGATTTCAGGGGATGAGGCATTTGTGAGCAACTTGCAATAATAATGAAATCAAATCAGTAAGAAAAATAGTTATCACTAGTGCCGTTACATATTGATGCCATGTTGGTCAGGTGAACCTGAGACTGTAGAAAGAACTGCTTTATACTTCAAGTGAATTTAAGTAAACATTTTAAAAGACTTTAACAGACCACACACGAGGGTAAGCGTGTTGCGGCCCATTTCTACAGCTGATTTTTTTTAATCTCCTAAGCATGTTTAATTTAAGTTTACGTTATATCTTTTCTAATTTTAAGGAAACCAATATTAAATATTTGAATCAGAGATAGAGTTGTCTACCGGGCCAGTTTAATTTAAATCATGTGTCTAGGGTTGTAAAAGCATATTTAATAATCTCACAGTGAAGTATGCCCTGAAAATGATTTAACAAGGAATATAAAGTCTGTTAAGTCATTTGCTGTAGGCCACTGCCATCCTCGTTTAAGTGTGCTACCCAGTTAAACTCCCATAGAGAAAAAATTAAGTATTATCACACTATTAACTACAGTTATCTCCTTGATTCTTTCCACCTCCCATGCATTACACAACATTTGATTGCTACACAATATATCAATTATTCATCTTATTTTACTACTTAGTTTTAATAATGCAAATGGTGCTTTGTAATGTCTAATGAGCCACTTTAAGGACATGTAACCCTCGTGTCCTGTAAATGTCATAGATACATGTGTCATCTGTAAGAGTAAGGAAGACAGAAATGTGTCACAGTTCAATGTTCATTTTTAAGAGAATAATGTTAATATTGCACTGCATCAGTATTCATGTCAAAGAGTTTGGTTCCATCTCTATCTCACACTTCCTCACTCTTTTCTGATACAGTCCCTGGTCCCTTCTTATGTGTCCCCAAAGTTAGTAAGTGCCCATTACATCTCCCACCGTTGCCACAAAGTCAACCTCTGCTTGGTTTAGGCTTTCCTAGGAAAAGGCCCTGTAACATGTTAGCATTGTGCGACTTTTTGTTGGCTTGGTTGATTATCAACTCTATCTGATCCCAGACCAGCTGTGGAGGTAGGAGGACCAGCCTGACCCCCGATTGCCAGACCCTTCTTCCCCACCTACAAAAAGAACAAAAAATATTTTAAAAATGATACACGGTAAATCCTAAAGCAGAAAGAAAATGTATACAGAAAATGGATAAAGAACTATGTAAAATCATGATTAACAGAAAATGAATGGGGATTTTGGGTCAGAGTGCACTGCTGTGCTTTCTATGTGTGATAAATAGATTTGTGGCAGTGTGATTCTGTTCTAATAAATGTTGCAGAATAAACCTAATTCAGCGGACAAGGCATCGTGTCTAAACAGTTGTTTTTTTCAATTCTGAAGATTATAAACAGTTTACAGTTTCAGACTTTTGGCATATTTTATTTCTTTGTTGTCTGCTAAACATGAATATGAATATACAAAATAAAATGAATATGACTTTGAAAAGGCTCTCTAGTGACAAAAAAAACTGTAGTCAATGTTCATACCTTGTGCTATGGCAGCCAGTTTGCTCTTCTCTTCTGGACTAAGTTGAAGCATTGTGTGAATAACAGGCAGGAGTGCTTGCCTCTCACTCCCAGATTGCAGAAAAATGAACTGCATCAAGACATTCTTCAGATACTCCAGGTTGGCCACACTCTTCTCCCTCTCCTGGTTTCGCTCCAGACGACGCACTTCACTCTTCAACAACTAAAATAAAGAACACATCAGCAAATTTAAACAACCCCACCCTGGACTTTGGATGATACAAACTGTTAGCTTCACATGTAATCTTTGTTCTTATCTGTACACTTGATCTCTGAAAAGTGTGGACATAATTTGTTGCCATTAGATTGTCTAAACAATAAACTTGTATCTCAAAAGACATAGTAAAGAAGGCCATAATAAGACGAATGTCATGATTTAATGAATGTGTCCGTCTGTACGTTTAAGTACTAGATACTTGCGAAGTGATTTGATTTTTTTTTTTAAAGCTCATCTGCACTGTTAACTTAATCTTCTTTAAAATAAGACAAGAACAAGAAACTCGCTGTGTTCATCATTGGCATTTGTGCATGCGGAAATTAATTTTGGTCCCTGCTACTTGCCGTAGCACAATACCTTACGTCAGACATAACAAGTATGGCGGCCGCCTCTATGCCCTCGTAGTTGGCTAGTAACTCAAGTTTTGATAACGAACTGTTAAACATTGTATAATTTGGTTCATTGGTCAATTCGGGGTGTGGAAGTAGTATAGTTATTTATTTATCTGAAATGGGTTTAGAGCGGTTTCTACGCGGGGCGGTGACGTGTTACTCTACACATTGTCGACTCCTAAACATCCAACAACACGTCAGAGTCTTTCGTGTTTCGATGTCTACTGGGGCTTTTCTGAGCATGTCCAACGTAGTTAATCGGGTAACTTGTATATCAGGACTGGTCGGTAGGATTTTCGTACACCCAAGTCGCGTTGGAAGCGCTCACAGACAGCTGGCTGCCCGCCGCAGCTTCTGCTCCTCCGTCCAGCCCTCCAGAGATGTCACCTTGTTCGAGCACGACAAGACGCGCTTCTTCCGGCTCCTCTCGGTCTTCTGTGGTGGCCAGTTTCTCTTCTGGACATACTTGGGTCACTTTGCTTACACTGGACTCAGAGACACAGGAGGCTCTACAGAGAAAGACGTACCCAAGGCTGCCACCACAACCGGGCTGGCTGGAATGTGGAGTTTTGAGATGAACCTGGGGTCAAACACCTGGAGGTACGGCTTCACGGTGGGATGCCTTGCAATAGGAGCTGGAATAGTCGGGCTCGGGGTTGTGTTTTGTCGGCGCTCTGTCAGCCAGGTGGTTTTACACCAAGGCGGGAAAATGGTGACAGTGACCACACAGTCACCTTTGGGACCAGGCCAAGGCCGGAGAGTAACAGTCCCGCTGTCCCAGGTAGCCTGCCATGCTCACAGACAGGAGTCCCCCTCATTCATCCCCCTCAGGGTCAAAGGACACAAGTTCTACTTTCTTCTGGACAAAGAAGGGACTGTGAACAATGCTAGACTGTTTGACATCACTGTTGGGGCTTACCGGCCAGTTTAAACTGTGCTTAGTACACTTTGACAAAAAATGTCTGACACTTGAGGCAAAATTCAACTTTGGTCCACAGACTTAACATGGCTGCCACACCATTACTTCAAATTTTGCTTGATTGTATTTCTTCATTTTAATAAAATTAAAGATTACAAGTGCAATCTTTGTATTACTTTATGCCTAGTAAAAAACATAAAATGCTGATGCTGTTGACACTGTAAAAATGGAAAATATTACTGAATCATTTGCATAGGTTTTCTGCATATGTGTGTGTGTGTACTTCATTTGTACAAATACATACAGTGATCTGCTCCATGAGAACTGCGTTGGTGGCCTCAGTTTCGTGCAGGAGGCTGTTCATATGCTCCATACTGCGAGTTGCTGTGCTCAGCTTTTGACTTAGCTCTTCTTTGGTAGGCTCCACATTCCACACGAACGGCTCTATAGCATAAACCCAAAGCATTAACAAGTTCAAAATCTGATTTTGAGAAAGACATGGTTATATAAATGTTTTTGTTTCCCCAGAGTAATATTAAAGTCCCAATTGGATCTCTTTCTAAATGTCCAGTCTTTGACCCAAATAAAGTCAGCAGGATGAGAAACAAACTATAAATTCTGATTGCCTTGTATGGGTTTAAAGTGTCATGCATGCCACTTGTGACACACAAGTTGTTCTATATGGCGATTTTATAATATCAATAATATGCAATGTGCACTTCTTCTTTCAAACTCACCTTGTTTTGGGTCTGGGGATGTGAGAAGATGTTCCAGAGATGGTAGAGGTGAAAAAATAGGAGAGGGGCTCTCAGTCTCTGTTGTCTCCATGCCCTCACCCTCCTCTCTGGCCATAGACTGGAGATCGCTGAGGGTCATAAGAGGCAGCCCTGCCTGATTCTGATCAGTGTTTCTGCGCTGGGGGTCTGAGTTCAGTGTCTTACGGCTGGACTGGATCGACACTGAACCTGAAAAGTGTAAAGGTTTGTAAAACATGGTAATGTTATTGTTTGTTAGATGATTAAAAGCAGAAAAAAAGAGCAAAGAATAAGGTTACATTTTACAACATTCCATATTGAAATACTGTCTAAAAATCACAGACAACTTAACAACTAAAGCCAAGATTTAAACCTTTAGCTTGAAACATTAAAGCTACTTTAATGTTGACAGAGAATGACTAATCCTTACCTAATCTGCACCGATTCTTTATTCAACAAAAAGTTGCAATTGGGTGTGCTTCTACTTTATGACATAAGGGGGCACCAGACACACACTGGCATCAAAACAGACACCAGGGTGAGGAGAGGGATGAGAGGAGATGGTGAGGGCCTTTTAAGAGTTTAGAGAGTAGGTGGACAAAGAAATAGGGTGATGTATGATCCTGAAACAGAACCCAAAGACCAGAAACTAAACCAATCCTCCCACCTTCCGCCTCTAGTCTGGCATGTGACCTCCTCTCATACATGCACCAATAATATGATTCTGGTATTCCATAAGTAATCTTGGAAGCTCACTCCTATTATCAGGAAGATATTTAGCCTTTAATGTGTACTTAGTCTTTTCCTCCATCTCCTGGCAGATGGATAAGATACAGGGAGTTATATGTGGACATTTGTTATCACATCTTTACCATGAACAACACTAGCTTTAGGCTATGAGGGGAGATGAACCATTGATAAAAGGTTAGTACAGTAACAACAACGAAAGGGAATAGATAAAGAAAGCTGCTACCTCTACTAGTTTATTGTAGAAGGAATTAATGTGATTATTTTGTATTGTTGTAGCTATTTCATAGAAAAAAAAAAAGAGTCCAGTCAAAATTATCCAAGGGCCAGTTTTATGGCCCCCCTGCTACCAGAAAAACGTTGAACCATTTCGCATGTTTAACTGCTATTAAATCAGAATGACCCAATGAAAAGTCTCCAATCTGACTTCCTTTGATAGTTCATATTGGGCAATTGCTAGCGTGCATGCATGAGCAGCTAATGATGAGTCTCTCCAGATGCCACAGTGAGCCGTTTGCCCCTCTGAGAGGCGGGAACATAGCTGAGGAGCCTTGCCAACACCTGGCCATAATGAAGTGACAGAGAAGTACACACACACACTTTCCTGTCCCAGTCATTACTATGTGTATTTGCTGTTTGACTCAAGGGGGCAGCTGTGTGGGAGGTGATGAACGAGTTTCCACTGCTGCTCTTCTGATGAACACACCACAACAACTCACCTCCTCTGTTCTCTCTACCGTCATTTCTCTTAAAGAACAGCAGAGTAAATAAACTTCTAAACACTTGATACTTTGATGGATCTCCTCTTTATATGATACCACTGATGCACCCTTTGAGCTTATGGTTATCTATTTCAGTAGCAGTCCATATTTTGGATCATTCTTCTGCCATCAACGTAAAATAATTTCCCCATTTTGGGTTTGTACTGCCCTTTTGAAACCTAATCATGTACTTATTGGTTGATTTAATTTATCTGGATCAACGCTGCCTCCAAGCTTACTGTTCTGGCTCTGCAGGTTGAAGAGTTGGTCCTCGACACGGGTCAGCTGGACCTGCAGGGTCTCCACAGTAGCCCGGTGGTCATCCTGCAGCTTCCTTAGCTGGTCCCTGTATGTCTGTCGCTGGGACTCGACCTGGGAGGAGAGGTCGGCTTGAGCCTGGGTCAAATCTGACTGTAGGCCCACATTCTCCGACTGCACTGTCAGAAGCCTGGAGGTAACATGAGAGTGAAAGGAAATTAAAGGAAGAATTTTGACTCATTTAGTAGAGTATTGGTTATGGAAAGCATATTACAAGGAAGTGAAAATAATTAAAAAAACAATGGAACAAAGAAAGTTGTAAATGATGAACAGACAAATAGGGCATTTGAAAGAACATACTAAAAATCAACAAGATACTATGATAAATTCTACATGATTGTTTTGGCTCAAGCCATCTCACCTCTCACGAAGCTCAGCCTCCTTGCTGATGGTCTCCTGGAGGATTTTGTTGTGTCTCTCCAGCAGAGTGTCGTGTTCAGTCTGGAGCTGCTGCAGCTCTGCTGTGCTGCTCTGGAGGCTCTGCTGGCTCTCTGCCAGCCTGGACCTCAGCTGTTCTACCTGAGAAGACAACTGCTCCCTGCCACATACACACAATATTCATTACATTTGCATATCACAATTACTACTATTCAGTGTTCAAATTGTTTCTCATGTGACATCTGTTGTATTTTGCCCACCTCTGTTCATATATTTTTTGTTTTGTGAAAAACTATGTTGTGCAACAGCTAAAAAGTGATTATTTGTCTTTTTTTAGTTAAAAGAAAAAACATATTGAGCCCAATATGGACTTGAAGATCCTCAAATTCAGAGAGTTTTCCTCAGTGTCCCAATCAATGTGCTGTAGTGCAGAGCCGACTCAAAAATAATGTGTCATCGCTCACTGTAGGTTTGGTTACATCCCTCAAACATTGACAGGAAATCACGATTTCCATTGACCTCTCTGACTGCCTCCCTGTATCTTCCTTTGTCATGCACATTTGTCATACAGCTGTTGTCCTTACCTTTCTAGTTTGCCAGAGTCTCCCTCACTCAGGGAAGTAGTTTTACTCTTCTGCTGTTTGAGCACATTGTGGACTCGCACCTTGTAACTCTCAAACTCTCCGGCTGTTGCCATAAGCTCGGCCTGGATATGCATTAAACAACAAAACACACGTTAACTTTCAATTCTATGCATTGTTCTGTTCACTTGGTAAATCTGTTAAATACATGTGAGTTTTTTAATTGTTGCAGAAAAATGATTTGTCCCTTATATCCATGAATAATGTGATCTAAGTGTACCTTAGCAGTATCTCTCTCCTGCTGCAGGCTGCTGATCCTTTGCTGCATGGAGCTGCTGCTTCTTTGATGCTGTTCCAAGGCAGACCTAAGTTGCTCCTGCAGACGGTGGCGCTCAGCCATCAGCTCGCACACATCGATCTTAACACGCATAACACACAAGACTTTACTATGTGACTTGTATTTGACTGAGATGTTGATTTGTTAAACTACATTTCATCAGAGGAGACGGCTTAGAGAAGGGCTGTCTGTGTTACCTTGCAGCTTTCTAGTTGCTGTTGGTTAGCCTCCAGCTCCCCTTTTAGAGAGGCCTGCAGCATCATGAGGGAGCTTTCCTGCATGCACACAGACATAAATACACACAGAAACACACACACACAGCACAAACAAGTAACACACACACACACACAAAGTGAAAATGTAAATGCATAGCCCCATATACTTGGCAAACATGGCAAAACATGACTAAATGTTGTCAACATCTTCAAGGCCTCCCCCACAATCATGCTCACACTTGACTGCACAAAACTATTTACAATCATCAGACAGAAGTGTTACACACATTTATAGGACATCCTTTGGGACACACTTACTGAAGAACACAGACACACACACAGACACACAGAACAGACCTGTGTCTTGGCATCGGCCAGGTCCTTTTTGGTCTTCACCAGCAGCTGTTTCATCTTGGAGGTCTTCTCCTCCCCCTGGTCCAGCTGGGACTTCAAAGCCTCTGGAGACACAAATAACCAAGCGCACAGACACGCACAGACACGCAGACACGCACGCACGCACGCACACGCACACACACACACACACACACACACACAATTTAGGTGAAACATATTGTCATACATTAGGCTTTATTAAGGAACATTGTTTCCAGTATTGTGCGTCCATTGCTCAGCTTGATAGGGTAGATCAACAGGAAATGTAAAGACTGCGGGCCCTGCAGTTACATAGCAGACCGTAAATACTGTGGCTCTGCAGGATGAGTGAAAGTTAACCATCAGTTGATACCCAATGGAGTTCATAAACTGTGCATCAACATCACACCTGCAGTATATATTACTTTCTCAAAAGTAAAATAGAACCCTGGTGACTGTCCTTTCCCCCCCCACTAAAACAACTAGACCAGTGATATAACATTATGTATACACACTTTATCAATGAGTCACATAAGGATCTTTGTGAGCCGATCCCAGATGAAACTTTACAAACTGTAGACACTTTAACCTAAGAGCAGGTTCACCTGCAAATCATATACGTACCAACTTCCTGTTTAAGTGTGTCCTCCTTCTGGGTCAGTGTGTTTATCTGGACCTTTAACTCTTCCACACGTTCATCTTTATGAAGGAGACTGGCATTGAGCTCCTTCACCAGCCGTTCGTAGTCGGCCATCTCCATGTCCAGCAGAGAGCTGTGCTGCGCGTCCTGGAGGCAGATTCAACATTTATTTACAGGGAACATAGCTTAAAAGTTAACTCCCGTTCTGTCATTTTATGTAGCTCAAAATATAACATGGTTTTGAAATGAAGCAATTTTTTGAACAGAAGACTCTACGATGTATTATTATACGTTATACTCAACCATCACAGTCAGTGTGTAAATCAAAAACTCTAGTTTGTTGGGCTGTTCTCTCAAGTGGACACATGACAAAGTCCTTTCTCCTGGCAGTTTCCATGTTCACTGCTGTACTTTGGACCTCTCCACTAATGGAAAAGTAACAGCAGCTCTTGTCCTGTGGGCTACAATCGCTCTCTTTCTATCTGAGAGGTGCTGCTGTAGCTGCAGGCCGGCCATCACCAGTCCAGTCGCTTGACTGGACAGGCCCTCAGAGACAGTGGTGTCTGAGAGGCTGTTTGTGTGTGCGAGTAAATGTGTGTGTACCTTGCGTAGCTGCTCCAGCTCCTGGGCAGTCTGCTGAGACTGCTGCTGCTGCTTGCGTAGCTGGGCTGTCAGCTCCTCTACTTCCTTCGTGGCAGATGACAAGTCCTTGTGGAGCAAGCAAACAAATGCACAAGGGAACACAGTACGTACATTGTACTGTATATTTCATATTTTTCATTCATTTTCTGAAGTGGACGTGGCCACTAACTAGTACAGAGTACAGACTATCCAGCTCTCTGTATTTTTTTTACCTTGATCTTCTGCTCTTTCATAGCTCTCTCAGCCAGCAGGTCTCTGTCAAGGCAGTCAGACTGTCTTTGCAGCTCCTGGTTTTGGGCTTCCAGCTTCCTCACCATGCTCCTTTGGGTCTCGATACTGGCCAGCAGGTCTTCTTTCTCACTGCTTATAGTTTCCATCTGTAAAAGCATAAAAACTAATACTAATACTATCCCTGCAACATGAAAAATATAAATCTCTGAGATTGCAACCCAGGACTAAGGCTTTTACCAATACAATTAATGAGGACCACGTATGTGTTGGGTCGCCAAATAGCCCTTAAAAACAAAGTGGCCTTCTGACAGCAAAGTAGAGTTCTTAAATAAATTCTAGATAAGCGTACACTTACACCATCATTGGCTTTGGGTCAGAGTGGCCCAACTGACCCGTCTGCAGGGATGTACAGCCTAGTTACCATACTAGTGCTCAGGCCTGTTTCTCAATAAAGGGCTGTGTTGACTGGCATCTCCTGTGACTATTACTGTAACTATTGACAAGACATACAACGCCACTTAAAAGACTTCAAAAAGCTGACTTGCATAAAGAGGCACAGTTTGGACCCACAGATTTTCACACTAAACAAGCAAAATATTCTCTGCCATCAGGACCAATAATCATGTTCCCTTGAAAACTCTTTTCATAAACTACACTGACTAAGCATCCTTAAATGTTGTTGGTTAATGATGAGCTAAAATGCATTTGTATGTATCTGTAATTTAATCCACAAATGAAGTCAGTTTTCATGAGATTCACTGTGTATGGCTTGAAAATATTCTATCGAAAAGAGAAAAAAATCCACTGAAAAGAAGATTCCCTCTGAGAGAATGTTGTGTTAATTGTTTGATATTTCTCCTGAAAATAGAGGCAAACGCAACAAACCTCAAGAAACCATATGACACATTCAAAAAGTCAGTCACGCAAAACTGACAGCCGCAGGCTCTGAGGGCTTTCTCTGCAAGGAACACTGAAGCAGCCGCAGCAGCAGCAGCAGCCACCTCCCATCATCTGTCAGCCAAACACTGAATCTATGATTAGTAAACAGAGATGGCCAGACGTGATCTTAGATACCTGGCTAGCTTTCAGTCTGCCTGCGCCCCCCCCCCCTGAGAAGCACAAGTGCACACAGGAATAACCCTGTTCCTCACAAAATAGTGTTGCACTAGCATACAGCAGATGGAAGCAATACTCCGCTCCATTTACCTGCCTGTTGTTCTCTCATTGGAGAGAAACAGTTATGAGCTTGGGGAGAGCAGTATATACAAAGAAAATTTCTCCCTAGCTCACCCAGTCATATCTGATGGGCTATTTGTGGGTGCCAGGCTGTCAGGCAAAGCTGGGTGAGGCGTCGCTGGCTGAAATGACTCACTGTAAATCAGATGAAAACTGAGTTATGTGAAAAGCACGGTTGAGATGTATTGCTCGACAAAGTGGCACTGCTTAGATTTACTGGGAGGGTGAGAGCAGTTTGTGTGTTTGTAATTTTTAAGGTTCGAGAGTGTAGCTTTGTTACCTGTGTGACAGCACTGCTGAGTCGTTTGGTCAGCTCGGCAATCTGTCTCTCGGCCGCCTCCACCTTCTCTCTCTCCTTATCCAGCAGCT
This sequence comes from Tautogolabrus adspersus, assembly GCA_020745685.1. Classification (NCBI taxonomy): domain Eukaryota; kingdom Metazoa; phylum Chordata; class Actinopteri; order Labriformes; family Labridae; genus Tautogolabrus; species Tautogolabrus adspersus. The sequence goes on along the minus strand of CM036548.1, from coordinate 18,270,158 downwards.
CTGTCTGCGTGTCGTAATCTATCTGCAGGTTCTACACACAGACAAATCCACACACACTTACGGTGTATTCATTCATTACTGGAGGCTCAGTGAAGGTAAACACAATTCATCTTAGGTTTCAGCTGCATTTACATTGAGTAAGGGACAAACTGTCATTAGAAACACCAGAGTGGCTTCTCCTCTAATGGAGAGACACGGTCGTAAAGCACAGTGCAGTCTGGGGGCTGTTTATGAAAAGCTCTCAGAGCACCGTTTCACAAAAAGTCAATTTCAAAGAAAGTATGCTAATGCTCGCTAATTAGCAACAGATTAGCAATGCATACAATGAACCAGATGCTTAACTGTCAACACTGTCAGTTTCATTTTGGTTTACCGTGTGTTTAACGTCTGTTACAAAGACAACCTACATTTACATTTCCTTTCAGACAAGAGGAATGAAATACGCCTAGATAATGCTAAATGATTACTCATCACATATATAAGTTGTTTAATTAATACTGTATGAAGAACTGCATGGATGTAAACAGTGCACAAACTTTTTAGGACATGGGGTTGTACATGTATTCAAATAAAACGATTCACACTGTTATACTTTTTGAAATAATCAATAGTACATAATAAGTAACAAGTGTTATAATTCACTATTCAATAACCACTGAGCTGACTTTCATAAATTGTATCCTTCAAGCTGAAATTAGGCCATTTTCCTTAGTACCTGAATAATTTATTTGTGACTTATAATGACTTATTTTGCAAAATATCTACATGGCAGTACATCTTTGTAAGAAGCAGCAGTAAAAAAAAAAATCACAAAAGTTAAAGAACTTCAACAGGATCTTGTGAAAGTTTTCTCTCCTACCTTGTAGCCTTCAGCACCATGGATGATGTCTTTCATAGAGCTGCTGACTTTCTCCTTCTCTGCTTTCAGTGATTCCACTTCCTCCTTGAGGGTTGCAACCTGTAAAACATGTTTGATTAATGAAACTAAAAATAAAATCTATCCATATTTATTGTCCTGCACATTAAACTCTGACTTTTGAAAATATAAACTTTATAAAGAGGAGAATTTTCCAGCTCATTGATTAATACATTTCTTTCATATTGTAATACATTTAACTCCAGTTTTCCCCGCTGATTGTTTACCATTTAAATACGTCATTTATTTTGTAAATACCTTGTCATGTTCATGTTGTTAAAAATAAACTGACATTCACAATTTAAACATAGAATATGTGGAATTTTATTAGAATATCTAAATGAATTTAAAATGTACTAAACCTACGCTATATTTTTGTTGTTGTTGAGTACTTACATGACCTCAAATATTTCAGTTATCAAAGCCAGAGAAATCCTTAATTTTATAGTTGTAACAGGACGTGTCTTGTCATGGCGGCCGCCATCACAGAGCCACCATGAAAGACACGACATGTTTATCGTTGCCGGGGAAACACCAGATGTTACGTCAAAGACTGCTACACAATGAAGCTGGAGCTGCTACTTAAAGCTGCCGTACTGTTGCTGTATATGCTGCTGTGATAAAAACGTCATGTAAATTATACTTGGATACATGGTCGGTAAACATATTCTCTTTCTCGGGTATCTTTCGCCCGTTCGTCTTGACTACGGTCAATGCGGAGTTCGTTTTCATCAGGGCTGGGGGGACGGAGTAGCAGAGAAAACTCTCACGATTCCCTGCTAGCCTCAACGTCATCTTTTGTTTTTGTGCTGATTGAAAGCTCCACTGGCAGAAGAACCTACATACTGTACCTTTAAGATGTTATACTTCACTGTACCTCTTTCTTACTGATGTCCAGCTCCTTCTTGGCTTTAATGGCAACAGCTTTAATTTTGTTCATCTTCTCATCCTTTTGTTTGTGTTCTTTCTCCAGAAGAGCTGCAGGGAGCAACAGTTATGACAGGGGTCTGAGTAATTTTCTGAATATATAATCATCCGTTTGTCAGCTGCAAAGTTTATCCTAATAAGAAAAGATTTCTGAAAGGATCATCATTTAGGTTAAAACGTTAATTAGTAAAAGAATCACTTCAATACCTATTTTCTCTGTGATCTCACTGCTTGCACTTTCATTAGAAGAAGCGGATCGAGTTGCAGACTCCTAAAAGAGGGATGAAGAAAAAAGAAAGAGTACAAAAGAGTGCAAAATGGACTGATTACATTTAGGCACCCTCTGCCTTTAAATGGATGCACTGTTCTACCACCATCAATAAATACTTTTGCAAATATTTAACAAGGTCATGATTTCCATCACAAAAATATTTCACACTGGTTGAGCTCAGTTGGTAGAGCAGGGACCCCATGTACTGGGTCTCATTGCACTGGTTGCAGGTTTGACTCCCGGTCCTGACACTATTTGGTGGATGTCTTTCCCAACTCTCTCTTCCTACATGTCCCTCCTTCACTGTCTCTGTGAAGCTGTCCAATCAATTTAAAAGCAAAAAACAAATCTTTAAAAAATAAAAAAACTAACTAAATTGAGCCCAAAATTACAAGTACTGTATATTATGAATCAAAGTTGCATTCTAGGAGTTGAGTAGCCCTTTCCACTGAAAATCAATTAACTAAAAACCAGGTATCATTGATAAGATGTAACCTGAAAACTGTAGGAATTAAACTGAGTATGCAACTTAACATCCACTTTGTACACATTTAGAAAATGTCTACATTTCTTGTGGACTGACTTATTCAGAAAAGAATCTGAAATATTCAGAGGTCCACTCACCTGGAGAGAGGCCATCTCACTCTTCAGCTGAGATACAATAGAGTCCTTCTCTGTCAGCTGGTCTTTGAGCTCTCTCCTCTCTTTCTCCATATTCTCCACCTCTCCCTCCCTTCCCCCATCCTCTTTCTCTTCTCCCTCTTGAGTCATCAGAGAGATTTGGGCCTGCAGCTTTTGGTTGTCCATGCTAACCTTCTCATTGGCTGCCTTCATTTCCTCCAGGTCTTTCTGCAGCGCTTTGGTGTCCTTCAGCACCTCCTCCAGGTTGTTTCTCAACATGTTCCTCTCCTGTTCCAGGTCTGTAATATGAGCCTGGAGCTCCTTTTGTAAATCCTCTACTGTCGCTTCTCCTCGAGCCTCCTCAAGGCTGATCATCAACAGGCTCCTCTCCTTTTCCAGCTCATTCACACGTGCTCGGAGCACCTCAACTTCTTCGCTGGTGTTTTGGAGTACTTCACCCTGTTTTTCCTCCAAAGCTCTTACGGTGGCACGGGCCTGCTCTGCCTCCTCTGCCAGTGACTTCAACTTTGCTTCTCCTTCATGTTTTTCAGATGTCTCCTGCTCGAGCTGAGCTTCCAGGGCTGCCAGTTTGGAGCCCAAAAGCTCCCTTGTTTCCTGGGCTTCAGAAAGCCCAGAGGATGCCTCCTCCAATTTCTGATGTAGGTGAGTATTTTCAGTGGAGAGTTCTTTAATAGTTACCTCTAATGCACACATTTTTTCCTGCCTTCTTTCCAACTCCTCTTTCAGATTCTCTGCTATTTTTTCCCTATCCTCTTTAAGCTGCACTTCTTCTTCCTTCTCCTTTTTCAGGCTTTTCAACTCTTTCTCTTTCTCCCCTCTATACACTAGTGCCTCCCTCTCCTTCTCTTCCAGCAGCCTCTGGATTTCCTTTGTTTTCTCATCATTTATACTTTGCATTTCCTCTTCTCTGTGCTGAAGGTGGGATTGCAATTTGTTCTTCTCTTCACTCAGTATGTTGACTATCTCTTTTAGATCTTGAGTCACGCTTTCCTTCATCTGCAGCTGGGAGAGAATCTCCTCGTTCTGCTTGGTCAGTTCCACCACAGACTGTTTAAGCTCACAGGCCAAAGTTGTTTGTTCCTCTACAGAGGAGCGGAGTTTCTGGTCCTCCCCTGCTGAACCTTCAAGCTGCAGCTTCAGGTCTTGTATGCTCTTTTCTAGAGTGTTCTTCTCCTCAGTAACCTCTCTCACCCTTTCCAGCACCTCACTGTTCTCCTGGGTAAGCTCTTCTATCTTGTTTTGGAATTCCCTTACATTGTTTGTTCCTTGTTCCTCCATTGCTTTGTACTGGAGATCAAAATCTTTTGTTTTCTCAGCCAGTTCTGTCTCAAAACCTTGCAGTATTTCTCTCATGTGTTGACACTCAGTCAGGGCGGAGTCCCTCTCCATGGTCAATGCCTCACACTGACCCCTGAACTCCTCTAGATCTACAAGATTTTGGTTCCCAGGAAGAGTTGCTGACTCTTTGGATTTTAATGAATGAGATTCCTCTTCATCTTTGTGCTCTTCACTCTGTTGTTGGAACTCTCCCCTGGCTTCTTGTGACTCAGGGTCCAGGGTTACGGCTTGTTCATTGAGAGCACCGTCTCGGCTCATCTGCAGTTCATTGATTTTGAACTCTAGCTCTTCTTTCTCCAACTGGAACTCATCTTTGGTCCTCTCCAGCTCAGCTTCCAGCTCACCTTTCACATTACTGAGCAGGGTGAGCTCATCCTGAAACATGGTGTTCTGGGCTTGAAGGTCTTCCAAGGCTGCTTTCAGCTTTCCAGTCTCAGTCTCCTCTCCATCACCGTGGCTGGAGTCACCCTGACTGACGCCAGACAGCTCCAGCATTTTGGCGATCCCTGAACCACGGGCAGGCTCCTCCTCTTCCTCTTGCACATCCTGCAGGTAGCTGTCTGGAAATAAAATAGTGTAAAATTAGCTAAAAGTGATTTGAATTAATATCGAATCAGGGTGACACACACAGATACGATACAATGACAAAATGGAAATACAATTCATATATTTGATTTGATCTTTAGAGAAATAATGTGCCATTAATGCATATCCCTAAACTGAAGCCCGAGATAAGTTAAGGGAAGTACGTTATAATTTCTACATTTCACATTTTATGTATGTCTCCACTGCTCTCTTGAACTTGGTCGGCTTCATGTTGACATAAAGGATAGGTGGAAAACATTGTGCAGCCTTCACTGTGACAGATCCTGCTCCTGTTCTGACCTTTATCTTTGTTATACCTTTGAGAGCGAGCTGCTCTGTCAACTCCTCATGTAGCAAAAGAAGTCGCTCTCTCTCGATTTCACAGTCCTCCTCCAGAGCCCTCATTTCCTCCTCGTGCTGCAGACTCTTCTGAGCCAGCTCCTCCCGCAGGTTCTCCACCTCCTGCTGGGCCTCTGTCGACTCCCTTTGGTGGCTCTCCTGCACTTCAGCTAACTCCTTCGAACTGTGCTCCTGGATTGCCCCCAGTTCTGCTCGAAGGGTTTCCAGTTGAGCTTCTAAGTGACGGCGGATTTCTTCAGTGCTCTCTTTTGATGCGGCATGTTCAGCCAGACGCTCCCTCTCTCTTTCACTCTCTTTCTCCCTGTCACTTTCTTCTCGCTCTTTCAGCAATTTCTGGAAAAAACCCACTTCTTCTTGGTGTTTGTTGTTTGACTCCTCAATGCTGCTCTCTAAGGTCTTGATCTTCTTTTGGTGCTCTTCTATTACATTGTCAAGCTCCTCTTTCAGGGCAGCTAGATCATCCTGCACAAAAAAACATTTAGTAAGGTGTGCTTAACATTTACATAAAAAAACACCAACTAACTATACAGTGTTAAGAGCAACTTAGTGAAATTCGGTAAATTCAGCTAAACAACTAGTGTTACACATCATTCAGTATATGTTGTTGTATTTCACCTTGGCTTGCTGCTTAGTCCTCTCTAGATCCTTACGAGACAGTGCAAGACTTTGCTGAGTTTCGGCCTTTTCCAGCAGCAAGGCATCCATCCTCTCTGTCAGCTCCTGTTACACACGTAACCAAATAACTCACAGTATGCAGCATGAAAATGAAAGGCAAATACTTATAAGCAAATATTTGCAACCAACCTGTATCAGAGTAAAATCATCTGAGCTGGTGGTATTGTTTTTAGGTTGTTGTTTAAGGGATTCAACTTCTTTCTCCAAATCTGAAAAGCGAATAAATGTCAAATCGGTGTACATTACTGGCCTATAGAGAACAAAAAAGGAAACAAGTTTTTACAGCGCTTATAGAAACCTACCTGCACATCTGCTCTTCATCTTCTGCATAGCAGCCATCTGCTTCTTTGCAAACTTGATAAGGTCATCTTTGGACAATGTGTCCAGCTGAGAATAAATAATAGAAAGGACATGAGAGCGATTACATTTCTTACAATGAAACATGTTTATACAAATTATGAAATACATTTCAAAAAGCAATGTCCTCCATAGCCTGAACAATAAGTGCTTGCAGATCTGCATTACCTTCGACTTGGCTGTACCTCCTGATGATGGAGCCACCGACTCTGGTCCAGTACCACCAGGGTCCTGTATCATTATAAAGGGAAAAGACGCAGTTATACACCAAACTACATAAGCAGAATGCAACAGACCAAGCTAAAATAGAAAATGATATCAACTCTGCCATGGATGCTTTATATTTTGTTTATATATTTTTGTACTAACTGACATTAAACGTCCAATCAAAGAGCAATCATTGACGTTTAGTGTTGCTCTGCTCGTCGGCAACCATTAAGTATTGCTAGATTATGTTTCAGTTTCACCACATATGTGTTATCAGGAGCTTCTTTTCAATTCGATATAGCTCAAGTTAAAGATGTCAAATTGGGGCTTTAAATAGTTTGTTCATCTCCTCAAATTCACTTGATGCCAAAGAAACGTTTGTGTCACCCAAGTCTGAAAGCTAACTATGCATGTTGTGTAAGAAGACTATAGCGCTACGTTTTCATAGCATCGTCATGTTTGACCAGTCAGCTTCATATTCGGTATTCGAAACATTTGAATTGGAATGCAGTTCGGTGAGAACACAGGACGTAATGTATGGTTGAATCTGCTGCCTGGTGTTAGTGATACCAGCCCTTTTACAAATGTAGCCTCTCAATCAAACAAGAGCTGATGCCACTATTACAAACAGCAGAACGTTACATTACAGGCTTACTTTATGATGCTAAACAGAAAACATCAAGTTATTGCATACTAGCTAAAGCTAATTCATCGACAGTGACATTACCTCCATCTCGGTCGAAGCTTAGCTACTTCTCGATCGTCTGACAAACACAGTGTTACACCGGTCAATCGAACCGACAGATTCAAAGCGAAAGCTGGAATAATTCCTGATTCCTTGGAGATTTTAATAGGAAAACATCGTCTCTGTTTTGGTTTTGAGTTAACAAGCTAAAGCAACGACCTGCTTCCGCAAACGTCAACCACGTGACGTCAGTAAAATTTACGTCACACACATTCAACAGGATACTGAAGCGACACTGGGTAATCCTGTTGAATGTTACGTTGCAGAACAGGTACAGTAGCACCAAAGGGCTCTGGTAGCACCCTTCCTCCACGGTGCATTCATAGGAGGCATTGGAAATTAACAATTACAATTGGCGACCTATCGGCATCCTTAATAAAAAAAAACAACTCTGCATACCTCTAAATAATATACCAGAAAAAAGATTGAAAACGTTTTTTCTTAAATTAATTATTATTATTTTTTATATAACCTTTATTTAACCAGGTAATTAACCCATTGAGATCAAGATCTCTTTCACAAGGGTGACCTGGCCAAGAGGGCAGTATGGGGTTCCATTTGTGCCAAAAATATGTCGCCATGCGCACTGTCTATGTCTACTGACCATGTGAGAAGACATTTGTCTATGTCTATTAAACGTTGAACTGTCCTTGTGTCATTTGCCTTTGTCATTACATCGTGTCGTCATGATGTGTCATTTGACAAAGTGTTGTTATGATGTGTTGTTTGACAGTCTGTACGTCGTTACTATGTGTCGTTACTACCTGTCGTCTTGATGTGTCGTTGCTATGCGTCGTTACTTCGTGTCCTCTTGATGTGTCGTCTGACAATGATATATATATAAAGTATTTCTATATTTTGACTTTTATTCAGATTGTTCTTGTTAGTAGGCTATGATGCATGAAAAATAAATGAGTGTTAGGGTACAATACTGAAGTGGTACAGCTCTGCTGGGAGTTTCCCTCCGCTGACCTCAAAGGGTAAGCCGGGAAAGGGGCGCCCGGTGCCACCGCGGTAGCAAGGCATCACGACGTTGTCAGACGACACATCAAGACGACACATAGTAACGACACAACAAGACGACCGGTAGTAACGACACATAGAAACGACGTACAGACACTGTCAAACAACACATCATAACAACACTTTGTCAAATGACACATCATGACGACACGATGTAATGACAAAGTCAAATGACACAAGGACAGTTCAACGTTTAAAGTAGACATAGACATATTTTTGGCACAAATGGAACCCCATAAATAAACAGTTTACAAACAATAAGTTAAGTTAATTAAATGTGTTATTCCTCAATTGTATTTTAAAGAATGTTGATGTGGTTATAAACTTGTGTTGACAGCTTAATTTTATTTTATCGTCTATTTTTTTTTTTAGAAGATTAAGATATTTTGGACTTGCCCCCACTTCTGTATCTTTTGCCAAAAGATTTGCACACCTGTTTGTCTGTGTTTTCACTTTTATATGAAAATGCTTTATCTGTATAGTTTACGCTCACATTCCAAAACAAGCCAATATTAAAAATGTACATAAACTAAATTCTGATACTTGCAAAATGAAATATCCACAAATGAAAATGTTGCACCATAAACCATCCTTTTGTATTTAAAACAATGATTTAAAACAATACAGTTTATCAATGTATTAGAAAAAAGATTAGCTATAAAAACTTCAAATCAATGTACAATCTTTAATATAGCCTACATTTGAACTGAAAATTTGATGTTTTTATTTTCAATTTATGTTTGTGAAATATACACATTTTATTTTATTTTATTTTTTACAAACAATGTTACTCACACAAGGCTTTAGCATATCTGGAGATTGCAGTGGATTTGTTGAGGCAAAAATGTCATAAGCCTCAAATTGCATGCAAGACCTGATGTATGAGGGCCCCTAGCATGTGTCATGATATATTGTTGAAAAGGTCAGAGGAAAACCTTTGACCTTTTAGTCCATATTGTATTAAATATTGCATACTCAAATATGCTAAAATGATCCACGAGTGTACAATGTGTAACCTAAACCAAAAAACTCTTGGTTGTATTTGATATAAGATTTAAATCAAATATTTCCCAGTTGAAAATTACATTAAAACAAACTCTCATTACTATTTTGATAAGAATATAGATATCAAATAATTAAATTAATTAAAGCTATTTTCAGGACAATGGATTGTGCCAATGCTTTTTCTGTTAATGACTGGTACTACACATGCATGGTGTATACTGTGCTTAAAGGTTGTTGTTTTTTTCCAGGTAGAAGGAGAACGAGAGCTTGACTACAGCGTAGTGCAGGATGACATCTCTTTTCTGTCAACATAAAGGTGAGTTATCAGAATAAGAAATAGATAAATCAATAAAATCCCACACGTCTTCTGAATGGTAGCTGTAGACAATACTTTAGCTAAGAACCTAATACTACCTTTTAAGAATGCATTCTATTACTCTCAAGCTATATGGGGCATAAAATCACCCCCAAAGCTGTCTGATGCTCAAATAATGTTGTTTTGGGGAATTCTATAGAGAGCTGGGGCTGTGAGTGCCCTCATGCTGACATCAGGCCTGTCACAAACTCAATTGATGGCCTAACTGTGCATCTGTATTCCCATCACGTGAGGTCCAGTTCTATCTGTTGAATATGGAAAGCGTCTGTTTTGACACAAGTGATAGAAGCACTGACGCAGGCAGCTTAGCGAGATGCCTCTCATCCTGACAAGGCTGGGATGCTCTGGGCAGAGGAGCAGGGACTCTGCCGACTTCCTGTCTCATCTGGAAGAGACCCAACTCTGCCTTCCACTCTGCCTGGGTCAAACACACCCATCCATCACAGCCCCTCCCTTTTTTTCTCCCAGGGCATTGAGCAGTATTTTGCAGCCATTTTTCTCCCCCCACTCTTGGACGTCAGTCAGGGAAGGCTTTGCACTAATATAACTGACACTAGCTGGCGTTCCGGGAGTAATGAATACCTAGCTGGGTCTATCAGGAGGAGAGCAAGCAATACACACTCTTTCATGCTTCTCATGCTTTGGTTTCGCTCATTTTACTGTCTCTGTTTATGGCTTTCCTGGCCTACTTACTTCTTTACATTGACATCTAACATGGAGAGGGACATATACATACCATGTCCTCTTACCTCATGTCCTTGATTTTTTTTTAAACTCATTCCAGTCCTTGATTTCAATTAGGAAACAATTGGACTTTCTTGCAGCCTCCCCCTGCTCAAGGAACACTTTTGACTGAGTTGCATTAATGTTGAGTGGAAAATGGTAAATGATCATCATAAAATAATACAAAAGCAATCAATTTCAGAAAGAATGTTTCTATGAATTGCCCCTGCAAAGATACATAATATGTCATTTTACAAAGGCACCTTTTTCTGCTCTACTGAATACTCAAAATGATTTTTTCATTATAACCTAAATAGTGATATCACAGAGATATCCAGAGCTTCGTCTGGATCCTTGTCACAACTGTTAATATAAATGTGGAGCAACGTTTTAATATGAACAAAATCTTATTTGATTGATTACAAATGCTAAATATATATTTTTGTTGAAAGTTCTTGATATACATACGTTATTTAAAATAGTAAACATCCTCAGTTACATAAAAAACATTATTTCAAAGACCCAAGCAGGCAGGAAGCTTTGCTTCAAATCCAATACTATTACAAAACAGTAAATATTAGTTATTGGATGAAAAAAAGCTCAGGATTTGCATTTTCACAGTGAACTCAATGTCCTGTCTTGGTACAATGGAGGTCAAGGGGCCTTACTGTAAATCATTTTCTTCCACCCAGCTGAGAAAACAGACCCTCATAATTCTGGACCCAATTATCAGAAACTTTTAGACAGCACTCACTCAAATCCAAGTCTTATTATAAAGTCACCTTATTGCTGATGGCCGTTTCAGATTTGGCATGAAAATGGACCTCTGATCAGTCCATAATTATACGTCTCTCTGTCAACCCAACATCACAAATTAATGGATTGTAAAGGTTAAGTCTCAGCTTTACAATCTTATTTCATAATGGCACTGCCTCTAAACAATAGCCAGGGCCTGGTTACTTCACCATCAGATAGCACAATTATTTAACTCATTTATTAATCAATTAAACTCTTTACACATGCATGTTTGACCTGCACTTATGTGTCCAAACCTAAAATAACATGATTATACCTGTAATCAGAGAGCACCCCTTGAAATAGCCCACTAAATGTCTGCAAATATATGAGCAGTAAAGAAATATGGCAATGCTCTGGATCCACTGGAACACACTTGAAAACAGTTTTTACCTGTTTGCATTTAGTGCCCTAGTTGAAGATGCTCAAGCATTGAATATGGCTTGCACCACACCTTCGTTGCTAGAACCCAGTTGCAAGCTTGGCCCTCAAGGGGTTAAAAATGGAAGTGAAGGTCTGGGTCGGGATACCAAAGGCATCCCCTATCCAGGACAGTAGATGCTGTCATCGATAGACATAGATCCTGTTTCGGTGGGAGAAGCCAAGGCCCTTGTTTGAGAAGCCAACAATACAATGGAAAACATATCATTCAGACCAGTATGAAGCCAACAGCAACATTGATTGTGTGGTTGCATCTGTCTGTTAGGTGAAGTGTCTTAAATAAATATCAGAAGTATAAGGCAAAAAAGAGACAGTCTGGCTGAGTGCATAATGCCCCTGTGGATTTTTTGATTACCATTGGGAGAGCCATTGCAGACTGTGTGACAACATTTAGGCTTTCACTCATAAACTAATACATGTACAGTATATGTATGTATATACGACTCCAAAAGTTACATGTTGCAGTACTCCTCAACTTCCATCACCTATTGTCTCAACCTGTCTCCTGAGATTAAACCGTGCAGTTGAAGATATAAGTGAGGTACACTGTTGTTGGCATCCTCTCCAGCCTCCACTTCTCCTTTCCTTACCCTTGAACTCCTCCACTCCACTCCACTCAACCGCCTACCCAATCAGTGAAAGGTGACTTTGGAGGTGGCAGGGTGGAGAAGTTATGTCACTGACCCCCTACAGCGTGATTGAAGCCTCTCAGTGGGGCCCCCTCAGAGGGAAGTTAAGATGGAGTCGTAGATTAATGCTTAAATAAACAACAATTTCAAAGTGAAGAGACTGTAATTTTAGCTTTGACTGAACTGAGTTCAATAAAAATCTGTGTCGTTACACTTGCTGTAGTATTAATTCATATTCCGTCTATGACAACATTGGTATTTGCATTTCTTTGAATGAATTTTAGATAAGATTGTAACGCTCAGCATTCAAACCGGTCAGCTCCTAATTTTGTTCACTGTGTCTTGCATTTGTTTTCTTCCTGACATTTTACATCCGCAGACTGGCAGTACCATTAATAGGGTTGACATTTTAACATATAGCTTTGACATTTTAATATATTAATAAGGGAATTGAACCACTCGTGTTGTTCTTTTCACTATAGACCCTGCTAGAGTAGCTTTTCTAATAAATGTCTAAAGCTCCTGAAAAAGATTACAGAAGCGTCATTTTTCCCAAGCTGCTGTTATTAGTATTGGCTCCTAACACGATAGGTTAATAGTTAATCAGGTTGTTTGTCATCAATTTAAGGGAGAGTAACCTGTCTGAGGTGAGATATCATTAATCAAAAACGATGCTGTTAATGTGAGACACAATTTCTTCCATGCTTTTTAAAAGATTTTAAAGACTTATTGTTGTTGGTTGGATTTTATACATTTGTATGCTAAGATATTCACTTTGATGCTTACATGCTACAGCAGGTGTAATGCTTAGGCTGTTGACCACTTGAGTTTGATGTGTTAGTATACCAACATTTGTTGATGAGCACTTATTAAGAAATATCTGGATGGAACACCAGAAAAAACATGGTGTCTCTACTGCCTAGCTGGGTAGTGTTTGAGTGTGTCCATGTGCATGTGTGACTGAAGCTGTGCTGGCCCCATCCAGATGCTCGTCTATTATTGATGATGTCAGAGTCACATACTGTCTGCTGGCCCTCTGATCTGATGAATCAGTACTGTACAGCTGGCTGACCTTTGATCCCAGTGATGATCTGACTCTCAGGTTGTTGCAACTTTTTTGATGCAATCGCCAATAAGACAATCGACGAACATGGAATGTTTTTGAACACACTTCTTTGAATACGTTTTACACAACATACAAAAAAATCACCAATGGGTAAACCATGCTGGACTTAAGTTTTTATGTACACAAATGCAAACACTTCTTTACATTTTACACTGTGAGATGAGGGATAGAAGCGAGGAATCGACTGATTAGAAGGAGAGGGTAGCACTTTTCCTTCCATGCCCATAGGCTGTCAGTGTGTTGTATAGTTTGGTGGCTCAGCAGGAGAACAGCACTTCATCAAGGACCACAGGCACAACCTGCATCCGTCTGCACTTAAAGAAGCAACGTTGATTACAACAGTCTTCCTCTCTTCCTTTCCCTCCCCACTCTGTTCCCTCCGTTTCCCTCCTGTTCTTACATCCCTACAGCACAATTTGCACATCCTGTACAGATGCTATTGTTTCCTTGATTCCTCCAACAGCAGAGTTAAAAAAAGGTTCTTATGTCACATTCTCCAAAATTAAGACTACACCGCTGGTACAAAGAGCCAGCTTTGCTGATTATTTTGCTGATTATTTGTTTCAGGAATGTTCTGCTGCTCAATTGCTTTAATTTTTCAGTGTTGACAATCATGCTGCACTTACATGCTGAGTAAAATGGCTAACATTTTACTCTTCCAAGTTTGAAGTTGAATTACATTAAATCCTCAGTTGCATTGATAAGTTATAGGCAAAAATAATAAGCACATTTTGTAGAAGTTGCAGTTATGGCATTTTTTTCATGATGTCTATTTTTTCTTGTGTACATGTGTCCCAATCAGAAGAGAGAAGGGTTATAACATTTGCCTAAAAAAAATCCAAAATGTAGCGTTTAACTGCCTAGCGGTTAGGTTGCGTCCCATATAGTTCTTCAAGGCTAAAGGGCAGGCTATAGTCCTGCAAGCAAGCGGTCCAGGTAAATTTGATTTGACCGGTGGCTCCTTTCCCGCACGTCATTCCCCACTCTCTCGCCCTGATTTCCTACTCTGTTCACTGTCCTGTCAAATAAAAGCATAACAAGCCAAAAATAAATAAATAGATAAATGCTAAATGGTACAATCGATGTTCCAATTACCTGTTTGACAAGCAAACAGATCATTTAAAATGTTTGTTTTTGGAATGTCACCATTTTAAGATCCTTGCCGTTGAGTCAAAAATGCTTTACTTCCTACTCTTTAGCTGTTAAGTCTAAAAGTCTTCCTCTATACACATATTTTAAACACTTTACAATTTGGATATTAGGGAAGTTTTTCCCTATCTTGGCAAAGATTTATGATGATTTGTGATATGTATGTCTGTTTAACGTAAGCAGGATGAGATTATTTGTCAAAAAACATTACAACTTACTTATTAATATAGGACAAGATCAGCGCAGTGATAATAAATATCATTTTATCTGAAGGTATCACCAAAATCTGCACAAACCAAAAGTTCCTCTTCGAAGCTTTAAGAAACCCAGAACCGATTGTCATGCTTGATCACTTTAAGCACTAATAGAGGTTTGCACATAGGTCAGCTGTTGCAGGATTTCAAAAGCTTTTTTTTTTTTAAAGGACCATCAGTAAGAGTGCTATTTTTCAGTGTCAAGGTGTTATACATTACTATGTGCAGTCACCATGGAAGCTTATGTACACATTCACTTAGCCTATAGTCAGGCAGCCCTGAAATGACAGCCCTGTTTAATGCACGCTCCTTTTACACAACCCAGTAAATACATTTTCAGATACAAAACGCATGTTCTAACACACACATGCGTGCGCACACACACAAACATGCAGCAGGCCAGTGTTGATTTCATTAGCAGTATTGGAGACACAACACAGTAACTGATGGTTAAAAGACTGATGAGGCATCTGGATTCACCTCCCTTGCTCTGTCTGCCTCTAAGGTTTTTTTTCTCTCTATCTTTCTCTCTCTGTCCTGCTTCTTGTCATTCATCATCAGCTTGTTGGAGCTGTGGCCTGATACCAGTGGCCTGAAGATGGGTGGGTGTGTGCATATGTGTATCGAAGAAGAGATTCTTAACCTTTACTGCATATAAATTCATTTACTCTGCCTCAATTTCAATCAGAGCTAATGGAAGTGCTGGCTAATACCCTGGTATTCAGCACATTCAGCCACAGCACAGTAACAACATCGTGTGTGTGTGTGTGTGTGTGTGTGTGTGTGTGTGTGTGTGTGTGTGTGTGTGTGTGTGTGCGCGCGTGTGTGCGTGTGTCTAAAGAAATACATTTTGTCCAGACAAGCTCAGCGTTAGCAGTAAACTGTAAACCTACCCTTACTAAAAAGTACTGCTCAGCATAACAATGTTTTCTGTATCATATCATAGTTACTGTAATACGCACTAACTAATCACATGAACAAGGGGCAAAGATGGCCAAAGCACTGAGATGCAAAAACAAACAAATAAAAGTTATTGTACATTATTAAATGTTGTTCTTTATCTTGTTAAAGGGGAACAAGCGAAGTGTATTGTTGTGTTTGTAAAAAAAAAAAAGCTCCACATTTTCCTCAATGTGGTTTGTAAAGTGACTGTTGTTGGTCACTAATATTAACGATCAGTAAATCAATAATGATTTCACAGGTACTATATACTTTACTGTGTCATTCTGGAGGTCGGCTTGGGGTCAGACTGAATAGAGTCTCACTGTCATATGTACATATTGTGTTTTCTTAGCCCTTATCAGCTATATAACTAAATCCTTAAAGGTACAGTTTGTAGAATTGCATGCTAATGTTTACATTAAAATATCTAACTTCAATTAAAAATGGACTAAACCCATGTTATATATATTTTTTAGTTGTGTACTTACATCATCTCGAATATTTCCAAAAGTTATCAAAGCCAGAGAAATCCATCATTTTATAGTTGTAACGGGACGTGTCTTGCAGGTGGCCGCCATGATGAGCTGCCATGATAGACACAAAATGTTGATCGTTGTCAAGGAAACACCGGATGTTACGTCAAAGACCACGGCATAAGCTAGAGCTAGCTGCTACTTAAAGCTGCCGTTCTGTCGCTGTATGTGCTGCTGTGATAAAAAAGTCATGTAAATTATACTTGGAAACATCGTCAGTACACATATTGTCTTTCTCAGGTCGGTTTCGCCCGTTCGTATTGATTCAACACGGAGTTCGTTTGTTTTCTCCCATAATACACCGTGAGACTCGACGTCATCTTTTGTTATTGTTTTGATTGAGAGGCCCCTAGTGTCGGATTTTACATACTGTACGTTTAACTCAGGATTCATCAGTTGTTTTTGCATTTTATCTAAATGATCGGAGACAGACTAATTTCAATCATCACCTTTTTATGTTGTTAACTTGTTACACATGGTTATTTTTGTTAAACGTTGAGCGGTTACTGCAGAAGTTTATCATTGTGTTGGAGTTGTGTTTTTAACAACCTCATACATTTAAGTCCAATACTCAATATTATTTAGGCTCCCTCTTTTGCAAACCCAAAGAGAAATATCTGGCTCTTTCACTCAAACACAGTGTGACATGTTCAGAAAGTAAAAAGTTTGAATAAGCACAAACAGAAACTTTGTAGGCTAGAAAACCCCCCAAAATTAGCTGCATGACCAATCATGTGTCTGAACTTAAATTATCTTACTTTAAATCCAGACAATAATTCTTTGTGGACTCATCACCAGATCAATTATTTTCTCTTTGTTATACTGTTATTAAAAAAATATTGATAAAAGCTGCTTAAGCCAAAAAATAAAGAAAAAATAAAGATATAAATTCACATTTCAGTGTTCTCTACATCCATGTATTCTGTGTTAGTCAATCCTTAAGAAAATGTGCTGAGCTGTTAGCTAGTATTCTTCATTTATTCAGGTCACAAGTGTATAGCTCTATAAAATAATGGCTTCTCATTTTGGTAATGAGAGTTGGAAAGACCTTGTTCAGCATTGGCGATGATGCAACATTTCCTTTTGCTCCCATATGACACCCAATGGGTTATGCCTAAGTGTAACATGTCTTGGCTATCAAGATTCAAACTCCTGCACATCTCTGTAGCTACAGTTAACAGCCGGGAACCACACTATATATATATTTTTAGCAATTAAGCAGCATCAGTCAGTGTCAGAAAACTGGCCCTGAATGGTAAGCACTCCATTAGTGGAATTACAGCAGCTACAGAGTGCTGCAGAGAGAAATGGGCAAACGAGGGAAAGTAATGAATTCCAATAGGTAATAATCCATCAGTTGTTATACGCCTCTTGCAGGAAACACTGACTGCTCGACTGAAGGAGATTCTTTATTCATCCTCAAACACACAACTTTATACTGTTGTCAAAAATAAGCTATGATAGGTAATTGCTGGCATATTAGGGTGGAAAAGGGCAGAAACAGTAATTACAGTGCAGTTAACTGGTAAGCTCTGAAAGGGCTGAATGGAAAGTTGCTATTGATGCCACTGGAACTGAATATATAAAAGAAACGAGGGGAAAAAAGCAATGGAGTAAGGAAAGTGCATGCAAAAATCCCAGCACGATTCCTTTCGGAGTTAGGATAAAAAATAAATGATTGCTGTAAGAATGAATTTGGCATTGGTTGATGTCCACCTAAGGAAATCAAATATAAATGAAATCTTCTGTTTTAGCTTATTCACCATTAAATCTGCGTTTTATACTAAGAAATAGAACATTTTCATTTCCACTTTTGTACCAACAGTAAGCATATATTTACATATTAACCATAAGTGTTATATGTTTCCAACATGGACTGTAACAAACTTCCCATTGTCTTTTACAAGTACTTGTCTTTCCAGAAGTGGAGCGTAATAAAAAAAAGATTCAAAGCCTAGATAATTCAAAGTAACGTACTATGCTGTGTAGAGCATTTTTATAGGCAACATATTTTCAACTACAGTTCTGTTTATTAAGGCTTTAATGAACTCTTTGAATTCACTGTCACTCAAGATGCATACATTTTGTAATACAAGCAGATTTTATGCTTTTAGACAATAAAGGCTGCTGCCTCTTGTAATCACAGTTGATCTTCTATGACCTCTCTCTGTGATGCAGATTTGAACAGTGCAAAAATGGACTACAAGCTGCCTCAGAGATTCTTTGCAGTGATTAAACAAAAGTAAAGGGCTACACAAGTCTGGATAAGAAAGCCGTTGTGGAGACATAATTAACTCAGGTTGTCTGTCATTTAATAACAACTGGAGGTGAGATTGTACTGTACCTATTTTATGTCAGGAAGGACGCTAGATAATGTTAGCCTCAGGCTAATGCAGTTATTGTTACTTAGACCACCATTGGCAGCTCTGTTTCCTTGCAGAGTCTCTCCCATTGGCTCTTGTGATCAAAACTCGGAAGGTCCTGACATAATCACCCAGATCCACATTTAATATTATCAGGGTAGATCTGAAGCCACATACACCACAAGTAAATCATGGCAAAAGATTTGACCTGACCAAAATGCCAAAATTTCCACTTCAATTGATGGGAGGGCAAATCAAGTAAAAATCAACCCAAAACACCTAAAGTCTGAGTCATTATTAGTGTTTTAGTGTTTGATGTCTCAGATGTCATGATAATAACAACACTGGAAATGAGTTGTCTTATCAAAGACTTTGGTTTTGATGTATTAGTCAATGGCTTGGTCCATCTTTTAAGGTTACCCTTATGAGCTGTTTCACACTATGGTTCTGGTGCTGAATATGCTCAGGTTTTTTGACAGATCCATAAACTTACATCTACACCAATCACTGCATATGAAGTTATATCACTAAGAGAACCTTCTGAACTGTTTCCAGTTCTGGCATTGTGAACACAAGAAAAAGAGGAGAGGTCCTCCATCTACTGAATCTTGGAAAAGTTGGTCAAAAAACTCCTGTTGTCAGCTGAGTTTTTCATTTTTTATTTAACACTGTGCAATTTGAAACAGCTCTGAGGATGCACTTGTGCCTGCGGATGAACCAGGAGAAAATTGAAAATCTGAATGGGTTAAAGGTTAAAGGTGAAGTGACTGATAAGTGGTATGCCTTCCTGTTAAGGGGAATGCCCTCCATATCACAAAATAAATAACGGACAAATGAAACTAAAGGCTATGATGGCCTTTTCCAATCACACACTGAAAAGTCCTTCATTACTCACTCTGAAAGCTCCTTTAACTCATACAGTAACACTGTTCTGTTTTTTGGTTTATAGACAGAATGTACCGACTTCTGGGGGAATTCTTGTATTCTTCTGTCAGAGCATCTCGCCTGTGTGTACTGATCAAGATAAACTGCTGTGTGCTGCCTAAATTTAATCCAGTGAGACCCAGACATCAATAATATATTAGCGGAGCAGTTAGCAGCCTAAAGATATCAGTATTGATCTCCTACTTAGATTCAGCTTGTTTGGACTAGGAGACAAATAGCCTCTCCACCTCTCTCGAGGAACCCATTTCATTTTACAGAAAGAGTTACTCACTGTTACTGCATTTCTGCTGCTGATGTCTTTCACATCATCCATTATATGTGAGAGTGACCTTAGCAATGATTTCATACGGAACAAGAAACTTTTTACCTTTATTTTCGACCTTATACTATAACTGATTGCTTCACTCACTCATTATAATTTCTATCACGTGAACGGATTTGACAGGTCAGGGTGAAGACTCGGAAGTGTTCATGTTCAGACTTGTTTATTGGTGTCAAAATGCCATGACTTGAATTCTCCATCAGACTGATGGAAAGCCCAGATCTGTGAGAATGGCTTTCCTCCTGTATTAAGAATGGATAAATCCAAGCCCTCTTTCCTTTCTGCTGTTCTGTTCTTTCTTTTATACTTGTTCTTTGTCAAATAATCAATGCAAAGGGACATTTTCAGTGGACTGAAAGGATGAAGGCCAAACAAACCTGGACTGATCAAGGTGACATGGTAATAGTGACATTTATTACACATTCAGTCGAAGCATCACGCCTCTTTCTTTGTGAAACGTTATTTTGCAAAAACAATTCTGTCTGCCCAGTTCTTCTGTCCGGACTATCTAGCATTTCAGGAACCTCATTACAATACTTTTATGGAATAGCTAACTAAGAAGTTACATTCAATTCTTTAGTTGAATCATGTATGTGAACCCTATCGCTTTGATTTACATCTTTATAAACGGACTGACGGACTGATGGACAGATGGATGAAGGTATGAATGGAAGGACTGACAGACAGACAGACAGACAGACAGACAGACAGACAGACAGACAGACAGACAGACAGACAGACAGACAGACAGACAGACAGACAGACAGACAGACAGACAGACAGACAGACAGACAGACAGACAGACAGACAGACAGACAGACAGATAGATTATCCTCTACACGAAATTACAATGCCACAGTAGCTGCAATCACACAGGGTGGCTGTGGCTCAGTTGGTAGAATTAGTCGCCTCTCAACCAGAAGGTTGGGGGTTTGATCTCCAGCTCCTGCAGCCACATGTCTGATGTGTCCTTGGGCAAGACATTTAACCCAAAATTTCCCCCTGTTGCTTCGTCGGCGGAGTATGAATGTGTATGAAAGGAATTAGTTACTTTTGATGATCACTTTACGAACAACCTCTGCCATCAGTTTGTGCATGGTTGTGAATGGGTTGGTGTGACCTGTAAAAGCGCTTTGAGTAAGATAAGATAATCCTTTATTGATCTCACAACGGAGAAATTGACAGCAGCAAAGAGCAGGATAGCCAACAAAAGAAAACACGCAGTGCACACAGTGCACAATTAAATACAATAAAACATATAAAAAAATATAGATAGATAAAATAGTTGCAGATGTAACAAAGATGTAGTCTGTATTCAGTACTAGGGAAAAACACAACCAGGCACACAGTGCACATAAGACTAGAAAAGTGCTATACAAGTAAGTCCATTTACCATTTACATTACACAACACTGAACATCTTAACATTAAAGCACACAATCAGACTGATAAACTCAAGACATATGTAACTCCTGTTTAAGAATTTTGAACTGACTACTCTAAGCACAATTACCCATACACACCCATTCACACACTTATGGCAGAGGCTGCCTTGGAAAGTGTCCATCAGAATTAACTAATCCCATTCATACACATTCACACATAGCTGACGTAGCAGTGGGAGCAATTTGAGGTTAAGTGTCTTCCCCAAGGACACATCGACATATGGATTCAGGAGCTGGGGATTGAACACCAGATCTTCCGGTTGAGAGATGACCAACTCT
The DNA here is from genome assembly GCA_020745685.1 of Tautogolabrus adspersus. NCBI lineage: Eukaryota > Metazoa > Chordata > Actinopteri > Labriformes > Labridae > Tautogolabrus > Tautogolabrus adspersus. Next base: position 18,248,786 of record CM036548.1, on the reverse strand, counting down.
ACCACCTGTAAAGCATCCATTCTATGCCAGCCTATGTATTAAGAGCAGACAGTCCTATTGAATCCATTATCGTGTTGTGTTGGTACTTGGTATTTGTGTGTGTGTGTGCGTGTGCGTGCGTTTGTTCGGGTTTGTGTGTGTGTGTGTGTGTGTGTGTGTGTGTGTGTGTGTGTGTGCGTGTGTGTCTTTCTGTTGTTTTCCTGGCTTCATATCAGTCTTCAGGGCTTTATCCATTTACCTCCTCACTGTCACTGCCGCAAACCAAAACCCACTTTTACTCTGTCACAGATGATGCACTTTACTTACTTAAGAAATTGAACACACAGACTAAAAAAAGAAATGCTGGCAGGAAAAAAGCATTGGCGTTTTGTAGCAGAAGACAAAACTACACAACCCAGCAAATTTAAATAGAATTAGCATAAACACAATGCCAATTAAACAATTTCAAAAAGGAAGAATAAGAATCTGAATCTTAAAAAATGTGATATGTATTTTTTACATCTCCATCTAAAAGCCATTCCTCTGCATTTGGGAGGTTTTCAAAGTCTGGGACAGGGACAATATATTAGTAAATGGCTTATCTCATGTAAGATTGAATTATCTATACCCATTCAGGGCAGGTAATGAGATTATCCTCTGCTGCTTCCTGTATAGGCAGTAGAGAGAGAAATGAATTGAAACTGCAGCAAGCGAAAAACAGATGTTTGTGAACAAATGTTTATTTTGTTCAGTTCACTTGGTGTTTCCTTCAGAAACCCTAACTATAGTATCAACAAGTTAGCCCACAGTAAACCTCTCATACATAATTCTACTGCTGCTGCCCATTTGATTCTTTCTTGACAACAGTCCAAATAGAGCATCTGAAGCTGTGCACTGGCCCTTTTCGCCGCATAATAAGATTGTTGCAGATATTCAGAGCAATTAGCCAAGAGGGAGAATTCACTTAAAGAACACATAAATATTCAATTTTCCTTTATTCTAACTGCACTCTTTAAGCTAGAGGCAGCACTGAATCAATAGGCCTTTTGTAACTAATTGAAAATGTCGTCATAAACTAGATGCCTTCCAGAGGTATTTCATATGAAGTTTTTGATGCAAAGCGAAAGGTTTTCTTTTTATAGTATGTTATTCTATAGTGAACATGCCTCTTTTTGCTACAGGGCTGAGGCAGTATAAGGACTTCAAGGTATTGGATTCAAAAGGCCATATGGCTATAATTTGTATATTCTCCTGCTATGTTTTCCTTGGACAAGATCAAAAGTAAATAATCCCTTTCATACACATTCATACTCCGCCGACGAAGCAACGGGAGCAACTTTGGGTTAAGTGTCTTGCCCAAGGACACATCGGACATGTGGCTGCAGGAGCTGGGGATCAAACCCCTGACTTTCCGGTTCGGAGACGACTAATTCTATCAACTGAGCCACAGCCACCCACTCTATCTATCTATCTATCTATCTATCTATCTATCTATCTATCTATCTATCTATCTATCTATCTATCTATCTATCTATCTATCTATCTATCTATCTATCTATCTATCTATCTATCTATCTATCTATCTATCTATCTATCTATCTATCTATCTGCTGTATACTGTAATTAGTTTGTCTTGTGCAACACAAATCACTTTTGCTTGTTAATTAATCAATTATTAATTGATTAGTGAATAAGTAATGTGTCTGTTCAATTAGTGATTACTTGTGGGGCTATGGGAAACACTTTGGCACAACATACTGTGTTCTGTTGGGCTTGGGCTGTCATAAGGGTTTGACGCAGACACACACACGCACACACACACACACACACACACGCACACGCACACGCACATGCACACGCACACACACTCACACGCACGCACACGCACACGCACACGCACACACACACACACACACACACACACACACACACACACACACACACATTTACACAAACACAGCTTTAACAGGGAAGACGGCCAATATCCAGAGTCACAAGCAACCGTTCCTCCTGATTCATGAGGGATGTAAAACTGGAAGAAATAATCAAATAAATAACCAAGACTGCATTGGCCGACACAGACGCACAGACACACACACGCACGCACACACACACACACACACACACAAACACACGCGCGCGCGCACACACACACACACACACCCACCCACACACACACACACACACACACACACACACACACACACACACACACACACACACACACACACACACACACACACACACACACACACACACACACACACACAGGCACATGAACAGCTGCTCATTTATCTCTGCCTCTTAGTCCACCTCTCTGGGTTGCCTCCACAGCAGCTGTATGTGTGAGTGTGTGCGTGCGTTAGTGTGGCGACAGGGAATGTTGGCAAGCTAAACCCTGCTCCTATCATATGTCATCTTTAAATGACAGTGTCGTAAAGCATTACAGAAAGCAGAAAGAGGACAGGGGCCCTTCCAGAGCTTTGTTAGCCAGATAAATGTTTCTGCCCTGTTAGCCAGCAGCTGGTATCACTTCTAATCAAAAACACTTCCTGTCTGTTGCAACAGGTGCTCTGCAGCCTGAGGAGGATACAAAAAAAACAATAGAGATACAGTTTATAGACTGATACCAAACACATTTTCTCCTGCATGTAAATATACGTTTTACTCTAAATCCATAAACTGAAAATGAAGAAACTGGAGACTTAAAGGAATAGTTTGACATCCTGGGACCTATTACCCTTTGAGTGTTTAAAATGTGGGTATTACGGACCCATAAGCCCTTGCTGCAATTAGCTTCTTTAGGATAATGTCTGAAAACAGAGGAACATCTAACCTGGCAAAGTCCAATCCAGACTCTGATCTTTCAGCTGGTTTCCAGGCATCATGAAAGTGATGACAAGACTCCAGGAAGTCACTGCACCTTGGCAAGAAGTAGTTTAGAGCGTTACTTAACATGGAAAAAATCAAGACTTACTGTGACAACGACTTGAGTGCTGTCATGATTTTTATATCCCCCTTGAAATGGCAATGTTTAAGGGGCTAATGTTTGGAATACAGTAGATTGTGGTCCTTACTTCGCTTCAGAAAACGGTACAGCCAACTATATTCACATATAAACATCTGGAATGATAATTTAAAATGTGATACGTTATTTACTTATTTATCGGTCCCATCAGATTAAATGGAGCTTGAATATAAAATAGGAATTGAATCAGAATTGACATCTTCTGAATCATCTGAAATAAAACATTTTAGTTTTCTTTTCATATTAACGATTGTGAATTGTTTCATTCATTTGTCTTTTATCTCAGGCTCTATTCCTATTTTTTGCTCTGGTGAATAGAAACAGGCAGCACCATAGGAAACCAGATGTGCAGCAGCAGCAGCAGCAGCAGCAGCAGCAACAGCAGCAGCAGTGAAGCAAAAAGAGGACTCAGTTTACAGGTGGATACAAATACACAAAGCACACACACATTTACGCAGCCCTGTTTGTAGCACTCTGCTGCTACAAGGCTGCCCCTTCCCCCACTCAACGCTCAGTGTGAGTCCAGACATTAACTAAATCAATCTGAAGGATCTCTCCACTCCTCCAAACTGTGCTGTAATATAATTTGTGCATCGAAGGTTGTGTAGGTACAGCTGATTATGTTTGCATTGCTGTGACGACAGTCAGCTCCTGTCAGCTCTAATGAAGGGAGGAAAAAAACAGATTTTAGGCAGCCTAGGATGGAGGTAATTATATGCGAGAAAGAGGGAGAATAGGAGATAATTGTCAATGATTATGCATTGTTACCTGATGTTTATGTCCATAGTAGGATATTCCAGGGGGGATATGTTTTCAGAAAGAGATATCAGTTTGGACTGTTTTACATAATTGCTATTACTCATAACACAGATGTTATGTCAAATGCTTAGATAAAAGGTGTTCTATGCAAAATCTGGCTTTTGTTGATTATTATTAAATTAATATTTGCTAAATGTTCCTTTTCAAAATGTATACAGTTCGACACCCTCCCCTCTCCTCTCCTCTCCTCCCTTTGGCCCATTAAGGCTTAATTGGAGCTAAGCTACTTACCACTGATGGGATCAATAGCAGAACTAACAGTGGACACACACCATTTTCATTACTTACCATGGTTCAATACATAGGCAGCCACTGCAGGGATCAATATGTGCAGCAGTAATAAGAGGACTGCAGAAACTGTCAAAAGAAAGGGATTCAGCTGACTTATATTCCATAATGGTTATGATTGATGGTAAGAAACTAAATATGGTTCAATAAAGGTTGACATTTATTTTTAATTGCATGGCATTACATTCATTTATCAAATCAATGTTAAAAAGTTGAAGTAAATCCACATGAAGATGGTGGCACAACTACAACATATGGTTAAAAAAAGAAAAATCTAAAATAAAACAAGAACATTGAGCACTAGGGTTTTCATTAGTAAAATGTAAAAGCACATTCTCGCACAGTTGAGTGAGCATGTATTCCCTTCACATACACAAATACACCAGCTGCAGCTCCCATGAGATGTCTTGTTGTCTTAGGTGGTCTTCCTGCACAGTGTTTCTGTGATAGGAAATCAATTGGTGCAGTGTATGAGTCAAATATGTGAGAAAAAAGTGTCAATCACATCAAACCATAAAATATGCTGCCATAGTCCTAACTCAACTTAGTCTTACTGCAGCTTGAACAAAGTACTATTTGAGATATTTTCTCTTGCAATCAGAAAAATACAATATTAATTGGCAAACACATTAGAGGGAGTAATTGATTTGGCTTGAAATCATGAAAACACCTGTGGTTTTTTCTAAACAAAGAAAAAATGCCCTATTGCTTTGCTTGAATGTGGATACATGAAGGCTTTATAAAAGGAGCTCTCTGTTTTGTTGCAACAAAATGTTCACTTTTTTGTTTTAATGTGGGTGAGGTTTCTTATAATATCTGTCATACCTCATAGGTCCCATTTTATGCAAAATATATGTGTCCTTAGTCTGTCTACACACCCCCCAATTATAAGAAAAGTCCATGCTCTCCCTCTTTTGCCTTCTCTAATTTTAAGAAAATGTGTGCTCAGTCAGGCTGTTTGGAAATGTTCCCCTTATGACATCACAAAGGATGATCACCTCTCCCAGGTGGATGACACTCCCACAGCTAGGTGTTTGTTCTGCCATCTGAGTCTGCCTTCTAACAGTAAACAATAGGGCATGGAGCAAGAAAGCCCAAGCCACCCAAGGCCTTCCAAAAAAGGGGCGTGGTCAGACACAGCTCATTTGCATTTAAAGCTACAGACACAGAAACAGCCTGTTCTGAGCAGGGCTCAAATAGAGGAGTTTATAGGCATGATAAAATACAGGATCAGAGCGGATTTTTAACAAGACACTTCACAGACATGTTTTGAGGGAGCTCTGAGACTTATTTAAACTGGTTGAAATTAAGGTTAAAATGTCAAATTACTTTATTTAACTTAGATCCAGATACTGTATATCATTCGCCTCCCACATAACACAAATATTACAGAGAGCCTTTCTTCAACAACATTATGTTGCAAAAATCTACCAAAAAAGAATGAAGAAAAACTAGTCTAACCTATAGCCTACTGGTTTATTGCTTTTCCCTATAATCAGGCTGCTCTAATAACTAAAAAATCTTTAGCTGGTCCAAAATGCTTCAGAATGTGTAATGACAAGCTCTAAGAAAATAGAAAATAGAAAATCATTTATGTCCTATATTATCTTTTCTACACTGGCTGCTAATCCCTATAGTAGAAAAAAAAAAGTTTAAAAAATGGTCAGACAACATCATGTCTTAAAGTACTTATATTGCGCTATTACCCATCCAGAACATGGCACTCACATTGCAGGCCTGTTTGGAACCTAACGTTTCCAAGAGTAGTATGGGAGGGAGTTCCCACTTCTTTGAAGTTATCTTCCAGTTTGGTTCCAGGAAGCAGACATCCTCTCTACTTTTAAGAATAGGCTTTAAACATTCCTTTTGACAATCAGTTTTGTGATGGCTGACTCAGGCTTGCCATGGACCAGCCACTTTATTCTGCTTAGACTGCAAGGTTTGTATCTTACCATTTCTTGTCTTTTGTCTGATAGTACTACCTGTTGCCATGTACCTGCCTGACTCCAACTGCAAAAGAGTGTCATCAAAAACATTTTCCTGATTGGGACTGTATATAAAAAAACCCGATAGATTGGTTGTTTTAATTTGATTCTTTTAACAGGAGTTGTACCTTTCAGTAATGGTTAAAACAAGCCTCAAATAAAATAGTAGGCTTACAATACTAAAATAAATCCAAATGAGAGAAAATTGAAGCATTGATGCCTTTGATGGACAAAGGCTGGTAATTAAAGGAGCAAAAAATGGATACTTTTTACATATCACACATGATAAATATGCTCATTCACATAAAGTATTTAACTATCTGTGAGTAGAGATGATTTGGACAGCAGTCTATTGTATTCTGTGAGTTTATATCCAATAATGGTAACTAGGTAATGAAGTGAATGATCTAGCCCCGGGATGGTCAACTTTGGTCATAACAAGGGCCACATTCATTTAATTCTCACTGCCAAATTGTGGGATACTCTTAGGTGGACTTAAAATTCAACCAAAGGAAGGAATACATAGCTTTTATCAGCATCTATGATACCAAAGTTCATATTTTAAACTCCAGTGCAATTGTTAATGCTTAATTTAACGTGCTTACAACAAAATGAAGTTACTTTTCCAACGCAATGAATGAGAATTTACTGGTTATTTAGGGATATTTTTCTTTCTAAGTTCCAAATGTAGTGTTGTAGTGCTTGAAAGTCGCTCATGTGGCCTCCGGGCCGCCAGTTGCCCACTCCTGACTTAAATGAAAGGCCTACCCTTATTATGAAGCATTACAACATTTGATATTGATCAAAAACTTTAACTGAAAACAATTATGCTCTTTAAGTTTTTCAAACGCTGTTGAAAGATTAGAGCCTAATTATGCTTAAAAAGACTGTTTTCAGGGTCCGGTGTTCTTTTTAGAGACAGAAATACATTAAGGCCTATGTTAATGTAAACTGAGAATTAACCTACCAAACAGCATATAGCCCGTAGTAAACGAGTTAAATATGCATAACCTTAAACATCTAGAGTAGTACTGCAGCTATAACGCAATATAAATTACGCAGTAATATTAATCAAAAAGTATAAACACTGTCGGGGAACATGTTATTGCACAATGACTTTTACTTCTTAGCCTACATTTTGGGCCACATTATTTGTAGTGTGGCATTAGTAGGTTAATTTTACTTATACTCTAGATGAACACTTTCCCCAGCCAATCATAATGATAACTCATAATAATAACTAATACCAATACAAAGCCAGACCAACATGTAAGCTACTAGTACGAATATCAGTCAGCCTTTAACACTGAATTCAAAATAGGCATAGGCCTACTAAATATATGGTAGATATCTCTGTTTGAATAAAATATAATGGAAAACCTCTTTGCAAACAGGCTCATTTATTTTTTAGGACACCTACAGTATGCACCGCTCCACAGCATTTCTGGTCCGCGTGTGAGCGGTATTATACCGCTGCTCAATGACGGTGAGCAGCCATTTAATTACAGCATTCATGGTTATAAGGTCAGCATCACACGCAATTTGAGCGTTTATGGAGTGATAGCCTTTTCTGTTTACAAAATCATTTTCATTTCTAGATGGTCTCTTGATTCTGAAGTGTGTGCCATCCACACAGCCAAGGAGGTCGGGGAAGCCGGCTGTCTTGTACAGCTTCTGCCGGGTGATGCTCTGTTGCTCAGGTGATGGAAAACGTATATATTGGTTAAAGTGCCGACACAGAGACACTGCAACTGCTGTTATTGCTCTGCACACAGTGGATTTATGCATACCTGCACTGAGTCGCCTACGAGATTTTGAAACGACCCAGTAGGAAAGTATTTCAATGACAGACACACTTGGAGAAGAGGACTGAGGGCACCGTTTCTGTCGGTGTCATGTTGCAAGTCCATTGCCAACAGGTCGGTGATCCTCTGTATCTCCGTTTGTGGAAAGCGAAAGCAGGAGAACAAATCAAAATCATCATACATTGTTAAGGAGTTTAATCTGTCGCAAATAACGCGTTGCCAACGCAAAACAGCCGGTAAAAACCTCTGATCCTCCTCATCCTCCACTAAAAATGATGCACCCTGACAACCAGATTTTACGGAGGACTTTATACCAACTAGGAGCTAGTTGTAAGATTTAAGTTATTACTAAAGCCTGGCTCACACTGTAGGATAATCGGCCCGATTTGAGGTCCGATTCCTCGTTCCCGACAATCGCAGGGTTGCTCCTGACTCAAGGCTGCTCGGAACCGATTATCCGCCCAGATTATCTTGTAGTGTGAGTGGTACAAGGTTCCAATCTTAACGTCCCCGATTTGTTCGGCGATCGTCGGGGATGCCCCGATTTATTTCAAACATGTTTGATATTTAGGATCTAAAATCTTGACGATTATGTCATAAACGCGTCTGCCAGAAGTCGCGCACGACTACAATATAATCATAATATTATATAACCTCTAATTCTCTCTGCAAAACACAAAAACCTACAGTCCTCGTCTCCTCAGCCACCTGCGAGTCCATATACGCCGGCGTTCCATTCTTTTTTTAGGTTTAGGTTTTGGTACACAGGACGGCACAGTTTATCAGCGCAGCACTTTTCTGAAACTTTTTATCCATACAGTATATCTACGTCTGTATCAACTTTCCTATATCCTACAACAACTTCCACTTTCTTCTCTTTCACCAGCCGCCGTCCCCTGCAGTCCGTTGGAGTTTTCAAATGAAACTTCATTAAAAATTGTCAACCATCCGTCCCAATTTCACTCGTACAGTGTGAGCTCTCAGGACGTGCACGACAATCGGGTCGTACAGTACAGTGTGAGCACATAAATCTTAAGGTCTGGGCATGCATCGTAAACAATTTAGTCGTACAGTGCGAGCTGACGTTCCACCCCGACTTTTATACAATCGGGGAGAAGTCCTACAGTGTGGGCCAGGCTTTAGACCTAAGTTGGAACTATGTCAGCTGGTGCAACACCTGGTGATTGTTTTTATGCATATCCATGTTTATTATGTCTGTGTATTTTTGTTTAATGCTGTAGCTTTAGCAGTGAAGACAACAATACAAAATGTACAACCTAGGTCTCATGCATTATAATATTTTTTACTCAATTTCATAGAAGCTTTTACAATCCATACGTGAACTTTGGACAACCAGTCGGTTGATGAAGTTTTTCATTTTCTGCAGGTGTATTGGTGCACTGATTAACCTTTTCTCTTGCATGGATTTGTTGGTGATGCTTCATTGCGCAAAAGTAACGGAAACTCTTCCAGATTGGTCACAGGACACTGGCTTTTCTCCAGTGTGGATAAGCTTCTGCCTTTTCAATTGGCCTGATTGTCTGAAACTCTTCCCACATTGGTCACAGGAGTAAGGCTGATCCACATTGATCCAACTTTGCTGAAGGGTTGTCTTGGTTTTTGCTGACCTGTTCCTACAAAGCAACAACAAACAGACAGAGAAAGAGACAATCATAAGATTGCAATAGGATATCAAACACATGCTTCCTGACAATATAGGAAAAATTGTCTCGATCCAAGTGAACATTGGTGGGGGTTTTTTTTAGGGCTACAATTTCTTCAAAAAGAATAATGGAAATGCATTCTGGATCCTAAACCATGGTAGCCCATGGATCACCCTAAAGGATCTCAAGGACAAAAGTTAGTCCATGAAAAGAGTCTAAGTTGACCACCTTTCCATTGATCAGTTGGTCCCAGGTAAAAGAAAAACCTCAGTCCAATAATAAGCTGTTTCTTGTCTGCTGTTAACCTTCTGTTGGATTTATCTGGGGTGTTACTGAGCCTTCACCCTTTAGGAAAACACCTAATGGGTAAAGTTCATGCATGGAGCCTAGCAGGTGTGTTCTGTTGAGTGATTGTCTTTAAAGCTGGGCGTACGCTGTATGCTTCCAGCCCAATTTAGACCCGAATTTAGACAGTATGGTTCCGTGCTTCCTCGTTCATCAGCACCCATAGGCTGCATTTACAGAGTGAAGCAGAGAGCAGTACCACCGGGCAGCTGGGGTTGCAAGACCAAGCAGTCCCCACGGTATTTACAGAATCATGCGCAACAGCACAAGATAATACGATGTATGTGGTATAAAACTGGTACAGTATAAACACAACAACAAACGCACATAAGGTCACTGTTCACAATCAAAGGAGTTGAAGAAGGATGAACTTGGATTTGTTTCTCTTTTTGGATTTTTGTGCTTTTACTATGGGTAAGTAACTATTATGACATTTTGTTGATGTAGTAAAGTGAACTACGATCTAGCGTCAAAACAGAGTATATTATTCTGAAAATTAACCAGATCTTTAGTGTAATTTCGGTGTCTGACTTCCTGTCATGCTCGATCTGCTTTGTGGCAAATTAATGCGGCCTGCTCCGGCATCTGGCAAAAATAGAAGCCTTGCGTATCTTATATTTTTATGTGTAAAATGTTGCACATTCTCCCTTTAGGATTAACTTAATGTCTCCCTAGTGCAACCAAACAATAAAACAACTTAAGTAACAAACTAACTAGTTTCAACGTGTGGTTAAGTGTGGAATTTGCACCCTCACTTAAAGTTCCCATATTATACTCATTTTTCCCTTTATTATGTTGTCGGTCTGTGAAACCTATAGAGTAGCTTTGCATGATTTGCATCTCAAAAAACATCTTATTTCTCTTTTACTTGCGTTTGTAAAAACCCTCCTTTTAGCCTCTGCACGAAGCAGTTCGTTTCAGCTGCTGTCTCTCCCCACGTGCTCACTTGCCTCTGATTGGCCAGCTCCCTGGATGCCTTTCAGGGGGGCAGAACGCTGCAGGGTTGCAAGGGGAGGGCTGCACATGTGCTTGAAGAACAGCCCATGAAGGTGGCTCGACCTGTCTATGACGAGGTTTGAAGACTCTTCCGTTGAACTCATTTCACTGCTCCTTCTTCTCTTCTGCCAGATATTCTTCTTTTGGAGAATCGACTCTAACGTCAAATAAGGACAGTAAATCAGAAAAAAGCCCATTAATCCAAATAATAACAACACAATTATCGCCTCTGCACAACAATTTGACAATTTATTTTTTTGACAGAAAATATGCTAAGAAAAAAGCACAAGTGAGGTTACATTATTCAAGTTAAACATTTGCTACGCTTATGATATTAGCACAGATAAACAGTTTTCGTAACCTCATGCACTTTCAGCTGTTTATTCTTTAAGATAACTGTAGCATACAAGTTAACAAACCTTTATTATTAATACAAATATAAAGAAATGAAGCCATTAAGTTTGGCTAAGTGAGTTATTCTTTAACTCTGTCAACAGGGTGAAAACAGAACCCACGTTCATAGTTTGCTTTATGAGTTTTTCCCCTAAAGCTTAAGACTATTGAAGCTTTTTACTAACAACGAGACAAGGAACAGGTAAAGAGCTACTGTTTTCTTACCTTGAATATTTGAATGTAGTTTGAGTTTCTTCTGAGGGCTGATGAACTTTTTTTCTCACTGAAAAACAAGTTTGACAGATGCACCAATGGTTTGCATGGTGACAAAGGCAAAATCCCAAGATTCAAATTATTTAAGTGTTTTAAAAATACGCAATTTTGGAGGATTCTGTGAGCTACAACAGAATCAAGACACCCTGCAAAGAAATGCTCACTACTGGGTTCTCTGCAAGTCAATGTTGGGATAAAAAAAAAAGTATTTGGAATCAGTATTTACTTAGTACTTAGAAGTGTTGTAGCACTTGAAATCGGTCTTGGTCTCAAGACCGGTCTCGAGACTACTTTTTGAAGGTCCAGGTCTCGAATCGAAAGCATTTTTACTCTGTCCTGTCTCGGTCTCAGACTGTGCGGACTACTGATTTTAAATTAAGACCAGTCAAGACCACCACCGATGCTCCTTTCTAAAAGAACAAATCACTTCAATTGATTTGTAGTTGGATTTTTATCTCCCGGTTACGGCCGCAACCTTCAGATTTTGTCATTTTTTCTTCATGTTTCCAATTAATTAATTATTAATTTACAATAAAACTGTAAAAATTTACCTGAGGGCCACGTTTAGGGTTGAGGGGGGCCGCCAGTGGCCCACCCCTGATCTATCCCAAGAGTCAGCATCAAGGACGCTTCACAACCAGAAGGTCAGGGGTTTGATCCCCAGCCTCTGCCATCAGTGTGCAAAGGTGATCAGAATCAGAATCACAATCGTGTTTATTGCCAAGTACATTTACACATAGAAGGAATTTGTCTTGGTGTATTGGTGCAATAGGTTGAATGCGTTCTGCGGTGTAAAAAGCAATTTGAGTCTGCGAGTCTGGAGTGAACTCAATTACAGCCATGTGCTATTTTTCCATTCTTAATCCAACCTGACACTGTACCTGTCTGAAGGTATTGTACAGAGTATGTCCAGATCACAGTCTGCTGACAAAATACACCTGTCAGGTGAGGCATTTTTCTGAAACCCTGAAAATATTTAGTAATAAAAATAATCACATAAAAGAACCACCCGAAATTTGGTCAATAATTCCTCCAGAGCTTCCATCAATAACTTTGTAATGTGAATAAGGATTCGTATTCGATATAAATGTTTACTGCAATTATTTGATGTAATCTTGTAGAACAAAAGTAGAATGTACTTTTTTTTTCTATAACACTCTGGCCAGTGCTTCTGCTAGTATAAGTCCCTCAACACGGACAGCACTGTGAGGTTCATGTTTTTTAACTTCTCCATTGCTTTTGATACCATCCGTCCGGCTCTACTGGGTGAGAGGATGACGACAATGCAGGTGGATGCTCCTCTCGTGTCCTGGATTGTTGATTACCTGACTGGCAGATCACAGATCACATGTACGCCTTACACACTGTGTGTCAGACAGAGTGGTCAGCAACACTGGGGTCCCACAGGGGACAGTCCTGTCTTCGTTTCTCTTCACCCTCTACACCACGGACTTCAACTACAACACAGAGTCCTGCCACCTTCAGAAGTTTTCTGATGACTCTGCTGTGGTTGGATGTATAGGCAAGGGTGAGGAGGCCGAGTACAGGGCTGTGGTGGGTGACTTTGTTGCATGGTGTGAGCAGAACCATCTCCAGCTCAATGTGGCAAAGACAAAGGAACTGGTGGTGGATCTAAAGAGGAGAAAGGCACCGGTGACCCCTGTTTCCATCCAGGGGGTCAGTGTGGACATTGTGGAGGATTACAAGTACCTGGGAGTATACATTGATAATAAACTGGACTGGTCTAAGAACACCACAGCCGTCTACAAGAAGGGCCTGAGCCGCCTCTACTTCCTGAGGAGGCTGAGGTCCTTTAACATCTGCAGGACGATGCTGAGGATGTTCTATGAGTCTGTGGTGGCCAGTGCCATCCTGTTTGCTGTTGCATGCTGGGGCAGCAGGCTGAGGATGGCAGACTCCAACAGACTAAACAGACTAATTCGCAAGGCCAGCGACGTAGTGGGGGTGGAGCTGGACTCTCTGACGACAGTGTCGGAGAGGAGGATGCTGTCAAAGTTGCGTGGCATCTTGGACAATGTCACACACCCACTCCACGACGTGCTGGTCAGGCACAAGAGCACATTCAGTGCTAGACTGATCCCCCCCCCGATGCACAACAGAACAGTTTCTAGTTTCAATTGTGGTTCATCATTGGGAGTGAGGAAGGAGAGGGTCAATTTTGTGCTACGGCTGGTTTCCCTAGGCTGGTCGTAACAATTGGCACTATACAAATAAAGATTGATTGATTGAATGTTTGTTGAGGTATGCAGTTCCTGTGTATGTGGCATATGAATGTAAAGAACTGACAAATACCAAAAAACATTGTTTCATGTTAAAAATGACCCAAAAGTTAAAGTTTTTGACATTTGTTGCCATCTTGTCAAATGGAAGCATTTATAATTGTACATGAATGTATATGAATAATAACTTCAAAGAAACAATATCTGTGTGAACATATAACAGGCATTTGGATTGACACTTTGAAGACCCCCCTGGTTTGACTCGTGAAGAAACCCACGTTTCCCATGAGATCAGCTCCTCGGTGATAAAGGACAAAAACAAGGACAGAGCTGGTGTGTGGGTGGAGACTCTCAGTCCAGCCCATCCTTCATATGATGTAAGGGTGCAACAGTAAATGTCTGGCCTTTCCATTCATTTCTTCCTCCCTCCCTCTCCCCCTCCTCTATCCTGAGAAGTGGACCACTTAGTCTAATGTGAATAATGATGCTGACTGTTTTCCAGGCTGGCTATAATCCTCAATAAATGGGCCAAAATGTATTGCCTTAAATTACACCATCCTTCACTCTTTTCTCTAGTGTTTCTTTACAACTGTATTTAATGTTTTGTTGTTTGATTTTCTTTACTCACTCTTCTTTTTTCCTTTATGTTGCATCTAGACTCCTCCTTTATCTGTAGCCTTTAAATAATTAAGTACTGAAGATGATTTCCAGAGAGCTCTTTTTTAATCAAAAAGTCAAAGTCAAAGTCATTTTTATTGTCAATTTTTCAACATGTGCTGGACATATAGAAGAATCGAAAAAAACGTTTCTCTCCGCTCCACGGTGTAAGTTTACTGTAAAAAAAGATTTAAAAAATATATACAAAAACTAGAGGATAAAAATACAATTACAGATATACAAACTATAAAAATTATATACATGATAATGTGCAAGGATGTGCGTGAAGAAAAACAACAGCAGCAGCAGCAACAACAAATGTGCATGGACTTAGATTTGACATAAATAAATATAAGGCACTAACTTAGCAGAAAAAAAGAAAGTCCATTTTTAGTTTTTTAAAGTGACTGATGCTTCTGTGTTGTTGATGAGGGACAGACTTTTAAAGTGGCATTTGTGTAAAAAGTGTCCGGTGCTTTGGTTTCCAGTTGGGGGGGGGGGGGGGAGAAGACAGAGAGAAGACAGAAGACAGAGAGAGTACCAGAGAGAGGGGGCTGCTCCATGATGGGTGGTGAGGTTCAGTGTCCAGAGCTGAGGGGGCCAGGGGGAGGAAGAGAGGGGGTAGAGGGGAGAGTGTTCAGAGTGTTCAGCTTCCTGACGGCTTGGTGGATGAAACTGTTCATTAGTCTGGTGGAGCTGGCTCGGAGGCTCCGGTACCGTCTCCCAGATGGCAGGAGGCTGAAGAGTCTGTGTGATGGATGGTTGGGGTCACACACAATGCTGGATGCTTTGCGGGTGAGGCGGGTGTTGTAGATGTCCATGAGGGAGGGGAGTGAGATGCCAATGATCTTTCCTGCTGTGTTCACTATGCGTTGCAGGGTCTTGCGGTTGTGGGCGGTGCAGTTCCTGTACCACATAGTGATACAGCTGGTCAGGACACTCTCGATGGTGCCCCTGTAGAAGGAGCACATGATGGGTGGGGGGGCTCTCGCCTTCTTCAGTTTGCGGAGGAAGTAGAGTCGCTGCTGTCCTTTCTTGGCCAGTGATGTAGTGTTTTTTGACCAGGAGAGGTCCTCACTGATGTGCACCCCCAGAAATTTAGTGCTGCTCACTCTCTCCACAGCAGAGCCGTTGATGGTGAGCGGTGGGTGCTGCATGTGGCCTCTCCGGAAGTCGACAACAATCTCCTTGGTCTTGCCCACGTTTAGTAGGAGATTGTTGTCTCTGCACCACGTGGTCAAGTGGCTGACCTCCTTCCTGTAGTTTGTCTCATCGTTGTTAGAAATGAGACCCACTACAGTTGTATCATCCGCAAACTTCACAATGTGATTGGTGCTGAAGGTTGTTGTGCAGTCATGGGTCAGCAGGGTGAAGAGCAGGGGACTGAGCACACATCCTTGGGGGGCCCCTGTGCTTAGTGTGATGGTGCTCGAGATGTTGTTGCCGACCCGTACTGCTTGTGGCCTCTCACTGAGGAAGTCCAGCAACCAATTACAGAGGGGTGTGTTGAGGCCCAGTCGGTCCAGTTTCCCGATCAGCTGTTGTGGTATGATGGTATTGAATGCTGAGCTAAAATCTATGAACAGCATTCTGACATAAGAGTTCTTGGTGTCTAGGTGGGTGAGAGCCGGGTGGAGAGCAGAACAGATTGCATCCTCAGTGGATCGGTTGGCTCGGTATGCAAACTGGAACGGGTCTAGGTTTGAGGGAAGGATGGACTTAATGTGTGACATGACTAGCCTTTCAAAGCATTTCATGAGGATGGGGGTTAATGCGACAGGGCGATAGTCATTGAAGCAGGATGGAGAGGACTTCTTTGGCACGGGTATGATGGTGGTGGATTTGAAACACGCAGGAACAACAGCCTGTTCGAGAGAGGTGTTGAAGATGTCAGTGAAGACATCTTTGAGCTCTTCTGCACAGTCCTTCAGCACACGACCAGGAATGTTGTCTGGGCCTGCAGCCTTGCGGGTGTTGATGGTGGAGAGTGTTTTCTTCACGCTGGCTGCAGACAGGCGCAAAGCCTGGTCGTGAGGAGAGGGGTGGTTCTTTTGTGGCAGTGTGTTGTTTTTAGTTTCAAAACGGGCAAAGAAGCTGTTGAGGTTGTTGAGCAGAGGGACGTCGTTGTCACAGGTCTGTGGCGAAGTTTTGTAGTCCGTAATGGTCCGGATGCCCTGCCACAGACTCCGTGTGTCTCTGGTGTCTTTGAAGTGGCCGGTTATCTTTTTAGTGTACATTTGCTTGGCTTTCCTGATGCCACGGGACAGGTTGGCCCTTGCTGTTCTCAGACCTGTTTCATCCCCGGCTCTGAAGGCAGCATTTCTTACCCTCAGTAGTCCGTGGACCTCTCCTGTCAGCCATGGCTTCCGGTTGGCCCTGATGGTGATGGTTCTGGTGAGGGTTACATCCTCAATGCATTTCCTGATGTAAGAAGTAACAGTGTCTGTGTACTCCTCAATGTCTGTCTGATTGTTGTATGTGGCTGCCTGCTTAAACATCTCCCAGTCTGTGGTGTCAAAGCAGTCCTTGAGTGCAGAGGAGGCCCCCTCTGGCCACACACATATCTGCTTCTGAACCGGTTTAGTGAGTTTCACTTTCGGCCTGTATGCTGGTTTTAGCATAACAGTGATGTGGTCAGAGAGACCGATGTGGGGGAGGGGTGAAGCCTTGTATGCTCCTTTGTGTGTGGTGTAAACCAGGTCCAGGGTGTTGTTACCTCTTGTAGGAAAGTCAACATGCTGGTGTACTTTTGGAAGTACAGTCTTGAGATCTGCGTGATTAAAATCACCAGCCAGGATGATAAATCCCTCTGGGTGTGCTGTCTGCTCCTCACTGATGGTCTGATACAGTTCACAAAGTGCATCGTTTCTGTCTGTGTTGTTGGAGGTTGGGGGTATATATACAGCGACCAACAGAATGGCTGTAAATTCCCTCGGTAGATAGAAAGGTCGGCATTTTATGATCATGCACTCCACCAGAGCTGAACAGTGTTTACGTACCACTACTGCATCCCGACACCACGCGTCACTGATGTAAACACAGACTCCGCCGCCTCTGCTCTTCCCCCCTTTAACAAGGGCTCTGTCGGCTCGGTGGCACGTTAGCCGCTCGAGTTGTACGGCGGAGTCCGGGATGTTGTCATTTAGCCATGTTTCCGTGAAAACAAAAACACAGCAATCACTCACATCACGCTGAGCAGTCCGTAGTAGCCGTATGTGATCCATTTTATTGTCCAGGGATCTTACATTTGCCAGGAGAATGGTTGGGATAGCCGGCCGATTTGGGTTAGCCGCTAGCCTAGCCCGGATACCTCCGCGTTTGCCTCTCTTCTGTTTCCTTTCACACCGTTTGCGGCGTCTCCTCTCCGGGAGGGGGGCAGCAGTCGAGCCCGGTGTTGGGGGGGGGCAGGCGAAGTAATCCAAGCTCCTGTAGTGTTTCCTTCTGCGCTGTGTCCAAGTTGTTGTTGTGTGCACTTTTCCCTATGTGCAACATAAACTGACGACTGTACTTCTGTACAGATGAAGACAAAGACGAACGCGACGAGCTTCCACGCGAACTTTCACCCAAACTTTCATTCATCGAACATGTAGAAAAACACGAAAACACCGTTCTATCGGGGCAGAGAGGGGCCGCTGCATCCACACGCGCCGCCATCCTTCAGCGATCAAGGTCAACATAGATTTGCTAACTCAGCTTTTACTGTTTTCAGGACAGTTTGTTTTCCTTCAGTTCCTTCATTTCTTACCATTTACAGGTTTGAGCCATTACATTTTATGACTTTTGTATTTTCCATCAGTTTAAACTGTATGAGGATATCACAAAGCCTATAGGCTTAAACATAAGATAAAAAGGACTTTAAAAAAGGACTTCGCTGTTATTGGAGACGGTCCTTTCTTGTCATGATTTGGTCTTGTTTTAGTTTTGTATTTCAGAGTTTTGATTTATTGTCTTGTTTTAGTTCTCAATTCTTCCCTAGTGTTGCTTGGTTCCCTTGTGTGTTAATGTTTCCTAGTTTGGTCTTTGGTGTTTTATTTTGTAATTTCTTATTCTTGTTTCTCTGTGTTCTAGTGTGTATTGTTTTGTGAGTTCTGTGTGTCTTCAGTGGTTCTTGATTTACTTTGTATTTGTCCTCAGTGTTTCTGAGGCCTGTACTACGAAGCAGGATTTTGGGTTAGCGAGGTAACTTCAGGGTTAACCCTGGGTTTTCAGTCCTACGAGGGTCGTTCACTTCTTACCTGGGTATATCGCCACGGTAACTTACGCTGCACGCCTAACCTGCTCCGGAGCAGGTTATGTTGGAGATAAGAGATCAACCTGTGAAAATCTCCGCCCACTGACCAATCAGATCTTTTGATCGTGGAGCTCCCGGAGCTGTTCGAGAGAGGGGGGAGGACCCTTCATGTGTCCTGTATGATTTTACATTATAGTCCGTTAAGGTAATGATTATTTTTCACTGATATACGCTATATCGTCCTTCATCCTTCCTAGTTGTGTTTTTAAGATGCACAATTACGAATAGCTTCTTATAGCCTATCTTTGAATTATATCTTAATATTATTTTTTTAATGTCTCCATGCCGCTCTGTTTGTGATCGTCAGAGCTGCAGCTTCTCAAAATGTTCTACTCTCCACATGAAAGAGTCAGAGCAACAGTTCAGAGAAGAAACAGGAGTTATTATGGTCAGTTTTAAGGTCAACTAACGATGGAACAAATATAATAAGTAGCAGTTTGGACGTTAATACTCGCCGATTTTTCTTTTTTATGCCATTTGTTGCTGCAGCTTTGTAACTTTAGTCTTTGGGAGCCTGTTTGTCTTAAACGTATTTATATTGTTAATAGTATAGTTTGATCAGAGTTTTTAGATATGACGATCTGCTGACGGCAGACGCAGTGATGATTATGATAGGTTAAATGAAGATAACTCCGCCCTTTTATGTGAACGCGCTCTTAACTCTGGGTTTACCTATCAGGTTGATAACCAGCTTCGTAGGACTGTTAAGCACGATCTCTTATGTTAGGGTTAGTGAAGCCAGATAACCCAAAGAGACCCTGGGTCTTTTTAACTCGATTCGTAGTACAGGCCTCTGGTCTTGTGTTCATTCCTGCCTTTCTGTGTTTCCCCTCAGTCCTGTTGATTGCCCTGATTGTCCTCACCTGTGTCTTGTTAGTCTCACCTGTGTTTGATTACCCCTGTCTATTTAGTCTCAGTGTTCCTTCCCTCGTGTTGTCAGTTCATTGTCAAATGTTGGATGTCCGTTCATGTTTCCCGTGCTTCTTGTGATTCCCCCTGTTGGACTTTTTGATTAGTAAGTTTTTGTTTGCCTTTTTGTTTAAATAAATATTTTTTTGTTCTACTGCAATTGGGTCCAGTTCCCTGTTTTCAGCCGTGACACTTTCTGTGTATTAAACTGATATAGCCGCCTCTTGTTGAGAACTTCAGCCCAAATATAGCACTGAAGTTCTGATGCATAAGCATTAATAATAGTTTTAAGGGTTGTCCAATTGTAACGCATAATGATCAGCGTGTGTTCATTCATTGTTTTTCCTCATATTCATACCAATCATTGCAAGTCTATGCATGGATATCGATTATTATCATTAATATCACAGCCTACAGTATTGAATTTCAATTAAACTGTCGGAAGGCAGTAATACATTGTAGAAAAGCTGAAAGCAATTTAACTGTAGGATAATATGTAATCAATAAATAAAAGATAACAAGGGGTGTCAAAGAGTACAATGTGGTATCTATTCATCAGCATTTTCACTGCCTTCCTGGTGTTTTCTTTTTCAAATCATTTTAGAGAGAATAAGTCATGAGCTATGCTGCAGGGTTGAATGCACATGTGAGCTTGTCTCTGTGTATGTGTGATTTACATGATACTGATGACGTTCGGGGAATTCTCTGTGGTTTTTAAACACAGAGGAAGCTTCGGCGAGGACAACGCTTGAGTCGTGAAGCCTGTAGCAAGGCTGTGGGGGTCGACAGTGATCCATACATGAAAATAATATTTATATTAATATAAATGTAGAGACACAGAATGCTTATTTGGTCAGCTCGGAGTTCAACCAGAGGATTATAGTGCATAACACATGACGAATACTCAAAGTTTTGAGTATGCCTTTACTGGATACACAGGACAATGGACAGAGTCAGAAACCTTTAAAAGAAAAAATCCTGCAGTGCTCTTGCTCAGCATCATCATTTATCAGGAAATATGTTTCAGTCCCTCTGGAACTTGGCAAATGTGCTGTCCACACTTTCCACAGTGTGCAGGATTTTCTCCTTAAAGCAACGATATGTATCTTACGCCTCTCCCATGTCTATAGAGTGGTTCGATCAACTGTTTTTAACACTATGTAACTTGGGCAGCGGGCCGCATTTCTCTGACAGATGAAGCTATAGGAAGAGAAAAAGAGAACATGATCGAGCAAGAAGCTGAAACCAAAGGAACTATTGGACATACTTTCACACAAAGCAAGAGCTTCGTGTGTTTAACCATAGTGCAGTTGCACTCAGAGACCTTTGGTGGGCGCCAAAGCGCAGAAGACTAAATTCTTACATAATGTTGCTTTAAAGGCTTCAGTGATACCTCCTATGTACCTGCTTCATGGTACCTTTATCACAATATCAACAAAATGAGGTAAAATGAAAGCAAAAAAGACATCTTTTAATTTATTTCATTGTCATATTGCCTTTATCATAATGATCACAACACTAAAATGAAACCTAAAAGGCTGAAATCATTATATATTGGAAATGTTATCTCATTTAGCTCAAATTAAAGTTTTACAGTTGGTTATTAATAAAATAAGTATTGTCCAACTTTGAAGTATCAATGCTATGACAGGGGACCAAAACAACTTTAGCTTTACGCTTAAGAATTAGACCTAACATAGAAATGTGACTCTCTGCAGCTGATACATAAACGTCTCTGTTGACAAAGTAACAGGACGTAAATGTATAAGCCAACATTGTTCACAAGTATAGGGAGGTTAGGATAAATATAGAAATACGCTCTTTGCATTATGTTGATTGATAATAATGGACAGATAAAAATGACTGGATTTTTTTCACATTATCATTTGTGTGTGTTAAAGATATAGGATTAAAGTTCATGTATGTTTGTTTCAATGTGCTTTCTTTTTTAATGAACTGGAACTATTCATTAATTAAACCTGTATAGATCTGTTTTGATAAGACAAGATACTCCTTTATTCATCCCACAACGGGGACATTTTCAATGTCTGATGTGCAGTAATCAGTGTTTTCTCCGAGCTGCATGCTGCTTGCTGGATTTTCATGAATCTCAAGCATAGACTTCCCATAAAAGACCCATGCAACAGTTTACCGCTTTTTCTAAAACCTTTCTATACAAACAGAATTTAAATATACTGTAAGGGTGTCTGATTATCCCAAGATACTACATATCTGAATGCCTCTTGGTGTCTACAAAGACATTATGATCAGAGGGATAATGATTCCTGATTTTTTGTAAGTGATATTCTCTTACATCATCGTGCTTTATAATTTGATTAAATCAGACATATCTCATGTCTGTCACCTAAAGGCAAGCATCTGACAGGGTGGCAGGTTTCATTGAACTTACACTAATGGCTGTTATACCTGCCAACATGCCTCAGACTCTTTATAAAAAACAATTAATAGCTTACTGTTAGGTTTTAGTCCGGAGGTAGTGAAAGTGCTTCCATGTTTCCCAAAGGATGAATCAGTGGAGGTGTAACATATATCATCTCTATTTCTCTATTCCAGCCTCTGATGACTGTTTTAGAGATTATTGAAACAAGACTGCTTCAACTTAAGAAAGAAAGAAATGAGTGCTGTAGAAGCATCTCTAATTAGAACAATAATGTCTTCATATCTTGAACCATTAGCTTACAGTCATAAAGCTCTAATCAAGATTTAAACACTAAGCATGAAGCCTTTTCACAGATTCCTATGCGTACATGATGGCGTACAATACAGAGAACTTGTTAAGCACTCAGATTTAAGTCGAGTAGTAAAGATGAAAGAAGAGTAGGAAAAATAAGAGTCCATTAAGAGTTGCCATGTTTCAATAATGCAGATGCTGTCATTTCATGTAATACCCTCAAATGACTTTAAAGTAGTTAAACGTAAGTTTGATTTTATGGATCTGGTGCATCAAGATGATTAATGCATCATTGTGCCAAGTTACCGATTGTTATTATGAATATGATGTCGTTAAGTTACATTTTAAATATATTTTTGTCAATCTGTGACTTGTTTAGGCCTCAAATCTTCAAGGGAGATGGACTTGTCGTGTCACATTAGTGTCAACATCTGAGATTACTCACAAAACAATAAATCAATCTTGCTTCTGCAACTGAGTGGTTTAATTCATTTTTTCTAATGAGGTGTATGTCATCTAAAGACATTGGGTTTTTTTTACATTCCAGTGCCTTTTAGTCAATGATAAGTTAACATGACATCTTCTCCTGAACCTGCTTTTTGCAGTTAATTTATTTTTGTTCACCCTGGGGTTAGAGAATGGTCTTATCATTTTCTATAATTTTAGCTTTAAACATAATTTGCAATATTCTCATCTGCCACAGAGCTTCAAAAAACTACAACAAAACAACTTATTGTCTTTCAGTAACAAAAAAGAAATCATACACCTTTTGTTATTTCTGCTACGAGGTTGAATTTAATATTGCCAGAAAAAAAACACACAATGTTTTTTAATCATTCAGGGTCAGACTGGTGCTATCTATGAAGTGTTTTTGTGTGTGTGTGTGTGTGTGTGCGCGCGCGTATGTGTGTGTGTGTGTGAAAGAGAGAGATTGACAGCCCTGACAGTTTTGGCAGTTATAAGATTCTGAGGTGGGCGTTTTGATTGATGCGTCCAAATAGGCAGCAACCCTAGATTAAACCCTCCACTCCACCAGTCAGTCCACGCACACACACACACACACACACACACACACACACACACACACACACACACACACACACACACACACACACACACACACACACACACACACACACACACACACAAACACACGCACAGACAAAAACACACAAGCACATGTTCTTCTCACCTGAATCCTTAAAATTCAAAGTCTATGTGAAAAAGGTGTAAACAAACAAATCAAGTATGTAAATATGTACCGTACATATTGACAGAAAATAAGATTGTGACTGTGCTAAATGATATGGTTTATTCAACTGTCATGTTTACAACTATACTCTTATAGACACTGCATGAATAAATAGATAGCTGTAGTTCCACTTTCAACTTTTTTTGTTTCCGAAGCTTATTTTTAATTTATATATATATATATATATATATACATTTATCACACAAAAATACAGAATCATTGCAATTTACGACATATAGCCACAAACGTGTCAGAACTTGAGCTGACATCGATTCTTTTCTGTGTGCGTTCAGGTTTGTGAATGAACCTAAACTACGACACACTCATGATGAGGCTTTTCTGAAGAGAAGGAACGTTTACATTCACATTAAAGTCCAATGAGGTTGCCTGACACTTTGCATAGCATCAGACCAGCAGTCGCCAGATGAAGTTTGAAGCTCACGTCATATTAATGACAGGTCATAAATCCCATAACTACTAATTATGTTTCAGGGTTAGGAAAGGGTCAGGCTGGGATTAGTATATTTTACTGTATCCTCAGCACATCTGGCTGCATCCGAGATCAGGTCCCCTTCATCCTAAAGAATAACTAAGGCCATCTTGCTCCTAAAGGGTAAGGCTTGGGTGATATCAATTTTTTTTCATACCAAATCAATTGAAAAATCTGGAATTTATTGATCCAACTAACAAGTATTGCCTGTGTAACTGAAGCCTGATGTTTTTTGTTACTTTTTATGAATGACATATTTCCTTGTTCAGGTTACCATGGACACCGTAGGTCAACATAAGTTCAAAATACACC